>JARHVA010002377.1:1910000-2087500 GCA_037957365.1 Torreya grandis | reverse complement strand
CCTATCATATTAAAATCACTCTTATACATTATCCTAATGATCATGTATCCAAAAACTAACTTGAATCCTTAGGCCATCACTAGTCTCCCATGTAGGGTCTCTAGATAATATCCTCTACTGTCAAATTATCTAGTAACTATCGATATGATGTACTCCTTCTTAGTAAATTACCTATTTTGGTCCATCTCTCTACAAACACCTATGGATGAGCCCATCCATCCTATGTATATTCCACTAGCCTACTCATAATTAAGTGTTTGTATGCCTAGTAACATAATAGCATTGATGCACCTATACCCCCATCACTTATTTCCTATGTAAAGTGGTAAAAATCCTTGTATAGATGAGTTATCATAGTAAAACCACATGAGTACAAAATGCCATGATCCTTGATTTTTTACACTATCTTATGCATCCTATAAGAGATTGAGACACCACTCCCATGTAAAGTAATGAATGAAGACAATAACACTAGGAATTTCCATAATCATGGAATATCAACCATCATAATCATGGTCAACAATATATCACTCTCACTCCCTATATGATGAGTCCCCACCACTATGACTAATAAATACCTAGATGCCCATTGTATAGCCTAAAGACCAATGGCCTCTTACAATATAGCCCATTGCCCAAAGATCAACAATTATAAAATATGGTATACATCCTCTAATAGCATAGTCATCTAACCTGTAGGTATCCATAATATACATTTGTTTGTGTCCCACCTCTCGCATAATGTAGTAATCATATGCTTATCCTTAGGCATAGGCTCTAGGAAAGCAACATATCTCAGGCCCACTCTCTCAAGAACCTCATATTCATATCATCCAAGGGAAAACCTCATAAATTCTCCATCATCTTCCCCATGCAGAACTCTCTCATACATGGATCAACATGCAAAATTACAACTAAATAAAGTATCAACAAAATAAAACTAAACCCAACAAATAATAACATGCATCAAAAACCTATCAACAATACTAAGAATCACATCTAGGGACTATTGGAAACTAACGCTACTCACAAGATAGTAGCGTTAGATAGTAGTGCTACACCCTAGACACTAGTGCCATGGCATAGATAATAACACCTAGAATGGGACATTAGTGCTAGTCTATGAAAAACACCCCTAAAATAGTCCCTTTCCATCCAAAATAGTTAAAAATATAACAAAAATGATAAAAATAACAAAATACCGGAGTCTCTTACTAGGGGAACCTCTTCCTAGCCTGAATCAATGCCTTGACCTCCTTATAATGCGACAAACTAGCTCCTCATCTCCTTGGCATGTTTCTCTCACTTAGATACAAAATGATTTCCACTCAAATGATCCAAATAAATTGTAAAATGAATAAAAAATAACCTATTTAAGTCATAACTTACCTAATGCCACCTTATTAAGGTTACCCCTATACGCTAATTTCATTAAATAATACAACTCTCTTGTTATCACCATATCTCAACAACCGTAGCTCTAATTTGTGAACCGTAGCTCCAATTCATGAACCATTTCTTGCACATGGGACTAAACAACAATACACTATATCCCATATTGTTTGAATCAATCCCCTCATCCTTATCAATTAGACAAAAACAAAAAAAATAATTATGTTATATTTAACAATACAATAGACGAAGCATCCATCTATTTACATAGTGAAATATCAACTCCAACACAATCAATACATTATGCAAACCTAATACAACATTACAACTACTAATTAACACTAGCACAATCAATCCTTACCACTTTTGGTGACATATCCTCATCATAGTCTTGGTTCTCTCACCAAAAGGGGGAAAATATACATAGATTGCTTTAGACATACATATTTGCATTCAGATATATAGACACATATGTCTACACAAGTTTACAAGGGCATTCAAAGTCACAAATTTTTAGATATATAGACACAGGATCTACACAGGCATTTAAAGTCATATATTTTTATATATACAGACACACAAGTCTACATAGAGTACATATACATTCAGGTTCATAGATTTTTAGATATATAGAAACATGGGTCTACACAGATTACACAAGCATTCAAATTCATAGATTTTCAAATATACAGACACATAGGTCTACACAAGTTTACGTAGGCATGTAGATTCAGATATTTTTAGATATATAGACACACATGTCTACATAATTTTACATAGGCATTCAAATTCATAGATTTTTAGATATACAGATACATTTTTTTACGTGGGTTTTCAAAGGTTTTCAAATATACAAATGCATAGGTCTACAAAGGTTTATATAAATTTCTGTAGGTTTTCAAATATATAGATGGACATGTCTACACAAGTTTATGTAGGTTTACACAAGTATACATATGTACACTCTAGGTAGATATATAGTTTTAACTCATGTATACCAATTCATTCATCTATTTAAATACATAGCTACATCTCTCACATATCAATATTAGGGGCATGATGTAGATCACATGTTCTTGGTCCCCATTTTTAGATTTATTAGGTTACACTCAGTATCATCACCAATATCATCCCTGGGTTTTCACTAGTTTGGGTCATAAGGCCATCTTTAGCGATTGATCCATAGCATTACACTAGACCCAATTCACATACTTGGACTCAGAGTGGGGACAAGAGAGTCTTATTTCTCCATGCATTTAGTTTACATACTCATATTTAGAGTGGGGGTAGTGAGCCTTATTTCTACACACATTCAATTTACATTACTCAAATTTAGAGTGGGGGAAAGCAATTTTTTCCTTCACACATTCAGTTTATATTACTTAGATTCAGAGTGGGGGCAAGTGGGCCTTGTTTCTACACACATTCAATTTACATTACTTAGATTCAGAGTGGAGGCAAGTGAGCCTTATTTCTCCATGCATTTAGTTTACATACATAGTTTTAGTACAAGGGGAATTCACACCATGTCTCCCATTCACAAGTTACACTCCAATTATTATCCACTTTTATGGCCAAAAAGTGGGCCAAATCTAGATTACATTCACACAAGTAGGCACAAGTACACTTTCTTATTTTCTTTTACTTGAGTACTTTCATTTCATTGAATTACTAGAATAAAGGGAGGCAAATGTGGACACCCTAATTTGGTCAAGTAACCACAAGTACTATGTCTTTTGTTTTTATTTCACATAACAGTTTTAGTGATGGTTATAGTCCTTATTTTCATGGTCATTTTGAGTCTTTTGATCTTTCTTGTGTCTTATTTCCCTATTTACGACACTCTTAATAGTCACAGGTCAAAATTTCCCAATCTTAGGGGCCCATGTCTTGTCCTCCCTAATTTTTTCTCTATTTTGAGCCTTGGGACATTAGCACCACTTCCAAAATAGTAGCACCACATGGCATTAGTTTCCACTTGTGATTTTAGTTCCCAACAGGCTCTTTCACCTATGTTTGAGTCCTAACCCCTTTGTGAGCCTTTTATTATGTTTTTATGTTTGTCATGACTTATCGACCAATGAACAGGGTGTTATATTCAAAACAAATATCCTCCTATATAAATACCCGCACAAGGCATTCTACATCTAACACTTACTATTTTGGCACTTATTTACATAAAATCAACCAAGAGTACAACACAAATGCTCTACATACTACTTAGTTTTCACACCTAGACATTTGTATGATTGATCAAAGATGGGCGTAGTAAAAATTCATTCTAGCATACCATACAAGTTGATGGTGCACGTTCCCTAAGGGATAACTACATGCAATATGAGACCCCTAACATTGGGGTTAATATAGGCAATGACCAAGGCAAAAGGGGTGCTACTCTGTACAATCATAACATCCCATAACCTAACTTTTCCTTTCCTTTTTTTATTTGATCAGTTCATTGTTTCATGTGTGTAGGTATTTTTTAGGGTTTTGGAGAAGATCAATAAAAATAATGACACAGACAAGCCCTTGCATGACATAGAATCACCTATAGTACCTCCAAAAACTCCCACAACTTCCTTGAAAGTTACAAATAGTCACTATAAAAAGGACATTAGTCGCAGAACTGGACACTAGTGCCACATAACACTACTATCCTAAGAGGGGCACTACTATCCAGATCTAGATCTCAACAAAGAGTCAAAAGATAAAAGATTCCTTGGTGTTTACTTTGTCATTTTCAGTACCCTAATCTGCAAAAAACTCTATGTATCTCTAGATATGTTCATTTTCTCCTTGTGCTTACTATTTTTGGAAAGTTCCATATAATCAATAATTTCCAATTTTATTCTAGATTAGCAATAGATTCAGTGCTTTAATCTAGCTAAGGATTTACATAGTAAAACCCTAAAAGGTTAAAACAGGTTATCTCTGAAAGAACAAATTGCTTGTAGGTTTCTTTAGAATTGTAAGAGAATGTCATGTAGTAATTTGGATACCATTATGTATTTCCACTCGAAGTTGATCAATATGCTCTTCTTCCCTCATTAAAAGAACATAACTTAATAGATTCTTAAAAGTGAAAAATAAAAAAGGGGGTGGCATGGGAGAAGTTAACATTATTATTATTATGATACTTGTCATGTTAAGAGGTGAAAACATAAAAATAACATATTTTTAAGGAATTTTATTATTTCACCTAAAGACATACTTATATTATAAAATTAGGGGCAAGGTTGTGGTTTAAATAACTCTAAAAGTGTTAGTTTAATCCCTCTAGTAAGATAAGATGAATTATATCAAACCTCATCTAAGACTTATATTCATGCATCTATGTTTATTGTTCTTAATGATGGAAATGGTTACCTCTCATGCACCCTGCTTTTAGAAATATATTGTCATGGTGGCTATGGTTATTCTTAAAAGAATGACTTGCTTGGAGGTTTCCTTAGAATTGTACGAGAATAACTTGTAATTATGTTGATACCATTTTCTATCTCTATTCAAATTTGATCAATAGACTCTTCTTCCCTCATTCAAATAATGTAACTTAATATATTCTTAAAAGTAAACAACCAAAAAGGGGGTGGCATGTGAGAAGTTAATTTTTTTTTAATGTACTTGTTGTCATGTTAAGAGGTGAAAACATAAAAATAACATATTTCTAAATCCTTTTATTATTTCAACTAACCACATACTTATATTATAAAATTTATGACTAAATTTTGTGGGATAACAAATATTTTGGATCTTTATTTTGATAATAAAATACTTTTATATAATTTGTTGATTCAATACAATTGGCATTTATTTTTTAAGTTTGTACGCCATAGGGACCAATAGCCCTCATCATTAAATTTTGCACATGATGACCTGTGTGTGTGTGTGTGTGTGTGTGAAATAAAGGCATGGAAGGTTAGTGGGTGATAAATCATTAATGATTTCACTTTGGATGGCATGGATTAGCCCTCATCATTAAATTTTGCACATGATGACCCAAGGATTGTGTGTGTGTGTGTGTGTGTGTGTGTGTGTGTGTGTGTGTGTGTGTGTAAAATAAAGGCATGGAAGGTTAGTGGGTGATAAATCATTAATTATTTAACTTTGGATGGCATGGATTTGATTCTTCCTTATTTTTCTTGAGGGTTATAACCTGATTCAAAATGTTAAATGAAGAGTTTTCCAATAGATTTTTATAGTTTGAAACAAATTAAACATGTAAAGAATATTCACCTAGATCTTAATTAAGCACTTGTGCTCTTTTGATTTGGGGAAGCCAAATTAGGGGTTAGGTATGGGACATGCCAATTATATTAGCTTTACAAGTTTACCCATAATAGTTGGGTGCTTTTGGCCAAATTACTTTAGTGATGGAAGATAAATCTTGCCCTTAATGATGCATCTAGAAATATTGTAGGCCACTTGTCCCTTTTGTGTCACCATGATGATATGTTTCCTAGGGAAGGGGAAATTTTTAAAAATACAGATGTATTAGTAAATAAGGTTCACGTTTCCAAGGTATGTGTGTTAAAAATTATTGACCTCTTGCTTCTCATGGGTGCTGTGTTAAAGGGAATGAAGTTGTTAACAACTAAAACCACCAATGGTTATAAATGTGATTATGGATGTAGTAGGCTATAGTTGGGAATATTATTATGTCCATTTCATTTGTCTAGTCACCCCTAAATCTTGGAAATATAACTAAGTTGAGAAGCTGGACTGGTTCATAATTTTTTAGATTGTGTAGAATAGGGTAGGGGCAATTATGGAAGTGGAAGGGCAATGGAAGTTATGATTCTGATTATGTTTTAAATGAATTCACAATGTTTTTTTGTGGGAAAGTTACTCTTGTTTCATACCTCTACATATTTTTTACAGTCTCAACCAAGAAGAGATCAGTAGGTAACATGATGTAAACTACATTGTAATTTGGATGAAAGGGGGTGTATTGAATGTTGTGACATGTGTGAGCAAGCCTTCTCTATTAATGGCAGAAGAAATGAAAAGCTGGCTGACCATGTGAAATGCTTTGCCTCGGGCCAATTATATGAGCACCTAAAATACATGCATAATGTCAACCAGATTGAATTTTTTTGAAGTGATTGTCAAATAGATGTCAAATTTAAGTTTATAGTTAAAATTTGACATACACCATTATAGTTCCCTAGCCCCCTGAATGCCACTGTAAGAACACCTTATTGAATAATCAGTAATTTATAAATATTATTATTATTTATATATATATTTAGTCATATAATATTTATAAAATATATATTTATTAATGATCATATATATAATTATAATTACACCAAGATACATTCTACAATGGCATCCAGAGGTGGTGGTGGGTTGTAATGGAGTGAGTGTGTTTAGTTTTCATTTTAACTTTAAATTTAATGTCTAATCAAACATCACTTAGAAAAAAAATCATTTAAAATAAACATGGCCAACATTTTTTGGGTACCTAGAGGTATCGATCTGGCCCAACATCTTAGAGCGGAATGCTAGTATCAATGGTAATTATTCAATAAATATATGGAAAGATCCCCTGATCCTATGAATGACACACAATAACCCCACACCATACATCGTAGTTCAATCAAGATCGAACCTATGACCTATTGGTCACTATTGCAATAACATACCATGAAAGCACAACCCTAGGGAAATTATGCATGATACAACTTGGTCATCATTTATTATACCATATGAAAATATTTATATATACACACTAAGAAATAAATGGATATCCAAAAAACACATAGACATGTAGAAAACACTTTGAAAAGACATGGAGTCAAAAGTAAGTATGGAAAATATTATTACTATACATCCATACCTGAACTCATCTACTACTCGATGAGAAGGCGATGAATTCAGCCGTGTCCTACGAATACAATTTACTTTAATTTGAATGGCATATGATTTTAGGTGAAATAGAGCATGCATGTGGCTTTAAATTTTATTTTATTTTATTCCCTCCCCTTATTTGCATAGAATAAAAAATAAAATGATCACATACCACAAATTTGAAATATCTCTAATAATGGGGGTCCGAAGAAAATAGATAGATGAGTCAATCAAGTAAAACTATCTATAATTGTGATCAAATGTGACTTCAACTAGTACACCTTCATCACCACTCTATAATGCAAACACCTCACTGACTACTTTGTTTCTCCTACTCGCTCTCCACACTTTCCAAATATATCTCTTATAAATTCATCCATCTCCTCCTCTACAAACATAACTATAGTAATTACTATCTAAAATATGGGGAATAAATTAAGCTATATATAAACATATATGTCAAACCTTACATTTGGTGGGTTTATTTAACAAGGACATGTTTCATGTCAAAAAATAAGTTTATGTTTGGCAACATTATCATGCAAATCAAGTTGGTTCCAAGAGACTCTATTGGCATTGTAACTAGTTATTATCTACGTATCATAAATATTATTCTTAATTCTCTTTATATAAATAAATTAATTGAATAGTTCACTTTTAATTTTAATCTTAAATTTAGCATTCCTATCAATTAGAAAATTATATATTTTAAAAAATCATGGTCAATATTATTATATCATATTAACTTTTAATGAAAATATAATTTTATGAAAGAACACTATTACAAATTAAAACCTGACTAACGTTGTTATAATATATTAAAGTTTACTAAAAAATATTTTTGAGTATGTCCACTATTACAAATTATAAATTTAAAACACATATTTTTAAATTTCAACATGCCCTCCACCATCACATATCAATTTTCTCTTATTTGACATGTTAAAGTTGTAAAATTATAAGATTATACCATTTTGATTATCTACTAACACACATATCTTAGATAAATTCATGTAAAACATGTCGATATATCATTCTTGAGGTATTGATTCTATACCTCGAAAATGATATCTCTCGATATTATATATAATACATATATATTATTAATAATATATATGATTAAAATATAAGTGTTATTATAAAAATTAAAAACAGATATTAATAGTAATTAAATAGAGATATTAATATTTGAATAGATATTCATAATTATAATAAATAATATATTATATAATATAACAACAATTATATTTTAATATCATATATATTATTAATAATATATACTAATATAATTAAAAAAAGTTATATATATATATATATATATGATATAATAGAATTATAGATTATATAATATTAATATGTTTATTAATTTTATATTATATATTATTATAATATAATTTGTTTCATATAATATTTCAACTTTTTAAAGGTTTTAGTTTTATGTTATAGAAAGTTAACATTAGATTTGACTATTATATTATTTTATATAAGCTTTAAATGAAGAATTTTTGAAGGAAAACATTTTTTATTATTCACCTCTAATATAATGTCTAAAATTAAAATTAAAAATTAAATTCTCTTACTTATTGTTTACAATTACGATACATTTCAAACTCTTTCAATAAAGGTATGAAAAGAGGAATATAAATATCATAAATGTTTGTAGTTAATTGCTTGACAATTCAATGAAAATTTAGCACCTAAAAAATACTAAATATGCTATTAAACAATGATAAGCTCACTTAAGATCTTAAAAAATATTTATTAAATAAAAATGGTTAAATTTAATGATAAAATTAAATTATATTAATTACAAGGTTATTAAAAAATATATTTCATTGAATCATTTTATATTTATTTCTTTTCTCATTTCAAATTTTAAGTATGTAATACTTATTTTATTTTATTTGATATATATATATTTTTAAACTTGAAAAATATATCTATGTTAAAATAAATAATGTTATAATATTTATTAAAATTTGATGGCGATCATGGCGAAGGTTACGACGGGATTTTTTGAAGTCGGGTGTGGGTGGGAAGCTACAGGTGAGGAGGAGGGAGGGGGATGACGATGAAGATGGTGACCAGGAGTAGAGGAGTCTTGTGACTGGTCTGGCATTGGGATTGTAAAGTAGATCTCAAATACTGATGACAATCGAGGAATATGATGGCTACACAGTCTTCTTTCAGAAACTGTCGAAGCTCCCACCCACGCAACAAAGGAGGTGTCTGGACTACTCTGCACGAGGAGCTCCCAAAAGCACTCTTTTTTGCACTAATGGCAACGGTTTGGATTTGGGGTTGGATGACGCCTTTCATCTGCCCCTCCCTTGTATGACTGAAAGCAAAGGTTTAGCTGAGAGTGTTCGATAACTTGGTAAACATTTTGGTAGCATTCCTGAGGACTCATGGTCATTGTGTTGGCTTTGGAGACACTCCCCCTTTCGTTCCATGAGCCAAGTTGGATTGAGGATAAATGTGGACCTACGCTACTCTTGGTTTTCTGGACTTGGTAAGTCCCTGCCCCTCTCTGTTGCCCTAGAGTTTTGTTGGTGGTGGGACAATAAAGCCAAACCATCCAATGGGGTTTGGTCTTGTGCTTTGAATGGGAAAGGAAACACTCATGACAAGGATGGCAGTTAGTCCTCCAGTGGTATGTTAGCCATCTATGGTAAGGAAATTTTATTGTGGTTCTTTTTTTGGGTGGATGATGGAGGATCCCACCCCTGGATCCTACTCTGGGGTGAAATGGGTATTAGAAGAACCCATACCCTTAGTCTTTTAAGTAGCATGGATGTTAGAGGAAGCCAAGCTTTAACTCTCCATGTTTGCTTGGCAAATGGAATTTTTTGTTTATTTTATTTGGGCAAGGTTATTTTGGTCTTTTTCAAAGATCTAAGTTCTATAAAAGGCCTTTTGATGGTTTTAGGAGGACCCAGCGTTTTGTTACCTCTTTTTGTAGTTTAAGGGTGGATGTTAGAGGAGCCCACCCATGGTTCCATCAAGTTCCAAGGTCCCACAGTTTTAGACCGGCTATGGATGAAACCTCTTTTGGAGATGTGTTGTGATCTAAAAAAATTATGAATCTTAGTGGGAGGAAAAGCCCACTTGTTGTGATTTGGTTATGTGATGGTGGGTTGAAAAAATCAGATGGCATAAGACCTTCTTCTCTGGAAGGTCTTCTATCTGATAGTGTCCTCATAAATGATATAATGAAGAGTGTCTACCTTTTAAATTCACTACTTTGAAATACCTTCATGTTCTAAAGGTTATGAGATCCTTAAAACCCCTAGCTGTGAGTACCTTAAAACCCTCACGTTTCATACTTAAAGTTTGTGGGAGCCTCAAAACCCCCTTATGCTTTGTAAATATTATGGATCCTAGTGAGAGGATCATCCCACTTGTTGTGACTTAGTTATGTGAAAGTTGTGCGGATGACCTAAGAGGTGGAAGATCTTCTCTGATAGTTGAACTTATGTTTTGCAACTTGTTTCTTGTTATACTTTGTGAGGTTGTGAATCCTAGCAGGATGATAAACCCATTCACTATAATTCTACTATTTTATGGTTGTGTAGATGATTCTACTGGTAGAAGTTCTCCTTTTCTAGTGGATATTCTGGTTTGTGGTGCCTTGAAAAATGATAAGACAAAGGGAGATTGCCTTTAAAAATTTATTACTTAGCTTTTTATTTGTGTTCTGCAACTTACGATACCCTCAAAACCCTTAGTTGTGGGAACCCTTAAAACCCTCATGTTTTCTAGTCTCACCTTGGTCCTGGGGACCCTTACTTCACTTGTTAAAGGTTAGGGGAGCCTTAAAACCCTCATGTTCTCTAGTCTCACCTTGGTCCTGGGGACCTTTACTTCACTTGTTAAAGGTTGAGGAAGCCTTCAAACCCTCTTTATTGTACTTTTAGGTTACAAGATCCTTAAAACCCTAGTTGTGTGAATCCTTATAACCCTCATGTTCTCTAGTCTCACCAAGGTCAAGGGTATCTTTACTTCTCTTGTTAAAGGTTGGGGGAGCGTTCAAACCTTATTTATTGTTCTTGACTATTAGGGGGAATTGCTTCCCTCTTTGTTGTGCCTAGATGTGGGTCCAGTTGTCAAAACCCTCACTTTCTTGTTTCATAGCTCTGGTCTCAAATTTACCTTATCAAATAAAAAATCATACAAAAAAATAAGTGGAATAAATTTAATCTTTAGAAATAGTTAAATTGAAGTTAAAAAATATTTGAGAATATCAAATTTAAAAGAAGGCTAATAATGATCATACAAAAACAAAATCACGTCAATAGTACGTTATAACCAACATAATAGTATTTTAATCAATATAAAATTTAATTTATTTTAAATAATTCAATTTTAAAAATATATATTATTATATAAAATTAATCTAATTGATGTGAAAAACAATAAAATGGCTTACCAATCTACCCACCAAAACATAAATAACTCCAAATTTATCTAGTTGGTATGATACTAGAAAATTTTAAAACTGAAACAAATGAGGAAATTCGTTTTCAATCAATTCTAAATATTGCATACTAAAATGACAAAAGAGAAAGAGAAAGAAGGGGGTGTTGGAGGTGCACTAGATTATTTTTATTTGGAGAAGACTTAAATGGCACTTTATCCATCTAGCCTGAAGCTTTCCTTATTCATATTCAAAACTTGTTGAAACTGTATAATGAAGAATTTATATTCATTTGATATTCAACTTTTTTCTACTATTTTTCCCTACAAAATCTAGTTTCTAACAGAATGGCTAATATTGGATCCTAGTGCATAGATTGTTCTTGGAGAATCATAGTGTTTCACAAAACTCTCATGTTAGTTATTAGTGGGCTAATGGTTTCTATGTGGAGACGTGCCATAAATACATAACAAATAATATCTCCCAATAAAATAAAAGTATTATTAATTCTAGTGCTTTTACCAATCACATTCATTCATATTAATCTATTGATTGACAAATTTGTAAGTTAATTTAGAAGCAATGGCGAACAAATAATATTCATATATTTTTGACTTCAAAATTTTATTCAATTGTGGGTTTTCATATATTTTTAATGTCTATTTTATAAATAATTTTCTATTATTATTTTTTATTCATTTTTTTAATTTATAAAATACTTCAAAATGAAGTTAATAGGAAATATTTTTCCAACTATAACATATTTTAATATGACATTATTGAAAATCAAAAACCAAATTAATTGATGCCTTGTTCCCTAACCAATACTCACACTCATCCTTGAAACGTATTTAGATTTGAGACTAATTATACTCTTTATTGTGTGTGTGTGTGTGTGTGTATATATATATATATATATATATATATATATATATATATATATATATATATATATATATATATATATATATATATATATATGCTTTGCTTAATGACATATAATATGAAAAATATTACATTGCTCACAAATAGTTCATCATTGGATTTGATACTCTTATTTTGTTTTGAACATGTACCCCCTAGCAAACTTTCTCTCTCCCACTCTCTCACATGCTCTTCCCAAAGTGAGTCTTACCTTTGACTTACTACCCTCAAATATCTTTCTAATTGATTCAAATCTCTTATGAATACTTCTAACTGCTTGAGTGCCTCCTTCAACTCCCAAATATCTTGAAAAAGGCTCACAAGTCAAAATATGTCATCATGGGTGGTTATTCTAATTTTAAAACCTTTGTAGATAATTGTTTTAGTTAATGTAGGATAATAGTTTTGAAACCATTGCTTACATTAAACCATAGTGTTATCATTTTACCTAAATGGGTAAACTTGACCTTAGGGAGATGACTAAAATCTATCTCTCTTGATGTTCCTTTAGTTATGAATTTATTGAGTTATCTCTTAGATATTTTCTAACCATCTTCGACATGTGCAACCATGTCAACACCACTAATAATACACAAATATACATAAATAATGACTCATAGTTTATGTTGATGTACTTCTTATTTATTTGGATGCTCCTATGTTATACACCTTAGGTATATAAAATAATCCATAAACTCTAACTCATGAACCTTGTACAAGCTCCTATAATAGTTATTCATACTTAATAATCTTAGCTACACTCACCCAAGTTGTATATTTACCTACTTTGTCCTTCCACTTAACCAAATATTCTTTGTATATGTTTCCTCTTTTCCTCTTGGTGATTCTATAATATGTCACCATCTCTTCTCTTTCCATCTAAAAAATGTTGAATCTCCAATATGCAATTAAAGAATCTAAATTTACATATTTATCAATTGTGTGTCCCTCATGGTAAGGAAAAAATCTATTACATTGAAGATAAGCGAGATATCAATCCCATATTATAGTTCCATCTCATAAGTTTTCATTACAAAATTTCTTAACAATTTACATGACCCAATATTCTTCAACTTGAGTTTGTTATATGTTCTTTTTGAAACCCATTCTTTTCTAAAATTAGTTATAATCAAATCACTCACTTGAAACTCATGTTTTCTAATATTAAGATTTACACACTTTAAATACTTCATGAACTCTTCTCTAAGCTCCCATTCATTTCCTTATGAACCTCGTGCATATACATTGTTGAGTTATCTACTTCATTACTTCTACTCATATCCACTATATTTTCTAACTCATCGATGCCTCTAGAGCTAAAACCATACACAAATTTAAATGAACTCTTGGTTATATTTTTATTTATTATGTTTTTTTAGAAAACTCATCTTTTGTTAAAATCATATCCCATTGTTTTTTATTGCTCCAAACTACTAATCATCTCAACAAATTTATGAGGTTTCTATCACAACCTCCATTTGCACATCAAATTTCAGATGTTAGGCTCAAGTGAAACTTAACATTATGCCCAAAATTCTCCACAAATTTATCCAAAAATGACTAATAAAATTTATATTTCTATTTAAAACTATGTTCTTTGGAAATCTATTTAATTGCACTATGTCTTTAAAAAATAAATTAGAAATGTTTGTGACATCAATTGTATTCTTACATGTAATTAAGTTTACCATTTTAAAATTTATATTAATAACAAAAAATAAAATAAAATTGTGTGCTTGGAAATCCAAGAATTAAATCCATGCTTATGTCTTCCCATGGTATTTTACTTAATAATAATGATTGATAAAAACACACATTTTATATTTAGTATTTAACAAATTGGAAAACTCTACCATATTTGAATAAAATTTCTTCACATTCACTCTCATTATTCACTAATATTAAAACTCTTTCTTGGTTACACCGATGTTTCATACCAAAAAATGACTAACTAGTTTTCCACTATGCTTTTCTCCTTCATCAATCCTTGAGGTATACACAACTACATTTTCATGAACAAAAAATCATCTTGCTAAAATAAAACTTACCATGGATTTATATCAATGGTAGTTTTCCACTTGCATGTTGTCTAAGAATATATAAAATCTAAATATTCCTCGTAAAAAAATCCTTATTAACATAAACACAAGATTATGTACTCTCATCTCATTCACCACAATAAAAATTAAATTCAATGCATCCACAACTTTGTTTAAGTTTCTACTTCTATGCTTCATAATAAATGATTTTTTTTTAATAATTCAAACCTATTTCATATGCTTTTGGTTTAACATACCTAGGCTATTTATGAGCTACAATGTTTTATGATCTATGTACAAATAAAATTCATTGGGAAAAAAATAATACCTTTATTTATTCATGACTTGTATAATAGCATACAATTTTTTTTTTTAAATCATAGATAAAATAATTCTAGTTAGCATAAGTTTCTACTTCTATAATTCATAATAAATGATTTTTTTTTAATAATTCAAACCTATTTCATATGCTTTTGGTTTAACATACCTAGGCTATTTATGAGCTGCAATGTTTTATGATCTATGTACAAAACAAATTCATTGGGAAAAAAATAGTACCTTTATTTATTCATGACTTGTATAATAACATACAATTTTTTTGTTTTTTTTATCATAGATAGAATAATTCTAGTTAGCATAATTCAAATTTTCACTAAATTATGTAATGGTTTTGATCTTTTGACTCAAAATGTATCTTACCATTGTTCTTCTAGCATCAAAATCAAATTAAAACACTTATTTTAAATGTGTAAATTATAAAATTGGTCATTTTGTCACCTTCTTCCTCAAAATATGAAATATCTATATTGAAACTATCGAGTTAAACTTTTTTCTATCACTTCTATTTTTTTATATAATGGTTGACCTTAAAATAGAAATTAGTTGGCTCGGTCATAGTTGACCTTAACTAAAGTTGACTAGCTTAATTAAGTGTTTTGAAGGGATTTGCTCAAGTTGGATGGAGGATGATGGGATAATTAGATTTGGATATGTAAGTGAGTTGACTAAGTTTAAGAGGTCTGATAATGGACAAGTCATGGGACTGATTTTGGATAAGGCTAGCCCTCTTGAGAGGATGTGTGTAAGAGATGAGTTACAAAGATGTTATATTAGATGAGGTGATGGTTTTGATTGGTGTAAGGATTGGACAATAGGATTGATGTATGAACCTTTTATTGATTTGGACAGGCTATCTTATTTGGTGTAGGGAATGGGTCTATAAATAATACTAGTATTGATAACACATAAACAAGATCACACAATATGAAAATCCTATGCTAGTAGATTTAAGGGTGTGTAATGGAAAAACCCTCCCATTAATGTATTCATGTAAAGTGGTGACTATGTTGGTCCCCCAACCCTCACTATATGTTTATATGTGGTGATTAATCTTTGGGGATGTATTTTCCCCCTGCACTGAATGTTGTTTGTAGTTGAAAGCTCTTAATCTAATTTATACAAGGCTCGCTAAAGGAGTCCCCTAAATACCTCATAGTACATGGGACCCAAGTCCACATAAGGATGTTGTTTGATGCTTGAGTATTAGAGTGTAACCTTTCACTTCACATAAAATTTTATGGGGAAACCCACTTAGATTTATGATAGTTGTCCTTGATATTTATATTTTGTTGAAACACAAAGAGTGGATTAGTGTGTGGTGATGAAATCCACATCACAACCTATCTAATGACTATGAAAAGTTTGTGGGGATGAATTACATGTCATGTCTCCCCTATAAAATAAAAATGAATGAGGTTTATTGACTTTTGTTATCCCTAAGTCACCCTACGGGTGTGAGGGGAGAGCATACATAGCCTTAGCCTTAGGCAGAAAAAACACACTAGCACAAAAGTTAAGCTAAGATGATTAAAACACACAATAAAAGAATTAATTAATTAAATATGATTTAAAAATATTTTTTTGACTAGTTTGATTTGTTATTTCTTTGATAGATAGACCTAAAAAACATGAGTTAGTAGTTTGAATTCAGCCCTTGAGTGGTAACTTAAAAAATAAAGTAAAAAAAATATCGTGTTTACACAAAGTGAAGCCAATACTACACAATATGAATCCACTTTTGTACAAAATGAAATCATTACACAAAACAAGCCAATTAGAAATCAAAAATTAGTTAAGAATAAAGTCACTTTTACTTAGAACAAAGTCGTTAATTTTAGGATGAAGTCACTTGTATACAGAATGAAGCCATTAAAAAAGATAGGTTATCCAAAAATTAGGAAAAAATAATAAATAAAAAATTCATATTTATCATCAGTGAAGCCAATAGTATATAAACAAAGCCATAAATATAGGAAATAAACTAGAAAATTAAAAATATCAAAGTTACTACAGTGAGTAATGAAGCTACTAATGATCTATCAAAGACACTAATAATTAATGTGAATCCACTTATATGAAGAAGTGGCTTTGATTTTGACATGGAATATTCTCATAGAATAAAAATAGTATATCTTGATGTCATGGATGGCCCTGACAACACTGCTTTTGTTGAGTGTGAAGTTACTGATGTCAGAAGTAAAGTTGGGTTTTTATATGTAGTGGATTTACAATTTGATCACAAAGAATAAAAAAAGGGTATAAAATTGCTAAAAATATCACAAAAAAATAGTGCTTAATAAAAATCACTAATTCGATAGAAGTAGGTTTGAATAAAATAGTCAAAAAATTCAAACGGCTAAACAAATTGTAATAGTCAAGTTTAGCGGTTAAGTATACAATGTTTTGTGGTTAGAGTGAAGTCACATTTTTGTATAGTGTATTTAATTTTACATAGTTCAAAGCCACTATCAACTTGGAAATATTTATTTTACAAAATTTTAGAATTATTAGCTGCCAAATCTTCTTTCAAGGAACCTGCAAGCTTGATCCAACACATTAAAACCTTCACAAGTAAAATTTAAGAGATTTATCCCACTGTGGTCACCAAAAATGTAATCTTAATTTATATTATAGGGGATTATATATAAATCCATGAACATTATATACACACCTATCTCCCCATCCAAACTAAACAACCTCTTATTAGAGCAAAAAAGAGGGTAAATTGAATGCAAACCAAACGAAACATAGATACAAATCCTTATACCTTAAATTTGCATGGAATAGACTTCCTCTTGAAATTTTTAATGGTTCTAAGGACTTGATAATATCTCTATGTTTCTTTAATTTTTGGATTTCTCTTGTGACATTCAAGATTTTAGCAGCATGAGAGTAATGGATGCTTGATTTAAGATGGTAAAGATAAGTTGGTGGCAATACAATAGTGGTATTCCAAATATTTATTAATTTGCATGGATTTGTATTTATTTATATAGGATTTGATGGAGTGAATAAATATTTGTAATTCATCCACGAGGGATGAAAGTCTAGGGTGGATGAATTTTATAGGGATTGAAAATTCTTAGAGAATTCTAGCAGAAGCTTGGTGAGGAGCTCTTGGAAGCATATAACTTTCTAGAAGTCATTATGAGTAATTAATGATGATTAGAAGAGGATTAAGAATGTGATTTGTATGAGACACAGTGGAGGTAGGTGAGAAAGAATTTCAAATTCCTAAAATATTTTGTAAGTAGGATTTAGTGTTAAATGGAGTGCTAATAGGAGATTAATTGATGCAAAGGATGTTATAAGGTTAGTGTGGTGTGGGGAATGTTAAGATGGTGTAAATAGTATTAGTAATATGATTTTTATTAATTGATAAATAATATAAATTAGTAATGATGGGAGAATGGGTTAATTTTAGATGTATACATAGGTAGATGTAGGATAACAGGGGACAAAAGGGAGGGGGAGGGGGAGGGGTATAAAGCGATATTTTTTTGAATTATAGTAGTTAAACTTAGAGAGAATGTTAGAGACACTTGGAAAATAATTTGACAATGATGTAAGAATATTAATTGTGTCATTTTGAATGTAGTTTCTAAATATATATTTTTTCAATACCCAAATGATAAAAGTGTGTGAAATAGATGCATTTATGACAATAGCTTTACCTTTTTTTAGAAAAGATAAGGATACTGCATGTGTACAAAGACTTATTTTTTTGATTAAATGAATGAATTGATGTATGAAATTTCATATATGCATATATGAAATGTTAAATATTGGTCAAGATATATATATATATATATATATATATATATATATATATATATATATATATATATATATATATATATATATATATATATATATATATATATATATATATATATATATATTACAAGTCAGGATAGGTGGAAATTGGAAATACAAGTGTACAAACACAAATTTTTAACTTTAACTTCATGAGAATCAATTTTTTTTCAAATCATAGCCAATGATGCGTAGATTGTTCAAGTATAATTTTTATAAAATTTTGATTAACGGTCAAAAATTTATAAAAGTATTTGTACAATATGTATATAATCCATAATGAGTTATGTTATGTAAAAATTAAGTAACAATTATAAAAAATAATTTAATATTAAAAATTATATATTCAATAACTATACTTTCCCCTATACAAATCCATATAATGTTTTTTTAAATAATAAAATCTACCTAATCAGATGTGTCAACAAAGATGAAAAACACACTTCAAATTATTAAAAATTTAGTGGGTTGTTCCATGGTTGGTTTTAGGGTAGGTTCGGACCTCCCAAGTCTATATACAAACCACATTTGGATGAAAAATGTAGGAGGAAATATTGAAATATTACAAAGGGCATATGCCCTTTTGAAAACCAAAAACTTCAATAAATGTTTTTACCCATTTTGATTTGTGCATCAAAACAAGGTGTGCATGATTATGAAATGGCATACGCCCTTTATTATTCATGAATTTATCTTGTTTATAAATGAATTTAACTCATTTATATTGCATTTTAAAACCTTAAAATTAGTTTTTTATGTTGAAACTCTACAAATTCTTTATTCGATTTGTCTTTAGATTACTATAAATTCATCAATTTATACTCTAGACATGGATTTATTTGCATAATGATAAATAATAAAGTTGGGTTATCATCGCATAAGACCAATTAAAGATCTAAAAAATGAGGAAATTTAAGTGAAGAGAGAAAAAGAAATAAAAATACATGTAGATAAGAGAGCATCCATAATAGCTTATGGGCAAGGTGTGTAGACACCTAAATCTGGCCACAAATGACCTCCAATCAGGGTTTTGGCCAATTTCCACCCAAAATGCACAATTTGGCCTAAAAACACTAAAACATACTAAAAGATTTGAAACTGACATATTCAAGTTCCAATTTTGGCTAGGGTATCCATAAATTGGGCAATGCAATTTATGGGCCAGCTAACTTCGATCAGTTCATTTTGAGTCAAAATGCCAATTTTGCACCTATGTGCTCTGGATTACTCTTTCCTATCAAAATCTCTTGCATGAGACACTTGCCTTTGTTATTTTTATTGGTCACATCCTAAATGGGATTATAGTTCCAATGCATCTGACATCACATTCTAATTATAATCCAGTCAAATTTTGGACCAATAACAAGGCATTCTGATCAATTTGAGTAATTTGTGCACAAAGTGCATAATCATGATTCAGAGCTAATTAACCCAAATCAAGGCCTAATCAAAAATTTCATGGAAACTTGTTGAAAAATTATTTTTAAAAATGAATATTGAATATCTGCATCATCAGATGACCTCATTTCTTGGGAAGACATCCCTAGGCCATAAATGCCATAAATATCAGGATTCATGCCCTCCATGCCTCATCAATGCCTTCCATGATGCCCTCCATGCCTCTTAATTTCCCCTTCTTCCAATTTCATGATGATGATAATTATAAAATTAATTTCAAAAATTGAATTAATCCTCAACCACACATCTCAATCTCAAGATGGATGGTTCAGGTTGATTCTAAATATTCTTAAAAGTCTATAAATAGAGAGGCCATGAACATCATTTCTAAGCTATTTTGGTGAAAATTTATAATGCACAAATATATTTAAGAATCCATTTCAATTAATGTTACCATGCCAAATTGATTCCAAGCCAAGTCAAGCCACAAGCCAAAGGTGTCAAGGAGATATGGAGGTAGCCAAGCTTCCATTGCCAAGGACATCATGAGCACAAGCTGAGCAAGCCACTACAACAAGCATTTTGGAGCATCCAAGGAAGGTAAAAGAGGTTTATTTTACATTTTAGTTGTATGTTTTATTCATGTTTTTAAACTAATCTCTCCCTAGTGTCTAAGCCTAGAGATGTTATGCTAGTTAGTCTATTTCTTTCATTTTATTTTCATTTTGAAACTAACACCATACTAACCATCCTCTCTTAAGTCGAATTTCTAGATCACATATGGCATGTCCAGTGGGACTAGATGTATCCACACATGAAGAAGATCATTTTGAAACTTTAAAATATTTATTTAGACCATTAAAACTCTTGTAAATTGATTTTCTAACTTTATTTTGCCATTTTTTATTTGCTACAGGTTTACACAATAATCAATGTTGGCTAGTAAGACTGACATCAATTGGATAGCTTAACCAATGTCAGTTGGTAAAACTGACATCAGTTGGATACCTATCATCTATCAGATTGGTATAATAAATTTTGATTAGATAACCATCATCAATTAGAAAATGTAATTGTCATCGGTTATATAACCAACGACAGTCACTGTGTTTTTCTTAAAACATAAACTCAAGATCTCTTTTTTTAAAGTTCATTGTTTCAAACCTAAAAGATCTTTAATGCTAAAGGACATGCTAACATTTTTGTTTTAGGACCAAGCTTGACATTTATTAAAAACATGTTTAGATCACCTTTTTCATGCCTAAAAATTAGTTAGGAACCTTGTTTTGGTGTTTAACGAAAAAACAAATTTTAGATGTTTATGGTGAATGTTTTCAAAGTTTGCAACTAAGACTAAGGGGTCAAATGAACACCACCTCATTTTCCATTTGGGATTAACATTAACTCACATTTTCAAAGCTTTTTGTATTTACTAGGTTGTTTAGATTATTTTTTTGTTTGGCAAAAAGAGAGATGTTAAATGTATGCTCTTCCATTTTTCCCCTTTAGGGAACCCTTGGAATCAAAATCACCATTCTTATTACAAGTAGCCTAGTCCAAGGCTTAGAAATAAATTCATCTAAAGCACTCCCCAAAAACTCATAAAAGTTTGGGTGACCTTAAAAATGTCCCTAAAGTCTTTCTACTTTCATTATTTCTTTATTTTTATGCAAACTTGGCTTGTGAGGGGGACTTCATCACCTCCTATGAGTTCTTTAGGGAAGCTTTGACCCAGGATTTCACCTCCTAACATTGACTTAATTTGGCTCCTAATTGGAGTTGTACACGGGATGTAGTGACACTTTGGACATCACACTACACTGAGCGAATAGTAGGATGTAGTGGTTGCAAAAAGGACTAGACCTTTTTGCAACACACCACGTGATACAAACCCAAAATCCTTATTTTTATTTTGCATTGTTTAGCATGAAAGTCATTGTGCAATTGATTTCCATAGAACATTTGGAAACTTGTTAGATCTTAGATAAATCCCCACTTGTCATGGAAGTATTGTTGGTATAAGGTGCACCTCAATTTCCATGTCATAGTACTGTCATTTGAGAGAAGGGGGGTGTAAAAACCCTAATATATAATGCACATTTACTTTTAGATGAACACTTAAAATCCTCTCAAATGACATATATTGATGGATTCCAACAATACCAAGCAACCTTGTCAGTTTAGGATCTAAGAGCGATTAATTAGTTGGTTTTGTCCTAGATTAGAGTCTTGTTTGAAGTCAAAACTTGGTGTAAACAAACAATTTAAACCAAACACATGGTCCTAATTTTCATTTGAACAAAGAGGCATTATGCTGCCCACATGAGATCATCAATTTACCTTGTTTAAAGTTCATCAAAATCTTGAGAGTCATATCATCTACTTTGACACAATTATACTACCCAATTGAGTCTAGACCTTTATCAAAGTTGTTTAAGTCCTTCACTTATAATCTAAATTTGAAATTTTACCTTTATAAGTTTATAGGGTTGATGTGTTAAGTGGATTCTCCATTTGCTCTAAACTTGAGGGAACTTAGGTTCAATTTCTAATTTGGGTTAAGGGCCATTTTAGACTCAAAATCATTATCACCATTTGATAGACTTAAGCCATTTTGTGCTAAACACTTGCACTTTGAGTCTATGCACCACAACATTTTGAGTCAAGAAAAGTAGTGTTATGATATCAAAATTGTGGGAAATTATCTTTGCCTTAGAACATTTTTGAAACAAATTTTTTTGTCACACCTTTTGGGTGGTATACTATTGTTACGCTACCCAAAATATTTCAAATATTGTTTCATAAACCCTCTTGCATAGAATTCAAATTTGTTCCTACATTTTTAGACCAATCCAAGTGTACTTTTGTGATCTTTTGTCTAAAAATAGTTATATTGTTCACTTTTATCTAGCTTGTTTGTCAAAAGAACCAAGTTTTATACCATTTTTTATGAGAAAATAAACTATTTCTAAAGTGCCTTTTGTTTCATACCTTATACCTAGTTGATCAAGTTCATGTCCAAGAATCAAATACCTATTGTTTGTTAGAAGTGTTTCAAATCTGTTAGATTAAAACTTTCATCTATTTCAAAGTCTAGTTTTTGACGTTGGGTTTGGCCAAAAGACCTAGCAACTTTTAAATTCCTAGATTAGACTAATTTAAAACACTTCGACCTTAGAGTTTGGAATTTTTATTTTTTATCCATTTACTTGCTTATCTTTGTGTGAACAGTGAAACATTGGATATTTCATGCTACCTTGTTTCCTCACAAATATTTTCATAAACCTTTTAATCCTTTTGACGAATCTTGACCAAGTTGGAACATCATCTATTTTAGACATTGTCCTTTTTAGAGTTTGTAGAAATATTTGACCCTTTATCATAAAACATTGACTATAGATCCCAACATGTATTCCTACACTCATAGTGGACTCATGTACAATCTAGGGATTAGTAATGTAGTTACATAAAAAGAAATGGTGCAAGACCCCTATGCCAATAATATTATTTATGATATGGATTATTATCCCTCTTATAATACTCAATCAGGGGCACATAGACAAGATCCATTGGCTAACTATCTAGTTAACACACCACCTTATTTAGAAAAAGACTAAGAATAAACCACATAATACCTAGATACAATACCCATAGTGGTTGAGCCATTTATTTAATAGTCATATTCTACTAATACAGCTTCCACGTATGATCCATTTTTATTTGAGAGACATTTGTTAGAGAACAAAGATGAAATTTTGGTTAGATTTATTGAGGTAGGGGCCAAGTTTCTAGAAAAATTCCCCCATGAAAATTTACCAAGTCAAGTAAGAGTGCCCCACTATCATTTATGATCAACAAGATTCTTCTAAAAACCCTATGGCTCTAGTCTAAACAATGTATCAAGATCCTAATATATCTAATCAAGGCAAAAACATCAGGGAAGATCACTTTAACCAAATGTTGATAGCATATCAAACCTACCTAAATCTAGCACATGATTTCAATTAGATGAACATGGTGAGTAAGCCTCTTATAGACCTAGTTCCTTCAATAAGAGTGTTGATAGAGTTAACTAGACAAGAGAATTCTAATTTCAATCATTCATACAAACTACTTCGATAGATAACTTGATGCATATGCCTATTATTGAAGAAATGTATTCAACCTCTACACAAAATAGTGAACCAAATGTAATAGACAATGTGCAAATAACATCTAATCCTGATCAAAGTGGTACTAACATGCAAACAACTAGCCAATAACATGTGCCTGTAGTTAATCCCATGAGTAGATCATCATACTAGGGAATAGGAGTTTCTACATCCCAAATTTAATCAGTTGCTTCCTCAAGTGTATAACCTATGGGATTAGGTAATCAAACAATAGCTAATGTTATGTCTCAACTATAGAATGTAATGAACCCTACTCCTCCTCAACAAGTAATGATTAATATTCCACAATAACAGACACAATGTAGTGTATCAATGCAACAGAGGAAAAATACATTACCACCTCAATCAGGGGCAACAAATGTTCTATCTCACTAGGTAACGACAAACATACCTCTTCAATCATAGACTAATATGCCAATCCAAAACTAAGCAATGACTAATCAATAATGTGCAAATATTGGTAACTGATAGATGGTGAATCGCAACCTATTTTCACTTCTTCATAGGGATTCATGTAATAAGGAGGTCATCATATTTATCAAGTACATAATAGACAACCATTAATTCAAAATGTGCCACAAATCTAAAGATAGAGTCTTGGTCCACAAGTTCCCACTCAATATCAAGGTTTGATTAGTTGTCAGCATGTCCCTTTTCAACCATAGTAGACACAATATAGTTATATCCCTCCATCCCAACCACAAAATCTTCCAATTCAAACCTTTATTTCCAACCCAAACCAAAATATTGTGTAACCAATTATGTTATTTTAGCTACATCCTAATCTATGTATGTGTATTCTTGGTCCATTCCCCAACCAAACTAATGTACCCCAATAGGTATCTCCATCATACCCTGGTCAAAGTGTCCCACTTGTGACCTCCCAACCATCTACCCAAACCAATATTCTCCCTCAAACCAATGTTCCTTCCAATTTTCTATCCCAAGAATTGTAATAGATGAAGGATGCAATTATTTCCATTCAAGTTGGTAAATAGATTAAAAATTTCAAATTGGTTGATGTGTGTTCTTACCTATTCAACATGGAGTATTTGTAGATACCATTTCCTCCAGGATATGAACCACCAAAATTTGATAAATACAAAGAGAAAGGTGACCCTAAGGCTCATTTGCTGAATTCTTTATCGCATGTCAACTAGTGGCATATAGAGACATATACCTTTTGTTGTTGTTTCCAAGGAGCTTGGTTCAAAAAGCCTTGGAGTGGTTTTTAAAGTTGCCTAAAAATTTAGTAACAAATTTTGATGATCTTTTTAATAAGTTTGTGCAACACTTTTCCTATAATCTTGAGCATGAGATTTTGTTAGTGGACATAATGCAAGCAAAAAAAAATATGGTGAGAGTTTTGCAAGTTATTTATATCAATAGAGAGCCCTTGTAAGCCATTTCACTCATAGTTTACTAGATAATCAATTAGCCACTGTGTTTACCAAAAATTTGCATAGTGAGATAGCTTATCATTTAGAACTACAATGTGCACATACTTTCAAGGAAATCATCAATAAAGGTTTGTTGATCAAGTGGGTTCTCATCAATAAAGGAGCCATCAAGATTAATTAAATTAATAAAAATCAAGGTACCAATCAAGGAAATGAGTAACATCAACATCCTATTCAAATGCTAGCATCGCAACTGGCACAGGATAATAATCAATAAAAATTGAAGCAATTCAACCATAATAGGAATGTTGTGGGAAATAGAGTAACTAAATATTGTAATGTACAAATTATGCAAACATCATTTGCACCACCTTTTTAGCTTACTCCTACCCAACAAACTCTCTAACCAAAATTGCAAGTGCAACAACCAAGACCTGCACAACAAATACAATAGTTGTTACAATTGCAAACCCTTCCTCATAGGAGAACCATGCTTGCATGTTGTGTCTTTAGTGACCTAGGAGAACCTATTGAGTTTGTATTTTGCAAGATTTCTACCACTAATTAGATTAGTTGGCCTATACCAAAGCATTATCTGTAATGCATTCCTTTTCTTGATTGGTACCGTGAAAATGAATTTTATGACTATCATCAGGTCAATGAGCATAATCTATAAAGATGTGTCCAAATCAAGCATTTAATTAAGAATATGTTGGAAAACAGGGAGATAACATTAGATAATAGTGATTCCACTTCAAATAAAACTCTTGGGATTTATCAAAACCCCTTTCCTTGACATAACAATCAGTAATAGCAAAATGATCAGCAATAATGACAACAACAGCCAGTGTAGCAAAATCAACAGTATTAAAATCAAAGGCCAAACTAGTAGAATCAACAAAATCAGCAACAAAACCCACAATGACAGAACAATGGATAAAACTAAGTTCATAATGGTAATAACTAAAAAACCTACCTTGTAGTTGCACATGATTACAACAGGGTTGTAGGTCATATTGTAGGGGGTAGTGTTAATACCATCTCTATTAATCCTAGACCAAGCACTAATCAGCCTAAATCATTGCTAAACAATAACATTTAGCCAAATTATATGGATAATCCATCTTTGACTTGGGAATGCATAAAAACAAACCAACAAACTAAGACTTCCCATTTTAGACCTTATATTGACAACTCATCCTTGCCATGTGACCACATACGAGTGCATCGATAATTAAGACTTGCCATATCTAGTCCCATACCATTCCTAATATTGGTTAGCAATAATGGTCTAGTATTTAATCTTGATTGTGTAATCACAACTCAAAGGTCAAAGATTAATATCTTAGGCCCATAACAATCTATCACTTTGTTTGTCATTCAACCGACCATTCAACCTCAAAATAAACCATTCACTATTGACCAAGACAAGAAATTTAATATTGTGAAACAATTACAAAAGACACTAGCACAAATTTCTATTTTAGATTTGTTGTGAATGTCAATAATCCATAAAAACATCTTGAATGATTTTTTGACCTAATCTGCTATTGCTAGTGACCTATCCCCTGATAAATTTCAAGCTTTGGTTGGACACCTAGCTCTAGCCCAACAAGTCACATTCAACCAAAGTGATATATCTTCCCTTGGCCCCCTCTATAATAATCCATTTTACATAAAAGTTTATATAAGATGGCATAAAGTAAAATGTGTACTTATAGACAATGGATCCAACCTCAACATAGTGTCTCTAAAGCTCATCAAGCTTATTGGGTACACAATGGTAGATCTCTAGCTAGAAATAATAACCATCAAAGCTTATGATAATCAGGAAAGAGAATCACAAGGCACCATTAGTTTTCTAGTTATCATTGGACCTTTGACCCATGATACACTTTATCATGTGCTTGATCTTGAGTTATCATATAATATACTTCTAGGAAGGCCTTAGTTACATGAGATTCATGCAGTCCCATCAACATTGTACTAATGTATCAAGTTTTCCCACTCACGGATGGAATTGAATATTCCAAGAGATTTACACCCATATGAACACTACAAGCATCTTGAGGCCAAATTTCAAAGCTATAATTATCAGTATGACATGAATCCAAGTTTCAAGCAGGATAAAGGAAAGGATATACTTATTGATCCTTCACCAAATAATTGCATAGATCTTAATATCTTGGATTCCCTTTCCCACATGCCACCTCTTAAATTTTCTAATCATTTCACCATTTTAGATAATGGACTAGGAGAGTATGTGACCCATGATACATTTCATATTTCCAATCTTCCTCAAAATCCAAAAACCTTTAGGTGACCTAAAGTCACCCCACATATGCATTGGAAACAAAAGAACAAAGATAAGGTACCTATCACATTCATACCAGCATCTGGCATAAAACTCAACCCTCTTGAAGGAGACAAATCATGGCTATTTAACGATAACCAAGCTGATTGTTATAAAAATACAAAGTATCATATTCCCAATAGGATCATGGAGTGTCACAATTAGGAAGGAACTATCAAGCCAATTTCCATGACTAAGTATGAAATACCTTATGGACTTAGATTTAAACCGCTTGGGGGTAACCCCACATATCTTATTTAAACTCCATCACCAATGACTAGTGATGATGATGCCAACAACAAAGCAAAGTCCGATCATTGCCTCACCTTTGCTGACCTAACTAAAACCAACTTGTTTAATAATAATGCCATTTTTACCCTTACCCTGCCCATTCATCACAATCCATTGCCAATATATTATCCCCAACTAATAGATTGAGACCAACAAGAATCCAATTTTCCAATTGATGAGTTATAGAATGATGAGGCATTCTATGACTTTTTAAGCCTTAAAGACAATGTTCCATTGGGAGATCACAAATCAAGATTCTCAATCACATTGGATCTTGTAGCCTATTTTGGAGAGTGAGTAAATACCCTTAGCCAAAAAAAAAAAGTAAAACATTAAGGTCCCAAAGTGAAAACATCTTTGAGGTATTTTTTGACTAGGGAAAAAGTAAAGATATAGGCTATTCTAGTGGTGAAAACCTATTTCAAGCACCATTAGATGGGGGTATTCATTCTTCTTCAAATTTAGACCAGGAGACTAGCAATGATGAACTTTCATGTGGATCTAAGTTTAGCTTTAAGCAACAAGTATTTGATCTAATTCTTCAAGAATTTCTAACTACTTTTATCACATGGCTATATCTCCCATTAGGGGACTTAGATTCATCATGCTTAGGATAAGTTGAAGAACAAGTCCTAATAGAGGACCCTAACATAACTCAATAGTTCAAGTTGTTGCCTACTATCCTAAAAGATGGTTTGACCATTTTAGTCAAAGATATAATAGAGGTAAATATCAGGACTCCATCAGACCTAAAATGGATAAAATTAGGAGCATCCCTCATTAAGGAAGAATGTGACATCTTTATATCTCTATTGAGAGAATTTGTAGATATCTTTGCATGGGCCTATTCTGACATGCCAAGTTTAGACCCCACCTTGGTTCTACACCACCTTGTGGTTAATCCTAATGCCAAATTGGTAAAACAAAAATTATGTAAGACACATCCTCACATTATTGTATTGGTAAAGAAAGAGTTGAAAAAAATCTTAGAAACATGATGTATATGATCCATTGACTACTCATAATGGATCTCTAATGTGGTACCTATTAGTAAAAAGCTTGAAGGGATAAAAATTTGTACTAAATTTTTATACATCAAAAAAACTTATCTTAAAGATGATTTTACCTTGCCTAATATCGATATGATCATTGACTCCATGGTAGGTTATGAAATGCTTTCACTCATGGATGGCTTTTCAGGATATAACCAAATCAGAATAACACCAGAAGACTAACATAAAATAGCATTCAACACTCCATTTTGTTATCAAGTAATGCCATTTGGCCTTAAGAATGCTAGAGCTACATACATAAGGGCCATGACTATTATATTCCATGATATGATGCATGATATTGTTGAAGACTATGTCGATGACATATTAGAAAAATCCAAAACTATGGCCAACCATCCAACAGTGCTACATAAGATATTTAAAAGATTACAGGAGTACAAAGTCAGAGTCAATCTAAAGAAATGTGTAACTTTATGAAAATTACTTAGCTTCATCATGTCTCATAGAGGTATTGAAGTTGATCTAGCTAAAGTCTATGCTATAACCAATATGCTACCACCAACCAATTTAAAACAACTCTATAGTTTGCAAGGTAAGATCCAGTCAATCTGATGCTTCATCTCTCAATTAGCAAACAAGTGCCATCTATTTACACACCTTTTAAATAAGAGAGTTACATTTCACTAGGATGACCACTTCCAAATAACTTTTCAACAACTCAAATACTATCTTGTTAATCCACCTATTTTATTACCTCCTATGCCAAGAAAGCCATTCTTGTTATACCTATCAACTATTGACCATGATATGGGGGAACTCATAGCTCAACATGATGGAAATGGAAAATAGCATGTTGTATACTACCTAAGCCATACCTTGGTTACATATGAACATAACTATGCACCTATTGAAAAAGCTTGTCTAGTCATGGTCTTTGCAGCTCAAAAACTATGCCATTACATGTTGAATAATAAGACCATGGTCATTTCAAAAGTAGATCCACTCAAGTATCTACTATCTAAAATAGATTTGCAAGGTAGAATGGCTAAATAGATCATGATTCTTATGAGTTTGACATAAATTATGTCAATCAAAAGGTAATCAAGGGATAAGTTCTTACAGATCAACTTGTTGAAGCAGCTCTCACAGACACACAACCACTCACGTTTCAATTTCTTGATGAATCCATCATGACCGTCATTGACACACACCTTGAGGATCAGCCCTAAAATCTATATTTTTATAGTTCATTTACTTCACATGGATTGGGGGCAGGCCTATTATTTATTACACCACAAGGGGATCTAATCCCTAAATCTTTCAAAATTAGCTTTTCTTGTACAAACAACATGGCCGAGTATGAAGCACTTGTTATAGGACTTTGACAAGTAGTGCATTGGAATATATCTCATCTCCAACTTTATGGTGATTCTTAATTAATCATCAATTAGGTCATAGATCATTTTCAGACCAAAGATGATAAGTTGGTTCCATATAAAGCCATGGTCGACACTCTTACGCAACAAATTGCCAATATTTAGTTTGAGCACATACCAAGGGCTAGTAATAGAACTAAATATGCCATGACTACTATTCGCTCTCTGATATGAAAAATAGATAAAGATAGAGAGTATCATTTCCTCATCAAGAATTTGTCATCACCAGCTTATGAACCTTCTACCATTACAATGATTTGTGATATTATTGGTCCTAATTCTATCTAGTACTCAGACCTTTACAACTACCTTCATGACCAAGTTCTACCACCTAACCTATATCAAAAATAAACCAAAGCCTTCATTCATCATTCCACTCGTTATACTCTCCTTAGATCCACCCTTTACCATCATAATTTTGATGGAACTCTACTTCATTTTTTAATTTTAGTAGAGTCTACACTAGCATTAAGAGAAGTTCATGAAGGGGTATGTGGAGTTCATTCTAGTGGGGTAGTCCTATCCAAAAATATCTTGTGTTATGGTTATTATTGGCCCATGATGGATGCATATGTAAATAAGTATGACAAATGTCAATGGCATGCTAATCTAATTAATGCCCCAGTCAAAACTTTGAAACTGATGTTAACACCATGGCCATTTTATACATGGGGACTTGACCTCATTGGGAAGATCAACCCCACTTCATCTTATATCTATAAACATATCCTTACCACCATCAAATATTTCACTAAGTGGGTTGAAGCCATACCCCTCACGTGACTGGAAAGCAAATTTCCAAATTCATTTTTAACCATCTCATTTACTGCTACAGTATCCCCTCTGACATTATATTTGATAATGGAGGATCATTCAAGAACAAGGATGTAGACCAAATATGTATTGAATATAACATCACATAACATTTTTATACAACATATTACCCTCAAGGTAATAGCCAAGCTGAGGCATCTAAAAAACTATTATCAATATTCTCAAAAAGATTATCAATGATGTCAATCATGATTGGCACTTGTAGGTATTCCCTACCCTTTGGGTATACTGTACCAATCATCATACTTCCATAGGAGCCACTCCATACTCACTTGTTTATGGTACTAAAGCCATCCTTCCCAGTGAGGTCAAATTGCCTTCACTACAAATCTCTTTCAAGCATGTCCTAGATGATCATGACTATCAAGTAGCTCACTTGCAAGAGCTAGACCTACTTGATGAGAAATGGACAGATACGCTCAATAATCTTCATGTCTATCAGAACTGACTCGAAGGCCATTATAATTAATGTGTTAAGTATAGAACATTTAAACTTGGTGATATTGTTCTTAAAGAATACCACAACTAAGAAAAATCATAAAATAAAATTCAAACCAAACTGGATAGGGCCTTTCATCATTACTGTAGATTATGGATTATGAGCATACAAGCTCACCACATCAAATGGAGATGAACTTTTTGAGCTGATGAATATTATTCATCTCAAGTGGTACTATGCTAAAATTATAAGGTGTACTGTCTGTAAGGACCATTTTAGTTATGCCATTTTATCACTATTCTTCTTTGTAAAAATACCATCCTTATCTATCCTCTTCACTATATCCACTTTTTACTTCCATTCTATCAACCTAGTGTGTTCTAAAGCCTAGCTTGTTTGACCTTGGTTTTCACCATTTATTACATAGTTTTAGCATCGAGGTATCTGATCAATTTTATTAGTTGGTTCAAGTACTTCAGATAAAGATCATATTTTTGGATAGTATGACAGAAGTTGCGGTAGTTGTATCCTTCATTTATTATGCATTTATTACCACCAATCTTGCTACTAATTATAACCACTTTTGAGAAAATTAGTACCATTTATCTATGCCATTGTGTCCTAGTTATGACCACCTATTGGAAAACTAGGGGAAACATTAAGCCTTGACATACCAACTTGCCACTTCCTATCTCATACTATGCCTTTTTACCAACTGTGCCTATTTTTTTTGAATTGACTGCTACACTAGTCAATTTTTTCTACTATATGGCATAACTACACTGACTTGAGGTCCTACTCCAAGACTATATAGGTAGTGCTCAATATTTGTTGAGTTCAACTCAGTCACCTTAAGCCATGCTCTCATCATTTTACAAGCAACCTAAGCCACACTCTTACCATTTTGTGAGAAACCTAAGTTTTAACGCTCTTGTCATTTTGTGAGCTTGAACCATTTAGTGTCTCATCATTCTTGATTGAGTTGAGATACTCCAAAACAATTCCAAAAACATTTGAAAATTTGTTAGAAAAGAATAAAAACAATGACCACTTCTTTGCCTTAAAGATTCTAGGAACCCTTACTAAGTTACAAGAAAATCAATTATCATTTAGTTTCCCCATCCTTTTTGGTCTTTTTATCTCATGCACTTGCTATTTTGTAATACCATTTCTCTTCTTCTATACCATCCATTATGTTTATTTTCATTAGATATCACATTCTTCCCATTCCCTGGGAGAACTACATTTAACCTGAAGTTTTTTATTAGATATTACATCTATGGAACTATGCAGGCAACATCTACTTTCCTAGTTCATATGGAGATAGCTCAGTCACTCCCTTCATTTTCTTCTATTCCTCCATTTTTTTCATTGTTTAAGTTGTCACCTATTTTATAGGGGTAATGTTCGTATGGTTTCTATTGCATTATTTGATAGTTTGTTTAGTTCTACTTTATTTATTTGTCTACTTATTTATTTGCTTTCAGTATTTTTGCCTTGATTCATTTTATGTGTGTTCATTAGGTGATTCCTTATCCACACTTATACTTGAATCCATCCATATTCATATGTTTCCATTGTCATCATGGTTTCTATCACTGACACATTATTTTCTATTGAGTATTGGATTACAGGAGATAGTACTCATGCATATTTTGGCCAAGTCCTCATGATGTTATACCATGATGCCTACTGACACGTGATACAACAAATCTTAGCTTCAAGAAGTCTATATAGCAATGGTGGCATCTCTTCGACACCAACATCTTGATTCCATACTAATCATATCCAAAATAGAGTAATTAAATATGAAAGAATTTTAATCTTTATTAGTTCAGATGAGCATCTCCCTACTAGTAGGTTGTTCCAATTCATCATTACCCTCTATGTTAAGTTATCATCATCCTCAGCCAAATTTATCATGTTTTCCATAATCATGGTCCAATGATTATAACCACCTATGGGAAAATCATTGCACACTATCCCACATACATTTCTTAATGATTAGAATCACCTTTAGGCAAATCATTATGTTGTCACCATTTTAATTTTTCTACCCATACAAGGGCATGTTATTATCTTGTTTTTATATCTTAATAGGTGCAACTCTATCTTCTCAATTATTATAACCACCTTTGGGCAAATCATTATGTTTTCATACCACGTTGCCACTATTAGGGTACAATGTTTAGAATTTATTTTAGGCAAATCATTATACACCATCCCACTTGCATTCTCAATGACTTTGACTACTTTTTCAATATCATTGTGTTTTCACCCCATCATCTTTCCTTTCTTTGGTCCCTTCATTTTTCTTCTTTCTTTTTGAGGGACCATTTGTTGACCTATTTATGCCAACCATTCCCTCAATGGGGCATCATACAATTAGTTTATTATCATTATAGTTGTAGGCATATAAGACCTTTTTATTCTTTGAAAATATGTTACTATGCTTATATCTTGCAAAGCCTTCCCAAATAAGGGTAAACTATAGACACCTAAATCTGGCCACCAATAACCTCCAATAAGGCTTTTGGCCAATTTCCACCCAAAATGCATAATTTGGCCTAAAAACACTAAAACATGCTAAAAGATTTGAAACTAACATATTCAAGTGCCAATTTTAGCCAGGGTATCCCTAAATGGGGCAATACAATTTATGGGCTAGCTAACTTTAATCAATTCATTTTGAGTCAAAATGCTAATTTTATAGCTAGGTGCTCTGGATTACTCTTTCCTATCAAAATATCTTGCATGAGACATGTGCCTTTATTATTTTTTGTTGGTAACATCCTAAATGGGAATACGGTTCCAATGCATTTGACATCACCTTCTAATTCCAATCTAGTTAAATTTTAGACCAATAACAAGGCATTCTGATCATTTTGAGTAATTTGTGCATAAAGTGCTTAATCATGCTTAGGAACTAATTAACCCAAATCAAGGCCTAATAAAAAATTCCATAGAAAATTGTTAAAAACTTGTTTTTGGAAATAAACATTGAATATTTGCATCATTAGATGACCTCATTTCTTGGGAAGACATCTCTAAGCCATAAATGCTATAAATATTAGGATTCATGCCCTCCATGCCTCATCAATGCCTTCCATGATGCCCTCCATGCCTATTAACTACCCCTTATTCCAATGTCATGATGAGGATAATTATAAACTTAATTTAAAAAATTGAATTAATCCTCAACCACACATCTCAATTTCAGGATGGACGATTCAGGTTGATTCTAGACATTCTTAAAAGTCTATAAATAGAGAGGCCATGAACATCATTTCTAAGCTATTTTGGTACAAATTTATAATGCATAAATATCTTTAATAAGCCATTGAAATTAGTGTTACCATGCCAAATTGATTCCAAGCTAAGCCACAAGCCAAAGGTGCCAAGGAGAGATGGAGGTAGCCAAGCTTCCATTGCCAAGGACTTCATGAGCACAAACTAAGCAAGCCACTACAACAGGCATTTTAGAACATCCAAGGAAGGTAAAAGAGGTTTATTTTGAATTTTAATTGTGTGTTTTATTTATGTTTTTTAACTAATCTCTCCCTATTATCTAGGCCTAGAGATGTTATGCTAGTAAGTGTGTTTCTTTCATTTTGTTTTCATTATGAAAATAACACCATACTAACCATCCTCTCTTGAGTCAAATGCCTGGATCACAAGGTGAAGGTATTTTCTCCACAACAATTAATATTTCAAATGTAATTTATATTCCCAATTCCATGGAATTTACTTTAGATATGTCTTTAAATTAGATAAGAGAACACAATCAATCATTATTGAATGATGAAATTCAAAATGTAGAACATGTAACTAATGAATTTTTATTAAGTGATGAAAAATATGAAGAAACACAATATAATGAATCATTCATCCCTAATGAAGTTATTAAGCATGGTGATAATCAACACCAAGTAATGAACCCAATTCATGTTTCATCTAATGAAGAGGAATTCAATTCACCTATACATCCTAATGTAGATAGTTAACCCTCTGCTATCCCTACTATGGTTGAAGTGGCAACACCACCCAATTTGATACAAAACATAGCTCCTACACCCACACCTCCAAAGGTAATTAAATGAACACCAAGGTATTTGGTTGAAATAGATGAGAAAATAATAGAACCTATGAAGATAAAATGTCAAAAAGATCAATTCAACATCATGCTTAACATATATAAGACTATGCATATGAGAAAAAAAGCCATACAAAACAATGCCAACTATTTGTTCAATTAATGAACATGTAAAAAATGTGCCCCATGATGCATAATTTAAGGTTAAGAACATGTAACATGGATCTTGGAATAAAAACTATAATAGTGAAAAATCTATTTAATGCATTTAAGGCAATAGGCAATAAAAGTAAAAAAAAGATAGTAATGTGGCAATACAGGTAATAATGGAATCTATAGTGAGAAATTTAACATATAAAACTCATTTTTTATTGAAACAAGTAAATCCTTAAGCTTGAATATAAAAACTCTTATAAATACCATAAAAATAAGAGCAGGGCCTGATGATCCTTTACTCATGGATTATTGGGCATTTAGTGGTATACTCCCATGAAAATATAAGGTATTATTTGAAGGAACAAGATATTTGATTGAAATTTTTTGGCATGACAACACAAGGGTCTTATCTAATGTAAAATATGTTGTTAAAGGAAGAAAAGGTTCAAAAAACTTTTGAGCCACATGCGCTAAAGGTCGTTTGAGATGTGAAAGCCTTTCTATGTTAAAATCAACCAAGCACACACCACATGTTTTTTTAGGGTATATTTTAAAAAAATTATGCATTTTGATGTTTTTTGTTATATATGTTTTAATTTACATATTGATGAGATTATGCAAGAATGTATGGTGTCTTCCCCACCTAAGAAATCAAGAGAATTAATCCAAAGTCTTTTTTTCAAAGACATAAGGGATATTTTTTTTTGACAAAAATATTTAGATGGAACTTGTAACATTTGTGGTGGTTTTTTGAATTTGATGAGCTGTATACATGAAGAAATTTCACATGAATTTAGAAAGCAACTAGTTGATTATAAGAAGTATAAATCTATAAAGTATGTGTTAAAAGATATAAAAGAGGCATCAAGATGTAAGTTGGTTACAACCAAATTTTTTGTATCTAATTTCTTGTTTGAATTTAATAAGAATATTATCTATCAATATGCAAGACACACACAAATCAAAATGGTTAGATAATCAATTCAAGCTATGCAAGGACAACTTTGCAGTTGGCACTATTGTTTCAATTATGGACTTTGCTGAGAACTACAGACTAAAAACCACATAATGAGGTTTAATCCCAACACTATAATTCAATTCAATTTAGAATTTTTATTCATATTACATTCATACATACACCGGATAGCACAAAGGATAATAAAATATTTTTAGGGAATACCACTTTTATATTAATGATGATAAATCACATTCTCTAGAGTTTGTCCAAGGTTGTTTTAAGATAGTTTATATAAATATGAATGCAATATAAATCATATTTGATACACACTACATTTGGTTAGACAATTGTGCATGACAGTTTAATAATTCTTGAATGTTTTAAAGGTTAAGTAAAATGCATAAGAAGAATGGTGTTCAATATTTTTGGAGTTTCTTTGAGGTTGGGCTTGGAAAAGGGGAACATGATGGTGTAGGTGCATGTGTAAAAATATCTCTTAAACAAGGCAGGGAAATCACAAGGATGGTGCTAATTTGATCTTTGTTTCAATTATTGTGACTTGGTGCTATGAAAACATTTGTCATGGATCAGATAAATATCCTCTTGTGTGAAAATTCTTTTGGTTAATGGAGGAACAACACAAGGAAAAGTATGAAGATTATATTATAGTGCTTGGATCAAGTGTTTTACACTCCATTCAAATCTCAAATTTAAGTTCAAAGACAATTTATACTAGGGATATGGAATGTTTTTGTTCCAAATGTATGTAATTTAATTGGAATGAATGTGAGTCAAAATAATGGGTTGATGAATTGTATTGTAGACCCATATCACCTATAGAGAGTAACCATTCACTCCAACAATTAATGGATCACAAAATGGAATTATCAATTAACTTTGACCACATTTTAGATCTTGTGCAACCAGGTATAGTTTATTTTTAATTTAAATATACAACCTTAGTTCTATTAGTGACATCTTAATTTTTTCCTATATGTGCTTATAATAGTATTATACTCTAAATGCAGGGCATGTTTTTGCAGTCATCACACCTAAGGACAATTATGATGAATAGACTACTAATTTTGTCATTGTGTAGAGGCAAAAAAAAACCACAAATGTCATGGATGGAGAAGATATAATTTATTCTATTGGATCCATAGTGGTTATAGGAACCTAGCTTTGTAAGTACCATCATAAAAAAATAAAATAATTATTATTTGAGGACTTTGAAACACACAAGGTAGTTCTTGATTATTCAAATCTATTTATTGATACAAATATTCAAATGATCAAATATCATTGAAAGCCTCACAATAGATTTTTGTGAATAGTGTGTGAATTTGACCTTGAACTGATTATTGAAACACTTGCAAACAAAGTTTATCTTGAAGGTACATTAGATTAAATTGGTAAGTTTATCTTGTATTTTAAATTAATATAGTTAACTTCTTTGATTTAATTTATTTTAATTTGTAATTATTGTATCATTATGTATTTATTTCTATTTAAAAAAATTACTAACAATTATAATGTAGGTTAGTGGCACTAGATGAGCTTCCACCATCACATGATTGGTGCCACAAGTAGAGAAGATTATCTTATTGAAACAAATATAAGCCAAAAAATAATTTAAATCAATGATATTTACCTCAATCAAATAGGTTTTCACCTTGTCTCTATTTGTCCTTTCAAGAAAACAATCTTATCTAGGCCTTAATTATGGTCTGTAGACCTAATATTTTGAGTCTTGTCTTGTAGGCCTAGTTTAGACTTCATACTTGATCTGAACCTATGAAATCAAAAAATGATATACATTTTTTGTGTGTAGTATAGTGATCATACTACATTAATCAATCTTCATATAATGTTAGAAGCCAGAGCACAAGGCTAAATAATCAATTATTATCTTTTTTAGGTCTCTCATCAGACACCTACAAGAAACACAAACACAATCGATTATTTTTTGTACCACAAGGTATCTTTTCATATGATAACACTTGAATTATCTCTACAATTCCTCTTAAACACCCATATATATGTGATCATGTAGATAGTTTATCAATTGGGATAACAAGCTAGAAGATATGGCCCCCACTGACTAACTTTTGGTCCATTTTGAGATAACTAGATGTGAGATAAAAAATCATTGTCATATATCACTCAAATTTATTTAGAGATAATCCTCTTGGGGTTGTTTAGATAAATCACCCATACAAGTGTGAAAACTGATGGCTTATCTCTATCCCTCATGGTTCTCCTATAATGTGTGACATAAGTTGGCTCAGTTTGCACACTCAAGGATGTGAAGATTCTCTTAAGGGATATATCCAATTAACTAAAACCTTCACTCTTAGGGAATGATGGAAACTAAAAAATATTTTTTATAACCTTAAAATTCCCATATAAACATGTCAATGAATATGGTTCATCGATTGGGCTAACAAGTTAGAATATATACCCCTCATTGACCAACTTTTGGCCCTTTAAGATAGAATTGGTTGTGATGGAAAACTCATTGTTGCATCTCACTTAGGTCAAGTTAGAGATAATTCTCCTAGGGTTACTTATAGGACTCATCTATATAAGTGTGGGAGCTAACATCTTGTCTTTATCCATAATGGTTCTCATACATTGCATGACATAAGTTGGCTTAGTTTGCAGACTCAAGGACACTGATATTCTCTTAAGGGATGCATCTGATCAACTACAACCTTCAATCTTAGGGAATGATGGAGACTAAACAACAACTATTCTAACCTTAAAATTCCCACCCAAATGTGTCAATGAAGATAGTTCATCAATTGGGCTAATGAGCCAGAATATACACCCCTCACTAACTTTTAGCCCTCTAAGAGAGAATTGGCTATGAGAGAAAACTCATTTTCACATCTCATCCATGACATGTTATAGAGAATAATATTTATATTTATTTTAGGAATCCTCTATGAAATTTTGGTAGCTAACAACTCATAACTATCCCTCATGGTTCTCCTGCAATGTATGATGAAAGTTGGTTCAATTTGCATACTCAAGGATATTGAGATTCTCTTTAGGGATGTATCTGATCAACTAAAAATTTCACCCCTAGGGCCTAATGGAGACTAGACAATCATCATTTTAGACTTAAAACACCCATATGTATGTGCTCATAAATATTGTTTGTCAATTGGTCTAATGAGTTAGAATATATGGTCCCCACTGACTTACTTTTGGCCTTTTAAGAGAGATTTGACTGTGAAAGAAAACTCATTATCGCATCTTAATCACATTGATTTAGAGAGAATATTCCAATGATTTCTTAAAGGACTCATTCATGTAAGTGTTAGAGCTGACAGATTGTATCCATCCCTCATGGTTCTTTTGCAATGCATGATAGAAGGTAGCTCAGTTTGCATAGTTAGGGATGTTGATATTCTCTCAAAGGATGCATCTAATAAACTACAACCTTCACTTCTGGGGCGATATGGATACTAGACAACAGTCATTCTAACCTTCAAATTCCCATTTTACATGTTAACAAATACAATTCCTTTATTGGGATAGTGAGTTAGAATATACAACCCCATTAACTAATTTTTGGCCCTTTAAGAGAGAATTGGCTACAATAGAAAACTCATTGGCACATTTCAATTGTGTCAAGTTAGAGATAATCTTCCTAGGCTTTCTGAAATAACTGATCCATAAAAGTGTGGGAGATGACAACTCATATATATCCTAAAATGCATGATGGAAGTTGGCTTAGTTTGTATACAAAGGGACATTGAGATTATATTTAGGGATGCATCTGATCAACTACAAATTTCACTCACATGGCCTAACAAAGACTAGACGATGGTTTTTCTAGCCTTAAAACACCCATGTGGATGTGTTTATGAAGATAGTTTGATTATTGGGATAATGAGTCAAAATGTATGGCCCCACTAACCAACTTTTGGCCCTTTAAGAGAGATTTGGCTGTAAGAAAAAACTCATTATCGCATCTAGCTCGCATGGAGCTAGAGAGAATCCTCATAGGATTTACTAGAAGACTCATCTATGAAAGTGTGAGAGTTGAAGGTTTTTATATATACCTCATGGTTCTCTTATAATGCATGATGTAAATTGGCTCAGTTTGCACATTTAGGAATGATGTGATTCGCTTAAGGGATGCATCCGATCAACTGCAACCTTCACTCTTAGGGTGCAATGGAGACTAGATAATGGTTGTTCTAATCTTTAAATTCAACTCTAAATGTGTCAAGAAATACAATTCATTTATTGGGCTAATGATTTAGAATATACGACCCCACTAACCAATTTTTGGCCCTTTGAGAGAGAATTGGTTGAGAGAGAAAACTGATTACCATATCTTGCTCACATTGAGTTAGATAGAATCCTCTTACAATTTCTTAGAGGACTCATCCATGTAAATATGGGAATTAATGGATTATTTATATCCCTCAAGGTTCTCATATAATTTTTGAATGAATTTGGCTCAATTTACAGAGTTAGGGACGATAAGATTCTCTTAAGGGATGCATTTGATCAACTATAAACTTTGCTCTCAATGTGTGATGGAGACTAGAAAATAGATGTTCTAGCATTAAAACACCCATCTAAATGTGTTTTCAAATATGGCTTATCAATTTAGATAATGATTCAAAATACATGGCCCCCACTAACCAAAGTTTGACACTTTAAGAGAGAACTAGTTGTGAGATAAATCTCATTGTCATGTCTCACTCACATTGAGTTAAAGAGAATCCTCTTGGGATTTATTAAAAGACTCATTTATGAAAGTGTGGGATTTTATGACTCATCTCTATCCATCATGGTTCTCTTACAATGTGTGATTGAATTTCACTCAATTTGTACACTTAGGGATGTTCAAATTCTCTTCAGGGACGCATCTGATCAATTGCAACCTTCATTCCTAAGGCCTGACAAAGACCAAAAAATGATTTTTCTAGCCTTAAAATTCCCATTCAAATGTGCCTACATAAATGTTTCATTTATTAGGATAATGATTCATAATATATGTCTCCCATTGACCAAATTTTGGCCCTTTAAGATAGATTTGGTTGTGAGAAAAAATGTGTTTTTACATCTTATTCATGTTGAGTTAGAGAGAATCTTCCTGGGCTTTCTTAGAGGACTCATCCATGTAAGTGTGAGAGCTAACAGATGATCTATAGACCTCGTGGTTATCCTACAATGTATGGCCAAAGTTCACTATTGACAATTTTGACCCCACAAGTCAAATTACCACCCTTATCATTCAAAACTTTTTATGTCATTGCAGTGGAAGGATCCAAGCAAGTTTTTGAGGTGTTCAAAGCAATTACAAAGATAAGTATAGAAGAGGAAAATGTGTATACATCTTCAACATTTGGGTTAAGTGTTGGCATTCAAGTTTTCCTTTGACATAAGTTTTGCACAAAGAGCCCATGGCAAAAGAACAATGCCTATTTCTTTTGGAAGGAATTCTTTCGGGTTTTGTCTTTTGTTGAATTCTTTCAGACTTTTTATCTAAAGCATTTTTTTGAGACAAATTTTTTAAAGGGTCATTATTTCAATATTCAAAGGGTTACTTTTATTGTTGAAAGGACTTTTACAAAATTTTAAGGGTCTCTTTCATTTCTTCCAAAGGGTATGTTCCCTTCAGTAAGGTTCCTTGCAAGGAGAAAAGGGACTTTACAACAAAGCTAAAGGGACATTTCACAAAATTTTGAAGGGCAGGTGGAATTTATAACAAAGTCAAAGGGAAACTTTGAAGGAATCCAAAGGGTTACATCCCTTTGAAAAATGTTCAATTTCAAAAAAATTGAAGGGTAGAATCCCTTTGAAAATGGTTCACTTTACAAGTTTTTGAAGGACCTTTCCATTTTTTCGAAGGGCTATTTCAAAATTCTAAGGGGTCACTTTCCTTTTGAGAAAGTCACTGGGTATAAATGTTGAGGGACACTTTATAAATCTTGAAGGGCTCTTTCCCTTTGGGAAAAGTTTGTGCCACAAAAGTCAAAGGGTAGAATTCCTTTAGGAAGGATCATTTCAAGAATCCTAAAGGGCTCTTTTCCTTTAGGAAAGGTTGAGCCAAGAAAAGACCAAATATTTAATTCCTTTAGAATTGAAGGAAATGGACCATTTTTAAAGATGAAGGGACCAATAAGAAAGATAAAGGGTACATGCTGTTTGAAAAAGGGCATTTTATGAAGACAAAGGACCATTGTCAATAATCCTGAAGGGTAGTTTCAAAAACCCAAAGGGACATTCCTTCAGATAAATTATCCAAAGGAATGTGTCAGATGAAAAATCCAAAAGAGAGAGGCAAAGGCCTAAAAGAAAAGAGTTCCTTCAAGATTTTTATCTGAAAGAAATAAACAGGGAGATTAGCCATAGACAAATTATTTACAATAAATAAAATCCCAAAGGGAACAACCAAAAGAAGGCCTGAAGGGAAAGGAAAAGGATAGATAAAAAATTTAAAGAATTATTTCAAACAAATTATCCTAAGAAATTATTTTGTATAATTTAATCACAAGTAAGGATAAAAGGAAAAGGCCACGGACAATTTGTCTGAAGGGAAAAGGCCAAAAAGAAAAATTTGAAGAGAAAGAATAGAAATAAAGCCTAGGAATGGACCCAAAAAATAGCAATGGACAATTTATCTAAAGAAATATTGACAATGGGAATAGAGATAAATAGAAATGGATAAGGTCATGGAAATAAATTGGGACATAAGTAGATAAAAGGCTGAGAGAAATAGCCTAGAGAAACATATGCACAAAAGTGAAGAACTCGAGAGTAGAAGGCTGAGAAATAACAAAGATTTCATTTTAAATGCACCTCTCACTCATCAAGGTCCTTTCCATGCAAGAAAAGGCTACCTATAGTTGATTATTCAAAGATTAAATTGACTATTTATTGAAGTCATGCTTTCTGCCTAGTCATCTCAACCTAGTCTAATATGACTTCTTAGTCTAATATTATGATGTGGCTTTCCATGCAAGAGTTTGACTTTTCAAACTTGGGTCCACCTTATCCCTCCTATGCCAACATGGAATTTCATGCATGTACTCTCATTTATCTATGTCAAGCTTTCAATGTTTCTATCAGTTCAAGTGGAGTTCTAAATTTAGTTTTGGCATTGATTTTATGTGAAGGAAATTATTTTTAACATTCCAGCAGTTCAAGAGGAGTTTATATTTTAAGATTGGTGTAGCTTCATGCATGATGAAGGTTTTAATCAAAATTGAGCCACCATCCTTTTTTTAAATGCCAAAGGGTTTTTCATGCAAGAAAAAGATAAGAAGATAATTTTTACAAGGATTTATTATCTTGGCATAATGTAAATTGGACTTGGGCTGAAGTGAGAGTTAATCTCCTCTTCTATTTTCAGTGTCAACCTCTTGGATTTGTTTATTTTTCCTATATAAGTTGGCTTTTTCAACCATTGTAACATCCATCCTTCTTTTGGAAAGACCAAAATTTTACCAAATATTGAGTTGTAACCTTTTTCAGATTAATAGAAGGATAGTTTTCAATTTCCAACTGCTAGTATAGTGTATTTATGTCAGTTATTTGCCTAAGTGATAGAATTGTCTTCCTTGTCAAGTCTTGATTCTTACCTAGTTACTAGCTGATTAGATTATGCAGGTCATGTTCTATGTTTAATGTATTTTAGTTAAAGTTATAGTGGATATAAGTGGCTATTTAGTGCCTTGAATTAGGCCTATTCCATCATTTCCCTCAAGCTTTGATCATAATATAGAACCTTTTCATGAAATATTTATGCATATTGGTCAATTGGAGTTGAAAGTTTAGCCTTTTTTGTCTAAATCAATTTTTTAGAAGATCAAATTGAGTGGATTAATCAAAGTTTAGGTGTATCACCATCATTAGATAGGATTTTATTTCAATTTTCTCTCTTCCCTTTTTCCAAGTAGTTTGGGGCGTAGAGTAGTAATATCCTAATTAATACACCAAAGGGAGATAGCCCTTAGAATCTAGAGATTCAATCGACTGATTAGGTCACCCACAACCTAGGATTATTTAAATGTTTTAGTAGACTATGGAGGCTTGCAACTACCTTCACAAGGGTGTGACTTTGATTGACAACATTCACTCAATTTGTATACTTAAGGATGCTTAGATTCTCTTCAGGGATGCATCTAATCAACCACAAATTTTACTCTTAGGGCCTGATAAAGATCAAACAACAATTATTCTAGCCTTAAAACACCAATTTTGACATGCTCACATTGATGGTTTATCATTTGAGATAACGATTTAGAATATATACCCCCATTGACCAAATTTTGGCCCTTTAAGAGAGTTTTGGTTACAAGAGAAAACGTGTGCCACATCTCTCTCACAAGTTAGAGATAATCCTACTGGGATTTCTTAGAGGACTTGTCTTTGAAAGTGTGGTAGCTAACATCTCATCTCTATCTCTCATGGTTATCTTGTAACATGTGATAGAAGCTAGATCAATTTGCACATTTAGGGATGTTGATATTCTCTTTAGGGATGAGTTTGATCAACTATAAATTTCACTCCTGTTACTCAAAAAAGATTAAACTATCATCATTCTAGACTTAAAATGCCCATTTGGGCATGCCCTCATAGATGGTTCATCAATTAGGATAACAAGTCAAAATATATACCCCCACTGACCAATTTTTGGCTTTTTGAGAGAGATTTGGCTATGAGATAAAACTTGTTTTCACATTTTGATCGCATTGAGTAAGAGAGAATCCTCCTAGGTTTTATTAGAGGACTCATCTGTGCAAGTGTGGGAGATGATGGATTATAACTATCCCTTAATATTCTCTTAATGGATGTATCTAGTCAACTATAACCTTCACTCTTAGAGCATGATGAAGACCAAATAATGGTTCTTATAGCCTTTAAATGTCCATTTAGATGTTCCCACATAGATGGTTCATCAATTGGGAGAATGATTCAAAATATACACCCCCACTTATCAACTTTTGGCCCTTTAAGAGAGATTTGGCTGAGAGAAAAAGTTCATTGCCACATATCACTCACATCAAGTTAGAGAGAATCATCCTAGGGTTTATTAGAGGACTCATCTATGTAAGTGTGGGAGCTGATGGATCATCTCTATCTATAAAAATTATCTTATAATGCATGATTGAAGTGTTCTTAATTTGCAAACTCATGGATGCTGAGATTCTCTTAAGGGATGCATTCAATCAACTACAACTTTGGCTCCCATGACCTGATGGAGACTAGAAAATGGCGATTATAGACTTAAAATACCCATCCAAACATGTTTTGGTAGATGGGTTATTGATTGGGCTATTAAGTTAGAATATATGCCCCCACTGACTAACTTTTGGCCCTTAAAGAGAGATTTGACTGTGAGATAAAACTCATGATTGAATCTCACTCCCATCATGTTAGAGATAATCCTACTAAGATTTATTAGAGGACTCATCCATGAAATTATGGGAGCTAACATCTCATCTCTATCCCTCATGTTTTTTCTATAATACATGATAGAATTTGGCTCAGTTTGCACACTCAAGGTCATTAAGATTCTCTTAAGGGATTTGTCTGATCAACTATAACCCTCACTCTCAGGGCATGACAACGATTAGGAAATGATTTTTATAGAATTTATATTATCATCCAAACATGTTGTAAAATATGGTTTATTAATTGGGATAACAAGTCAAAATATCAATCCCTCACTGACAAACTTTTGGCCCTTTAAGAGAGAATTAGTTGTGAGAGAAAATGCATTGTCATGTCTCACTCGCATCAAATTAGAGATAAACCTCTTTAGATTTATTATGTGACTCATCCATACAAGTATGGGATTTGATGTCTCATCTCTAAACCTCATAATTTTATTTCAATGTGCAAATAAAATTGGCTTAATTTGTACACTCAAGGATGTTGAGATTCTCTTAAGGGATACATTTGATCAACTGTAAATTTTACTTTCAGGGCTTGATAGAGATCAAAAATGGTAGTTATAACCTTAAAATTACCATTTAGATGTGCTTGAAAATATGGTTCATTAATTGAGCTAATGAGTCAAAATACATGGTCCCCACTGACCTACGTTTAGCCCTTTAAGAGAGATTTGACTATGAGAGAAAATTTTGTTGCCATGTCTTGCTTATGTCGAGTTAGAGAAAATCCTTCTAGGCTTTGTTAGTGAGCTCATTCATGCAAGTTTGGGATTTGACATCTCATCTTTATCCCTCATGGTTCTCCTATATTTTTTGACCAAAGTTGGCTTAATTTTCACACTCAGGGATGCTTAGATTGTCTTAAGGGATGCATCTGATCAACTACAACTTTTACTCCTGAGGATTGATGAAGATTGGACAATGTTTGTTATAGCCTTAAAATGTCCATCTAGACATTATCATAAAGATGGTTTATCGATTGGGATAATTATTTATAATATATGGCCCCCACTAACCAACTCTTGGCCTTTTAGGAGAGATTTGAATACAAAGGAAAACTTGTTACCACATCTTGCTCATGTCAAGTTATAGATAATCATCTTGGGATTTCTTAGAGGACTCATTCATGATAGTGTGATAGATAATTAATCACCTCTATCCATCATATTTATCTTTCAAGACATGATTGAATTTGGCTCAGTTTTCACACTCAAGGATGCTCAAATTCTCTTAAGGGATGCATCTGATCAACTATAACTTTCAATCTTAAGGCTTGATAAAGACAAAAAAATGGATATTGTAGATGATTCATCTATTGGGATAAAATTTAGAATATATTCCCCCTATTGAACAATTTTTGGCTCTTTAAGATATATTTGGTTGCAATAGAAAACTCATTGCCATGTCTCGCTTGTATTGAGTTAGAGAGAATATTCATGGAATTTATTAAAATACTTGTATATGCAAGTGCAGGATTTAACAGATCATATATGTATCCATAAAATTTCTCCTATAATGTGTAACTTAAGTTCTCTCAATTTTCACACTTAGGGATGTTCAAATTCTCTTTAGGGATGCATGTGATCAACTAAAACCTTCACTCCCATGCCCTAACAAAGATCAAACAATGGTCATTATATCCTTAAAATGCCCATTTAGACATGCATGCATAGATGGTTCATCAATTGGACTAACAAGTTAGAGTATACATCCCCATTGACCAAATTTTAGCCTTTTAAGAGAGATTTGGTTGTGAGATACAACTTTTTGTCATGTCTCACTTGCATCGCATTAGAGAGAACCCTCTTGATCTTTATTAGAAGATTCATACATTCAAGTTTTGGAATTTATTATTTGTCTCTATCCTTGCTAGTTCTCCTTTAATGCATGATTGGATTTTGCTCAATTTTCACACTTAGGGACACTCAGATTCTCTTTAGGGATGCATCTGATCAAATAAAACTTTCACTCTCACAGCCTTAAGGAGATTGGACAATAGTTTTTCTAGCCTTAAATTCCCATTTGGATGTGGCCACATAGATGGTTCATTTATTGGGCTAATGAGTAAGAATATATTCCCCCTAGTGACCAACTTTTGACCCTTTAATAAAGATTTGGTTGTGAGATAAAAATCATTGTCACATCTTTCTCACATTGAGTTAGAGAAAACATTCTTGGGGTTTATTATAGGATTCATTCATGCAAGTGTCAGATCTAATATCTCATATCTATCCCTGAAAGTTCTCCTTCAATGTTTAATTGACTCAACTTCTTCAATAACTACTCTTCAGCAATGTTAATTTATGTATACTTTTTCTTGAACCACATTCTTTGACTTCAATTTGATCATGCATGAGATTTTCAAGATTTATTAATAAATTTTCATAACCAGATTCTATCTCTATAATAATCATATAATAAGTTTATAAAGTTTTTTTTTAAATTATAAGAATTATATTTGAGTTAAGAAGCCTTATAATACTTTTAACCCCATAAACAACATTTTTGGCCAATATTTGACATAGAAATAGTTGTGGCAAAGTTGTAGTAGATTGCATATCACATGTAAATGTAAAATATACATAATTATGAAGCACCTAACTTATATAAATATGTGGAATTTTTTAAAGTCTTATATGAATTAATAATGATCACTAACTAATAATATGTGTAAACATTAAATGATCAAAATAAAAATACACATAGGTAAAGGAAGATTATTTGTTGAATAGTATGTATGTGTATATGCAAAATTCTATGTCATAATTCAACATAAAAAATGGTAGATATATCAAGAAAAAATGTAGACCATAAAATGTATATATATAAAATGTGTCATATAGAAAAATAATGTGGGCCATATCGACATATAAAGTCAATTATTGTTACCACACCAACCATGGACCAATGATCCCTAACACAATTTCCTATTAGGAAATGGCCCTCCCTTCACGGATAGGTAGATAGAATGGTACAATAATCCAATGAGATGTGATAATACCCCATGTGCTTATAAGATTTACTAATATGTGATATGTACCATAAATAAAATATGTTTCAGACATGATATCACACAACATGTAAATCAAACATATGAAATGACAATGTATATCTAACATTACTTTAGACAAATTTTTCAAATAACATACGATCATATTGATTGTTCAATTTCATTACACACCACTTGATCAGATTATCCTATAATGGTGGTGATATCCAAGCTAGTGGAATTAGTCTCACTACCTATTAACATCATCAATGTGAACTCTAATATATATAACATAGTATAGAATTCAAAGACTCATACAAATCTCACCCTCCTAGAAATAATATCACATCACATGCTATACATAAGAATAAGCAAAGTTTACAATCATTCATCTATGCATGAATGAATCATACATATTATTTAACTCAAACAAGAATGAATGCCTATAGTTCATACCACCTGAGTATGTTTCACATTCATATTAAAATTCAGATTCCCAACTATCATAATAAGATCTAAACCACTAAACCTCATGATATCCCATAATATCATGAAGTCTGGGCGTTCTAAGGCATAACTATTAGTTTACCCATAAGTAGTCATACTAAATAGTCATAGATGCATGGAAGCATAATTTCTTATTCAAATAAGCATATAAATAGTAAGCAAGTCATACAAGAACATAAAAATCTAACCTAACATTCATTACACTCATAAGATTGTATGCATGCTTATATGTCGTCATACTAGCTGCTACAAACATGTTGTTCAAGTAATATCCAACACATACATTCAATCAATAATTATAGGTTAGATTCTAAACATATAGTTTTAATATATAACATTTGAGTATATACTTTTAAGTGTAAGTATCCTATGATATGATATACTATCATAGCTAATGATCACTCTACTCAAACATGAACAACCAATCTTATTCAACAAGTAATTACTAGATTATACCACCTGGGTATATCCTCAATAATAATATAAAAAAAACCTTTTATATAGATGTACAACATGATGTACTATTTTTATTCTATAAATATCTAATCATTTACACATATAATATTATCACATATATACTACACACAAGATTTCATCAATACATGACTCCACAAATTTGACCTTGTTACCATATTGCATAAAATGAATTTATAAGCATGTTATTGTTATGTATATAATAAATAAATAGTTCATACATAATCATAACATTTGGGTATGCTAAACAAGGACCAAAATAACATATATACAATATCAGATGTAAATAAGTATTGTTGACAAAATCACACCAACCGAGTATGATAACAAATTAAAAGGACCATATATGCTAATAAATCATAATTAATTTAGATTAGAGGATAATGATAAGATTGAGAATCAACTATCTCATCTTCTTTGTGATATGACCATAATCTTTAGTAACAAGCATGTTAAAATTGCATGAGCAAGACCCTCTAAAATGACTTTTGGTCATAAGAACGTATTTATCCTAATTCACAAGGTGTCTCCCTAGTGTTCAAACTAAATTGATTAGTTAAGTTATTTTTTAGTCAATCTAGTTCACATATTATTATGTTACAATGTAACAATAACCACATCTATCATTTTACTAATCTTGATATAACTTCTATTATCTCTCTCAGTTTGAATGACACATATTTGAGATGGGGATCTAGTATACTATCAAATGCTTGCGTTATTAACTTAGAATATATAGTCTCAAGAGAATAATTCTAGAATTTATATATAAAAAAATAATCATATATACATTATTATAATTCCAAGCTCGTGAAAAAATACCTTTATAAAAAGAAACTTACAGGTTCTATTGAGAAAATATAAAAACATGTTATCATGGAAGAATTATAACAACTGTCATACTTCCCATTTTTAGTCCCCATAGCTAGCTAAAAAGGATTTTTAAAGGATACACTCAGTAATTCAATATTTAAAACTCAACCAATTAAATATTTAAACTTAATGCTTTTATTAAATACTTAGTGTTTTTTTTTAATAATATATTTAGCTTGACCAAAAAAATGGATTCTGCCATTCATAAAGTGGCTCAAATTTTTAAATAAAACATGGTTATTCATTATAATAGCATGGTGTTTCAAATTAGTATTAAAACATTTGAAAATCATAGCGTATTAAATCAACTTAGCTTTTTCTTTCTTGTGCACAACATATTAAACCAAGGACACGGCATTTTCAGTTAGAGGTTCAAAATTTAATAATATATCTCTAGCATTGCTATAGTAATTTAGTTATTTGATTGATTCAATATTTGTGGGTGTTGTACCTAGTCTTGACCTGCATCTAAGGTAAATATCAAGACATTTAATTGATAAAGATCTTTTTCTTCCCTGATTATGAGAGATATATAAGTCCATGTTTCTTTATAAAAATCAACACTTCCAAATTTAAGGTGACTTGGCCTTTAATTAAACACAACAATTTCATATGGCTCAAAGTTTCAATTATAACTAGAGTTAGTGTTGATAATTTAAATACTCAAGGTTATTTACTAATAGACTCAGCAAAACTGGGTGAAACAACTAGTAGCTTCTGCATTGCAATTTTAGTGCAATGTTTTACCTTATATTTGACTAGGCATCACATGCCATGATTGGGCATCTCAATATACAGTCTGGCATCTAAAAATTTAACTTGGAATCTCAATTTTAATTACTATATTTTAATAATAGTCATTAGTCTAAAATTTAATTCGCAACATTCAATTTTAAAGACCTAGCATCTTAAACTATTGGTTGGGCATTTCAAACTATTGATTGGGTGTTATATTTAAACTCGGCTTCTATTTATAAAATTTAGGTTTATAAAAAGCATCATTTTATGTTATATTGTGAAGGTATATTTTTATGATGCTAAGCTTTTCTATTTATGACTGCAATAATTTAATTTTGACTTAACTCTTTAAATTGTATTTAATCTCAGCCATGATATATTTTCAAAGTCAGTGACTCAAGTTACAAACTTGGAAATATTTATAATTCATGGCTTAGCTTTTAGACATTTTATATCAAGACGTTATAGTATTTATACATGGTAGTTCACTATTCTACAAGATGTTTCAACATTAGTTTCAATAAATTTCATAAAACTCAATGCTTTTTAAATATATGACCAGGCATTTAAAATAAACTCACTATTTTTACATGTTTGACTTGTCATCACAATATTAAGATCAATGTTTTACCAAAATAAACCTAGCACTTTAATATATATATATATATATATATATATATATATATATATATATATATATATATATATATATATATATATATATATATATATATATATATATATACTTGTCATCACAATATTAAGATCAATGTTTTACCAAAATAAACCTAGCACTTTAATATATATATATATATATATATATATATATATATATATATATATATATATATATATATAGTGCTTCAAAATATATATTCAACAATACATTGTTCAAAAGGGAAAAATACATAGAAAATTAATTATATTACCGACTTGAAAAATTTCGCTATTTCTTACATTCTCCAACACCTCTTCCAATTCCACTTGCCTGCTTCTTTTTCTTAAATATTTCCATGTCCTTTCTTTTCAACTCTTTGTGTCTTTTCTAAATTTTATCCAGCTAATTTATAAAATTATCTTCTTCTAAATGTTGTGTTTAATCACTTTGCATGCATTTATATCTTCAATATTTTTATCCATGCATAGTATTATACTCTTCTTTTATTTCCTTAATCTACAACATATAATTTACTTAGAATACATTATTATGCCATACTTTCCCTAGTTAACTTTAAACATAAGTTTAGTTAACTATTTAAATAAAGATATCTAAATTCTAGTTTTTAACTAATTCATGCATGTATTTCTCCAAGACTAAGTTTAGTTGTTTAACTCAAGATTAGCATTAGGATAATTTAAATTCTTTAAAATAATGGTAGTTGTTTAATATTCTCATATATAAATTATATATTTATCTCTTAATTTATTCTAGAAAATCATGACAATTAAATTAAAGAAATCTAAAGCATATTAAAACTAAATTTACATACTAAAATTAATTCCACACACACACACAAATGTAATCACAAGCAATATTTCATAATTTTGCATTAACATTTACACATATCACTTATATTCTAATGTGTATGTGTGTAGGGTCACTAGAAATTTCTACTAATATTCCCTCAATCATTCCATATAGTCAATCCTCTCTGATGATGCTCTCCCTCATCAAGCTCTGAGGGTAGGACCTATCCTGCATCCATCTCACGACAATTAGGTAGTTAATCTGAGTCATCACCAATGATGTAAAAACTAACAAATACATATTCATAATGTATAAAATATAACATATAATTGTCACAACATGTACTCTAATCATCAATATCACTGTCTTATTATAGTATATGTCATAAACTTCAAATTAAAAAAATAGTAATTAGATATTAAAAATACTACTCAATGGATTAATTATTTATTAATTATAGGTTGAAATTGAGATGTGACAATTATGCCTACAACTAGACCCCTAACATAAAACTAGCTCTCCTACTTCTCATTGCCTCTAAATAAATTGTGCTTTGTTTCCATAGATGTAGAACTAGGGGATTTGGATGCCTAAATACAAGGGGAGACTCTCCTCTCAACATGTGAGTCATCAAATATTTGATCCACAACCTTTGAAAATTATCATTTTTGCACAACATATAAAATTTAAAATTTAATGCATTAAAATTATATATTAAAAATAATAAAATTTTCAAGAACAAAATTTTGCAAAATGATTCTAGTCTCACAATATTCCATCTAAATAGTTGTGTATGGATGCAATAATTTGTATACACCCATGATGGTTAATACTATGAAACATACATATATCATTAGATCTATATGTGCATACATTTATGTAAATATGACATAGAATATCATTGGTTGGAGGTAAAAACAATTTTACTATGTGTTCTCACCAATCTTTGTCCCTGAATCATGATCTATTATAGAGAAAGTGGATCCTTAGATGTAACCCCATCATCAAGCAAACCTTCTTGTTGTCCATGAGGGGTGCACCTAGCATCTCTCATCATCTACAAAACTAATAAATGAATAATGTGTGAATCTAATATGCATGATAAAAATTATATGACTATAATATATATCTTAAAACATACTTTTTTATTCAAAGGACAATGAATATACATGAATAAATATTTAATTTAAAAATTTTCAAACCTGAGTATGGGGTACACCAGTAGTAATTGTCGTCTCTACAAAAAAATCAAGGCCTGTTGAGCTACTTAAAATATCACTAATCATATATATAAGTAACAAATAAAAATTTCAACCAAATAATTAGTCAATTAAGTAAACACATACTAAAAAATAAACTTAATATTCTTTTACAAATGTAAATAAACTATAATTAAAATTAAACATGTGTCAAATATAGATGGTGAAGTAGATAACTCCCCCACAATAGGCTAATGTGTCTTGAGAGGGTGAAGTTACTACATTTGGTATAGTGTGTGGCATGCTATTGTTATACACTTATAAAGCATCTATAGGTGATGTATGCTCTAGCATGATAGTCTATTGAGGTCTTAAATGCTTTGATTAGGTACAATACATTGCACAAAGGTAAGTCTTGTCTCCACAAATGTAGTATGTGTATGCCACATATAAACAAGAGGTCCCATACACTTACTCTCACATAATGTGAAATGATCTATAGGAATTTTAGCATGAGTATAAGGAGGAGGGACACTATCACCAATACCACCAAAACCACTAGTGCCACTACCACTACCACCAATACCACTACAACCAACACCATTAGCAACACTACCATTAGCACTAATATCGTGACTAGACATCTCACCACCTGTAGGTTGAGCAGGAGTATTTGATTCATGAATACCATGGTCAATCATAACTTGTGTCAAACTTATAACTGCCTCAAGGTTGTCTATTTGTACAATATGGTGTAATATTTTTGGGATAGAAGCATGTGTTATTGTCCTTCTATTTCTCTAAACTTGATTAGGATGATTTTAGTCTCACCTAACACTAGATCTATCATATGAATACCCACCTCCCCTACTTTGGGAGGCATTCATATCAAAACAAATTAGAATTTATAGTAACACAAACTTGTAATAGATTTTTCTTAAAAAACATAACAAAACCTCATTATTGTTGCATGGAGGCTCATCAAACACCATCCACTACCTATCCCAAAAATTATTTTTTATCCCCTCATGAACACACCAATCAATACTAATATGTTTGAAATTTATCGATGGTGGTTGGTTGGTTCCAAGCTTAACAAAAAAATCACACACATCTTTTATTACTATTTTTTTAACATCTTGATATAACAATTTATCAAAATAAAATTATTTCAAGACCTCTCTTCGATGTAACATTGCATCAAGTTGTGAAGTTACATTTCTCACTTAATTAAAAATAGTCTCTAGTGTATTGGAAAGTGAATTGCATGAAGTATCAGTTAAGGAGTGATGCAAACCATTGATAATTATTTGTAATTATTGACATTTTGCATTGTATTTTTCATACAATTGAACTTTTTGTGAAAAATCAAATTGTTCATGGTGTTGTTTTGCATTTTCTTCACGTAATTAGTCCATCATTCAATTGTGTATCTAAAATTATATACAAACATGTTTTTGTTAGGCAATGCAAGAGAATATAATGCAAATTTAATTTCAAAACCCTACATGCATAAATAAGTATAAATACAAATGGAAAAATTTAAATTTAAAAATAAACTTACCTAAGATAACAACTAAAATGTCAAATCCTATTGATGGGATACAAATATGAAGCAAACACAGGGTTTATGGGAAAATAGAGAGAAATATTGACATAAAAGATCTCCAAACCTATAGAATTGACCATGGGTTTTAGAATTTATACATTAAAAATAAAGAAAAAAAGGGTGTACACTCTTTTATCTTTACAAAAGGCATACACCTTTTTTAAATAGCAAAGTGTGTATGCCTTTTAGGTTCAAGCACAAGCTTGAACCTTAAAAATTTTAAAACAAAAGGCATACACCCTTTGTAAAAAAATTAAAATTTAGGGGATGTCACCTTTTTTGTCCCCAAACTTTGTGCATCAACCCACACATGTTAGAAAAAATTCATGTAGAATAACATAATAAGTACACTATGTAAGATAATAATATGACTATTGACATGTATAAATATTAGTATACAACTCAAAGTGATAATGAATATGATCATAAAATAATAAAACATATGTCAATCATGATCATATAGAAGCAAGATGCCCCCAATGTAATGTGTCACATGGTAAAAGAAAATGTTCAACATTTTCATGCTCATGTATCATGAATCTCATGTATGCTCGTATCACACTCAATTACCTATGAAACATATGCCTGTATAGAAATTATATGTAAACTACTAACATAAAGTAGATAACATATGTAAAATCTAGTAAACATTTGAAATGCTAAACTTGTAATTTTGTTTTATTTGAATGTTTTTGTATTTTCTTGAATATTTGATTTTTTTAGTTTTTTGAATTTGATGAATGATTGAAAAGAGACTGTTGGATGATTATCCCATATAAGATATGTTCATAGGGCGATCGATAATCTACATATGGTATAGTAAAATATGCATGTTGTTAAGTATCATGAAAATGTGTTAAATTTAGTACCAGAGAATTTATAATACTATGTGTATGCCTCATAGGACTCTGTGGTTATGAGGTAATAGTAGAAGGTGCAGTGGTTTTAGAACCCATTAATTAATGATCTATGATTTCCTTGATGTAATATTAGGTATTTATACTTTTATTGAAACATGATGTTTTGTTGTCAATAACTTGATTAGTCATAGAGGTGTAAATGAGGATCTCGAAGCATTCACTATAGATATCTGATGTAATAACCTCTCAAGTATTGGTCACCTAAGAAAGGGGATTGAAGTTTGATTACCCTTTCATGTATAATTATCCTTAGTATGTTGTATAATTAGCTATCATGGAACAAATTTTGTCTATTGCAAAGGATATTCATATTGGATCCCTGAAACTATAATTACCTTATTGGCATGCACATATTTAAGACACCAATAAATTATGAAAGGTATTTCATGAATTTTATTAATCTAGTATTATCCAATAACATATCAAATACTCTTGTATCTGGTATAACTATAAATTTTGTGATCACATGTGTTGGACCAACCTATAAAGGTAAATCGATCTCACCAAAAACTTGTTGTGTCTTTCCATTGAATGATTTTACTATTTTATTAGAAGGAAATAAATCATCATGTGTGTATAAAAAATGTGTGAGTAATGTCAAAATACATACATTCTCACTAGAACCATTATCAAATATAGCACTATGTAAAGGTTTAAGATCAATATGTGCCATGCTACATAAAGAATGAATATTTGAGTCATTATCTACAATCTCACTGTCATCGAATGAAATAGAAGGTCTATGAACCATAGGATGTATCTCATATATAAGTGTACCAATAATCCCATCTAATGGATTCTCAAAATATGGTGGAAAAGGATGTGCATGATATACCATTTGCACTTTTAGTGTTTCCTTAGAATGATATTGTAATGTATTATTGAATTTATTTTGATTTTGATGATTATTGGGTTGTGATCCTAAATCCGTTGGAGAATCCTAAAAGGAGAGTAAATGATTATCAGTAAGATCTTGTTACCTTTGCTTCATTTTAAAACATCTATTCATAAAATGCACTACACATTGGTGATAGTCATAATAAGTTGGTATCATTTTCTTTTGGTATAGGTTGACTCGTATCAACCACTATAGGAGGGAGAGATATGAGATGACACTCATAATATTTAGAAGTAGCAAAGATAGAGATTAAATAAATCATGTAAATTGTCTCTTAGGTGCATTGGATAAGATAAGTTGATTAAGTTATTATGACACTATATTAACTATGGTGGTTGTTTCCTTTTAATCGTCAATAAGTTTAACCTTATAACTTGGTTTGATACGAAACTTTTTATTAGATGTATTCAATGTGTTTTATACATAATTAATCTTGTTCAATGAAATAAGTTTCATTTCTCTATCTCAAACAATATGACATAAGTCATCAAATTATTTGAACTTGTTGAAAATAATAAACTCATATAAATAAGAAAATAATATTTTCTTAAATATAAATTGAAGTTTTTTATCTGCCATTGGATTTAGAATTTTGGACAACATTATCTTATACCTCAATACATACTCATTAATAGGCTCATTAATTCCTTGTTTGATATTGGTAATTTGTGCACATGACACATTTTTTTAATTTTGATTGAAAAATGTGCTAAAAATTGATCCACCAATGGCTTAAAGTCTCTTATGAAATGTCTTGATAAATAATAAAACTATTTTATAAGATAGCTCTTTAGACTTTTTGGAAATAATTTGGTCAAAATTTTATCATTTATAGCATAATCAAGGCATGCTGCATAAAAAGATTGAAGATATTATTTGTGATCACCTTTTTCATCATAAAGTGTGATCTTGGATGCAACAAAACTAGTTGATAAAGGGTAAAAATATATCTTAGGTGCTAGAGGATTACATAATACATTTTTTGAATCAATAACATGATTTTATTCCATAGCATTTTTCTTAATGTTTTAACCTTAGCTTCTAAAACTTGCATAACTTGTAAAAGAGTGTGCATAGTAAATCCATTGGTATTTTGAGTTAAAACTTGATAAGTCACCCAATAAGATGAAAACACCATTATGTTGATGTAAGAATTAAAATTTTAATTAATATTAAGTATTAATTGTTTATGTTGACCAAATTTGACCTTGTAGGTCAAATTGGGACCCCTATATGTAAAAACTTGATCTTTTAGATGTTTTAGGGGTCTAATATTTTGTCATGGGGTATATTATAAGTATTTTGATGTCAATTTATTATTTTATATCCTTATTCATCATTTTATTAGTTTATATGTCATTTTGAGTCATTTAGTAGGCATTTAGGAGTCATAAATACAAGTGGCACAATTTTTAAGGTGTCCAAGTGTCCTAGTTTCTTTTCAAATGTCCAAGAAGTTAGATTCCATATCAAGAATGTCAATCCCATCTAAAAATTGTATTTTATCTAATTTAATATCAATAAATCAACTAAAAAAGAGTATTTTGGCACTTGTATGGCCCATGAAAGAGTTTGACACGTGGGATATGACACACAAAAGTGGTCAACAGGTTTATCCTTGGTACGAACAGTTGGAGAAGTTTCAAGTCAAACACCTTTGGGAGGTGAAATTACACTCAAAGATATTAATTTATATAAAATGTTTTATAGGATTGGTTAATCATGATTTATGAACCATCTATAACAAGTCAACTATGTTTTTTTACTCACGGTTTCCTACACCCTATAAGTTTTGTTCTATTTTAGATAGGAAGGTGTCACCATATAAAGCTCTAGTAAAGTTTTTATTATTTAAGAATGTGTGTTTATATATATAGGTCATCATAATATTAGGAGAGTTCATTTTAATGTTTGAAGGATATGCAAGGTTGGTTGCTATCTCATGCACCACACAAACAGTCACTAGCTACCCTACCTGCTCTATATCAAGTGTTTGCAAGAAGGTGTCATGTTGGAAAAAAAGGTTTTAAGACTTGTATCAATATTTTATTAATGCCAAACATGAATTTGAGGGATTGACAATGATTTTAAGTTGTTCATGAGACCATTCATCAACATATTCTACGCCATTCCATGCTAACTACTTGCATGCAACTCATACACACCTACATGAGTCTCCTTGATGATGTCATGCTGATATGGAAATTTGGATAGGTGTTTCAATATTTTAGGAATATTAGGAGTCCATTTGAATACCTAGTGATGGTTTTGAATTTATCATAAAATTTTGTACCTTGCATACTATCCAAATTTCATGTTCACTACTTATATATGCAAATACCCACCTACAAGTGGTACCATAGAGCTATGAAGGTATTTGAATGGGGAGTTTGGGATATGGTAAGGCCTTATCTTGAATCCTAACATGTGGGTTGAACATTGTAGACCTGTTTGAGGTGTAAAATGTACAAATGGTAGTATATATCATCTTTCAAGAAGCAAGGACTGAACTCAAGGACTTCTTCCCTAAAAAGTAAAAACAGAGATCCAAGCCCTTTTATAGATATCCTATAATAAGGTTGCAAAGATTTTTGAAGCATATAGATAGGTAAACCTTGTATCCTATATCATATAGAAAATTTCTACCAAATATGAATCCAAGAGGATTGATGGAGCTTGATTATTTGGGGCCTCAAAGATGCTTTTTAAAGCACTAAAACCCTTCATTCATATCTACAAGAATTCACTTTTAAGTGACCATTGACATCCTAAAGTCATAAATGTAACATACTTTCATGTTGGCATGGTCTTATTGATTGAATGGTGTAAAAATAATCATGAATATCACTATGATGATGTTGATATGTGGTGTTTAAGCCTCATAAACACCTACAAGTGTCTCTTTATAGGAAAATGAGCACTTACAACTGAGTAGGCATATAGTGACCTAGGCATTATGTCTTGGTGATGATTTAGCCCATACAAGGTGAATATAGCTAAAAGAAGATACTAGGTGAACTTGAATATTCAATAAGTGTCTCTACACATCATGATCAAGGTCCTATTAGAGAGATAAGCACCTATAGAAAATAAAGAAGTAGAATACACAATCAACTAATTATGATTGGCCTTGGGATAAATTAAAACCCCAAAGTATGAACTTAAGAAATGGAATAGATGAAGTTATTATTGGGAGGATTCAATAAGGCTTATATACTATCTTCAAAATCTAATACATACAGGGTCACCTACATGTGTCCCCTCCAAGGTAGAAAATATAGTCAGGGTTATACTCAGTCTTCTCTAATCATGGTTTGTGAAGGAGTATGTGACTGGTTAGATAGGTTAATGAAGATTGAAACATATAAATCATAGTCCTAATAGTCTCATATAACTATAAATGTAGATACAAAGCAAATAAAGGACTCTAAATAAGCAACACATAGTCCATTAGAGAAAACACTACATACAGTCCATTTCACACAAGTCTGTCTTGGGTTTTAAAGATTTTAAAAGGTCTAATAACCTGATAAAAGGCTTATTTTTTGTGTACAAGGTCTCTAGGAATTTTGGAATCCAATCCAACCTTTAAATTGTCTAAGTAAATAGTGTAAGTACCCTTTGTTTTGTTTTAGATAGATGGTGCTTCCCTTTATGCACAAACTGACAATTTTGGAGAATAGAGACAAAGAGATGAACCAAGAGCTAATTGAGAATTGAGGAAAGGTTTGGAAATTTTTATGACACATAATAAAAAATGAAAAACCAATCACAGAATAAGTAACCTCAATAATATTCTTTAAACCCTCAAACTTGTAAGCAGACCTATTAGGCATGGTTAAATCCAGATTTCAAATGATAAGTCACTTTCATTTATAGCCTTAGGAAAGAATTATAGTAGATTGTGTCATTTTTTTAGGGTCATTATAGGTGTGTTCAATCTTTCACCTTGTAGAGGAAACACAATTAATCCATATTTTGTCTCAAAGGCAACATTAGGCTTGTGCAAAGCAAAGGAAGGGTTTGAGTAAGCAACTTGAGATGCTTACATCTCCCTTGAGGATGTGTATGGTAATATAAAAAAAATTGAGGTGTTTAAAAAGGTATTGAAAATTGTATTTTTTGAATTTGTTTGTAGTTCCAATGTTAGGGATTTATGAACAAAGCCTAAGAGCCTAATGCACTCAAAACCCTTGCAAACCCTTAGATAAGGACCCAATGATGGAAATGAAGATGGAAAGATAATATAATGGAATATTTTACCTAGAATGACAATTGTATATTGTAGGGGACTCTCTTATGCTACTCCCTATGCTTTTGCATTGTATGGAATTGTATGGATGGAGTAAAAAATAGGGTATTTTTTACTATTATGTGTATTGTGTAGATTATAGGAGGTTTCAAGAGATGAAATCAATATTTTAAAGGAATATTGAGACTTAAGATAACTGCCCATGTCCATGTAATGCCTTATAAAAACTCCTAAGTGTGTTTAATAGATACTTCATCGTAGCTAGTCAGAACTGGCATAGTGAATATGGTAGTGAGAAGGGTGGAAAGCTTTAAGTAAACTAATTTTAAGGTGTGATTGATGCCTATAAGTCCATGGAGGGTCTTTTAAAATATAATGTTCTCCATTATATGAATTTTCATGGAAAAATGATGCCTTTTTGGAAGCCAAGTGTATAAGGTGTGTGAAAGAGGAGTTTCTTTGATTGTAGGCAGTGATGGCTCACTTTTAGAAATTCCAAATGACTAGGAATACAATCAATGCATGGAGAAGAATTTTCAACACCCTTACCTCTTATTCCAATCATTATATATGTCCCTAGTTAGTTTTGGTATGTTCAAATAGGGGTGAATGATGAAGGCAATTTCCTTATGCAAAATGATAACTCCTATGCCACTTTTCATGAGTTTTAGACTTGGGAAACCACTTGTATATTATGACCTTGCATGGTCCATTTCACATTCCCATATCATGCAAAACTAACTCATTTTCTCAGGTTGACAAGTGTCTTTATGACCTTTGAAATTCTCTATTCTCCTCTCTCTCTTAAGTTCTATAAGAGTTAGCCATTTTGGTCTTTGTAAATGATGCTCCACCTAAATATGGTGAAACCCTACTCATTTTCATACCATGGATAAATAAATGATATTGATTTTTACCTCTTCCATAATTTTTCATAGTGTGTTTACTTGCATTATGGATCTTGCTTAGTGATGACTATGGTTTCCATAACATTATTGTCTCATTCTCTCACCTATTTGTAGTTAAAAAGCTTATTTTTTTAGGTCATGTGAAGTGTTTTATGATGTGTCAAAGGTTGAGTGAGTTGGTCTATTCAAATAGTGCCATATAGGCCTCTTGTCTAGACCTCCTATCCTAAACATTCATCATAACCTCATAATGAAATATTGATGTGAGAAGATGCAGATTAAAGAAGTGTATGTTTGGTTAGTCCCTTGTTCTCATGTGTAACATGCAACTGGTTGGTAGTCATCAACTAATTTGGTGTATCGCCTCCTTTAGGATAGTTTACTTTGAGTTTTCTCTTGTTTTTCCCTCACAAGCCTAGGTGTAGTAGTGGTACATCAAAGGAGCTAGCCCTATCTAGAGATTTACCTCATTCTTAGGCTACCCATATCCTAGAGGTGTTTCAATTATGCCACTTGGATGAAAAAAGATAAAAAATCTCCTCAAAAGGTGAAAATATAAGTGACAACAGTTCCTATGGAGGATGTAGCAATATTTGTTTGATTTTTGGATAACAATGGTTTGAAACATATCATGTGCCCGTATTAGAAGTATTATGCAATGTTTTGTTTAAGGAGAGGGATATTGGAATGGATGTATGATTGACATATCCAATAGCCCCAATATTTATATTAATAGATAATAATGCTTGTTCACTAATAAATTTTGATTTTTTATCTTCCAATATAGTATTAAGAATCATGTGGAGATCTCTAGGATTTTTATGAATGCACTCTCAAAATAAAGAAATAGATTTATCTTACTCTTGATCTACTTATTCATGCTCATTTCTATCATGTGTTTCACTATCATCATGATTAGATTAATTTTAGAACTATAATGTTTTTTCATTATTTTACTTCTTGTCATTATTGGCAATCTCATTATTAGCATAATTTGACATGGTATTATATTGAGACATTTTAGGTGGCCAAAGGAGTAACTGAAGATATTTAATAGGAACACCACCTAATTTAGGACTATGTCTAAGTTGCATGTAAAAGATAGAACAAATTTGAATAAATAAATAAAGAATAAACATTAGAAGGCTGAAAACCCTAGATTAAGATAGTGGTTGCATGAGAAGACTCAGAGGCCTAGTTTACCAAATATTTAACCCTTTTTTGAAATAAAGATTAATAAAAAGGAGAGCAGCCTTATCAAACAAGGAGTAAACTACTCCAAAAAGAAAGCCAATTAATGAATTTATATTTTACATATATTATGATAAGAAATATTGAATCTAAATATATGCAAAATATAGAAAGTACAACATTCAATATTATGATAAAAATAATATGAAGGAGAAATTGTACTTATATTATACATTGATGCATTAAAAAACTAAGTAATGCAGGTGTGAAAATAAACTATATGATGATTTTGATCTAGTCATTAGTATTGACACTTACATCACCTTGTGGAAACTTGCATCAATGATATTGTCTATGATTTAAAACATTTTTCATGTAAAAAATATTGATTGAAACTTACACTTGGGTCTTTCTAGGTTTTCTATCACCTTTTAGATTATTTGTTCATATCATACATGTAAAATTTTGATATCTAAATAAATCTCAAACCTTAAATCCTCCTCTTAGATATTGTCACCTAATTAAAAATAGGTTAGTGAACTTACAAAGTTGGTTGACATCAAGGACCCATTGGTCAATGAGTGGTACCTACACAGCCAATATTTCAAAGAGGGCCTTAGACATATATATTAGTGTAGGTTTTTATTTTTCCCTATTATTTAAATAGGGAAATTATATATTTGTGCATACATGGAGTTTTCCTACATTCGTGGGATAGGCTAGCTTATGTGGAGATGTGTGTCATAGATGTGTCATAGGTGTCATAAGAATGTCATAAGTAACTCCTTTGATCGGCTATTCTAGGTATGGGAGTTACTTCTCTATTCTTAGCACCTTGTCACCACCTTTCATGGAGGAGTTACAGTCTATTCTTGGGGTGCCTTGACCACCTTTTGTGGAGGAGTTACTTACGTGCTCTCCTATATGTATTCTTCACTTTGGCCATCTCATGTTAATCAAATATTGGGTTTTCTCCTATTTGTCTTGTGCAATTTATCTCCTTGTATAATTTCAAATTGCTCTAGCATCTATGTGATGTGCACTAGCTTCATCTCGTGTGATCACGTCTCCATTGCATTCACATTATCTAAATTTTGGCAACAACTCTGATATGGTATCAAAGCCACCCCGGTAATCATGGGTCTAGTTATGCTATTAGTTTATTGTAAAATTCTTACTTTGCTTTCTTAGTAGTTTTTTTTTTTTAACTTGGTTGTATTTGAGAGTTTTGGTAGAGTTTCTTGTAAACTCATGCAAATCCATATGAAAACCTGTTAAAAAAAATTACTTCTATTGAGTTTCATTCAGATCTACCCTTTAGATATCTGAGTTAAAATTTGCCAAGACATCTTGTATGGATCTGTTGTGGCATCAGCAAAGGTGGTGGAATTCTTTTTTTTTTGTCATTCTATAGGAAAAGTGAGATATCTACACATCTAGTTTTTATTTCTTGGACGCTACTTTTAGCTTGGGGCAGCTCTCCAGGAAGCACATCTGCACATGGAGGAGATCCATGTGGGGCATCTGGTAGGATGAGGTGTGCATGGAGTAAGACTCCAGCAGGGTGTATTGGTACTACACGATGTCTAGCATGAGGAAAGGGTTGAGGAGATACCAGTCCAGGCGCTGCCCACTCACAACGGTAACCTTGTGAGGCACAGGCTCTTCAACAGTGGCACCCCATTGCACCCCAAGGCCATGCTGGACACTTATCTGTTTGCGCTTTTCAATGAGAACAAGAAGTTTGGGCTCACCTCAGAGTGAAACTATGGCTTATTTTACCTCTTCAAATCCAAGGTGTATGATATTGCGCTCACTATGGATGCGCTAAAGAACCAGCTGCCCCAGGTGTCGAGTTCGAATCACGCCCCATTTGGTGGGCCCACCCTCTCTCACTCTTAAATTGGTAAATCTGCTTTTGTCTAATAATTATTTTGATCTTGTATTCATAAATTAGTCATTTAATTTTTTGAATTAAAGTCAAATTGGAAATTAACATTCAAAAAAAGTAGTTTAAAGGTTTTTAAAACTTGTATCTTCAACTTATGAAGACGAAGGGTGAGGCCCAGGTTGGCAGGAGGCCAATTACCCCTCATAAAGACCTCATTTGGATTATTCACTCCAGGATGAGTCCAATGAGTGGTTGGAAGGCCACTTTCTCTCTCAAAATAGGCATTTTTTAATGTTTTAGTGTTATTTTTTTGCAAAAACACTAGTTTACAAGAAATTGAATCTTTAATATCTTGCAAATGGTAGCTCAGATTCGGGTTCCATTTTTTGTAAAAGCATTTGTATTTAAATTCTCTACAATGTAGGCTTGTTATTTGTTAAAAAATTACTAGTTTATAAATTGCCTAAAATTTGGGTCTCCTGGGATGCATTTTTGGCTGAGTCTGACGTCTTGTTTGCTTAAAGTCTTGCATTGATTGCTCTAAGATGCATTCTCAACTGAGCCCAACATATTTTGAGTGTGCACTTGCATATTTAGGGGGGATAAACATTTTTGGGGGGTGTGATTGCTTTTTAGCACTTGCAATCTTTGCTTTCATTCTCCTTTCTGCATAATTTCATAACTTGCAATCAACACAACTTCACCTAAATTCAGCTTAAAATAGATTATTTTCAACTTAAACCCCTACCACCCTTCAAATATCATGAATGGAAGGTTAAAATGTCAATCATTATTAGAAGTAAAGGATTATATAGGATCACCATGGGTACTGAAGTAGAACCAGCACTTATGCTGAAAAGGTCAAGTCGTACAATCGTAGTGATGAAGCTTATGGATTACTGAGCTTGTCCATGTCTCCAGAAATTCTCTTCCATTTATAAACCTCCAAGACTCCCAAAGACATATGGGACACCCTAGAAACTTTATTTGGGAAGCATGATGAGATGAGAGGTCATGAGCTCGAAAATGAACTCATAAGTTTAAGTCCTAGCAACTTTGACACCTTACAGGACTTCTTCACTAAGATTAAGGCCCTTAGATTTCAATTGAAAGAATACAAGATAGAGAAGAAAGATGATCAACTCATCCTTTCTATTCTTGCAAAGTTAGGTCCAAGCTATTCAGTCTTTGTCTCCACTTTCCATGCCACAAAAAGTGCCCTTGGCACTACATGGAAAATGCCTTCTTTGGATTCATTCATTGCTAACTTGACTAGGGAACAAGATAAGCTAATTCAAATGGGCACAATGAAGTATACTCAACCCCAAGCTTTGATAGCTGGAAATGGTAAGGATAAAACTTCAACAAAAGAGAAGAAGAAAAAGAAAAAGGACCAAGAGAAGAAGAAGAAGAAGAAGAAGAAAGAAAACAACAATCCTGCCAAAAATAACACTGAGTCTTCCTCCTCTAATGCTAAACCTAAGAAGGAGTAGGTTAATTGTGCCTATTGTAAAAATATAGGGCATGATGAACACAAATACATGAAGAAACAAATAGATCACCTAACTCATCTTCTAGAGAAGCACAACATAGGTGTTCCTGAGTCCATCAAGCAGAATCCATCTACCCAAGATTCTACCAAGGCAAAAGGCAAGGGTAAGGAGAAAGAAAAGGGCAAGGCCCTTGTAGTAACTGTAGCTTTTACAACATCATGGGTCATTGATTCAGGTGCTTATCACCACATGGGCTCTTCACTAGTTGATTTTTCATCTTTAGAGCCTTGTAGCATGACTTTAATTAATTTGGGTGATGACACATTAGTTTCTATTGTAGGGAGAGGGTCAGTTGAAATGGAAGGAGGAACATTCAATAATGTTTTAAGTGTTCCTTCTCTTTCAATCAATCTCCTATTAGTGTACCAAATCACTCACATTCGTTGGGGCATAAGAGTTGAGTTTTCACCAGATTTAGTGGCTATTAGGGAGTTACATAGTGATACTATAGTGGCAGTGGGTAGGATAGATCACCAAGCAAGGTTATACACCTTCTCACATTTTGCACCTGATTCTTTTCCAACAGCATTGCTGACTCATTTAGATGGAGTTAGCAAATTATGGCATGAGCGGTTTGGCCACCTTAACTACCGCTACCTTGAGCAACTTTGCAAACATGACATGGTCATTGGCTTGCCTCGTGTCCAATTCTCAAAAATACTTTGTGAGGGGTGCTCCCTTGGGAAGCATCCTGAAGCAAAATTTGACAAAGGCAAAGCTTGGAGGGCTTCACAACCTTTGGAGTTAGTCCACAGTGATGTATCGAGACCCTTTCCCAAACCATCTTTCACAAGGGCCAAGTACATCCTCACTTTCATTGATGATTTCTCTAGGTACACTTGGATATATTTTCTCAAACAAAAGTCTGAAGTGTTTGAAAATTTTCTAGACTTCAAGGCTCTTGTTGAGAAATCGAGTGAGAAATCCATCAAGGTTCTTCAAACTGATAATGGAGGGGAGTATGTCAGCAACAAGTTTGAGTAGTTTTACACCACAGAGGGGATTGATTTAAAGTGCACAGTCACTTATAGTCCTTCATAGAATGGGGTTGCAGAACACAAAAATAGGTTCTTGAAAGAAATGGGTAGCTGTATGATTCACTCCAAATCCTTAGCACCACAGTACTGGGCCGAAGCCATCAATTGTGCTTGCTACATTCAAAACAGGGTTCCTCACAAAGCTTTGAAAGGGATAACACCCTTTGAAGCTTGGCATAAAAGGAAACCTGATGTTAAGCACCTTAGGGTTTTTGGATCCCCAGCCATGGCCCACATACTGAACAAGAAATGCAAAGATATAGAACGTCAGTCTAAGCCTTGCATCTTTTTAGGATATCCAGATGGTATTAAGGGGTATCACCTTCTAGATCTGACCACTCATGAGTTGTTCATTGAGAGAAGTGTCTATTTTTAGGAGAGTCCTAGAGACTCAACACTTGGCACTTCTTCTCCCTCATCGGATCTACTTCTTCATGATGATTCCTCATCAGATTCAAATTAGCCACAATAGGTTCTTGAGCCAGAGACATCTTCTTCTTCTTTGAGTTTAGACAGCGAGGACAATGATGCAGAGTCATTCACCTCTAGTCATTCAGAGGATGAGGAGTTATCACCTGACTCACCCACTTTTGAGCCACTTTAGGCCAGATAGACACTGGAGAGTGTTGAAACTTGGGCAAGAGATCCTATAGATGATAGATGTACTAGGGTGGATTTTCAGAGAGATCCACATGCCTTATTTGCTTCAGTTTTGGATCCACAAACTTGTTGAGAGGCATCGAGGGTACCTGAGTGGGATAATGCTATGGAGGAAGAATATTCTTTCTTAATCAAAAATCACACTAGGGATTTGAATTCACTTCCTAAGGGAAGAAAGATGGTTCGATGTAGGTGGATATATCAGACCAAGTTTGTAGCAGATGGGTTGATTGATAAGTACAAGGTGTGATTGTTTGCCAAGGGTTTCTCATAGGTGGCAAGCATTGACTACTCAGAGACCTTTGCATTCATTGAAAAGATGACTTCTATCCGACTCACCTTAGCTATTGCTGCAACACATGGTTGGGATGTGCACCAGATGGATGTGAAGAGTGCCTTTCTTCATGGAGACCTAGAGGAGGAGATCTACATGGAGTAGCCACCAAGATTTGTTCAGGATTCTTCCTTAGTATGCAGACTTAGGAAATCTATCTATGGCCTCAAATAGGCCCCTTGAGCATGGTACACCAAGATGAATTCCTTCCTTCTCATAGTGGGTTTCACTAGGTGCCATTCTGATCCCAATGTCTACTTGCGGTAGGATGATTCGCATTTAATTTTGGTTCTATATGTTGATGACCTTTTGATCACCGAGAGTTTTTCATCAGCTATTATAGTGGTGAAGGCATCTCTCCAAGATAGATTTGACATGACAGACTTGGGTTTGTTGCACTACTTCCTTGGCATCGAGATCTCATAGTCAAATTCAGGGATTTCTCTTACACAGCCTAAGTATGCTCTTGACTTATTGGCTCGGTTTCACATGGCTGATTGCAAGACATCTCCGACTCCCTTTCTATCAGGAGTCAAGCTTGAGGCTGACTATTCTTCACCATTGGTTGATGCCACACAGTATCGACAACTTGTAGGCAATCTCATCTACTTGACTCACACTAAGCTTGACATATCATATATAATGGGACTTGTCTCTAGATTTATGTAGGAACCTCATGAGCTGCATTGGAAAGTAGTTAAGAGGATCTTGCATTACATACAGGGTTCACATAGATATGAGATTCATTACAGATTTGACATAGAGTTTGACTTGGTTGGATATACAAATTTAGACTGGGCTGGTGATTCACAGACTCGCAAGTCCACTTCTGGTTACATTTTCTCTCTAGGTTATAGTCCTATCAATTGGTCTAGCAAGAAGTAGAATGTTATTGCTATATCATCCACAGAGGTAGAGTATCGTGGAGATGTTAATGTAGCTACTGAGGCTATTTGGCTTCAAAGGATTCTTTCTAAGTTTGGCATTCCTATCAGACAACCCACCATCATTTATTGTGACAACTAGAGTACCATTCAGATTTGTAGGAATCTAGTTCAGCACTAAGGAACCAAGCACATAGAGATTCACATGCATTTAATTTGGGAGCTTAATCATAGTCAAGTCATTGACTTGATATTTTGTCAGTCTTTGGAGCAAGTTGCATACGTCTTCACCAAACCTTTCACCGAGAGCAAGTTCATTCATCTATGAGCTCTTCTTGGGGTGCGGTCCACATCTGTAGCAACATCATCTTTAAGGGGGCCTTCTAGCCTCTTAATTTCTTTTATGTCTCTCTCTTTTTTTTTTTTTTTGGGGTGTTTTCCGACGAGTTTTCTCCTTTTCTCTATCTTATGAGAGATTGCATTTGTACATGGGTACCTCATCAGGCCTAGTTGTCGGGACCCATTTTATATTTCCACACTGCCCACCTAAGCTGCGCTTATGGGGGGGTATTAGTGTAGGTTTTTATTTTTTCCTATTATTTAATTAGGGAAATTATATATTTGTGCATACATGGAGTTTTCCTACATTCGTGGGATAGGCTAGCTTATGTAGAGATGTGTGTCATAGATGTGTCATAGGTGTCCTAAGAATGTCATAAGTAACTCCTTTGACCGGCTATTCTGGGTATGGGAGTTACTTCTCTATTCTTAGCACTTTGTCACCACCTTTCATGGAGGAGTTACAGTATATTCTTGGGGTGCCTTGACCACCTTTTGTGGAGGAGTTACTTATGTGCTCTCTTATATGTATTCTTCACTTTGGCCATCTCATGTTAATCAAATATTGGGTTTTCTCCTATTTGTCTTGTGCAATTTATCTCCTTGTATAATTTCAAATTTCTTTAGCATCTATGTGATGTGCACTAGCTTCATCTCATGTGATCACGTCTCCATTGCATTCACATTATCTAGATTCTAGCAACAACTCTGATAATATATAGTTATCCCCTATATGTTGGCTTGTGTGTGATCAATGGTTTAAAATTATATATGCAAGTGTACCATCTCCACTAAGATCTACCTAAAAATACACAATTTTTTTAATTTAAATAACATATGCTTTAAATAGATTACACCACGAGAATATAATTGGTGATCATATAAAATACTTTAAGTGTGATAGCTATAAATGAAGCATATTACATCATACATCACTGATCACTATTATTATAAGAAACACATCATAATTGATTATAAAAAGTAATTATAAATATTCAACCATGATTGGTACAAGCATACAACCACTACTATCAATGTATAATAAATAAGTAATTATAGCTCATCACGATAATTTTTCAATAATAAATAAAATATAATGTATATATATAAGATACATGGCTCCTCGGAGCATAAGTTCCCGGGACTCTAGTATTTCTAGCAATCTCAAGTGTCATCTTAAAATTACTACTATAGTGAAGATGGAGAGCATCATCCGAGTATTTTTCCACACCAACCATAAAAAAATGATCCCTCACACTAATCCCATTAGGGAATGACCATCCCTTCAAGAATGAGTATATAGTGATGGCACAAGAATTTTGAAAGATAAACTAGTGTCTATGTAATGTATGATTTCTAAAACTAAACTTACAGTGTATCATAAAGAAACCCATTCTACTCAATATATCACACAAATATGTAAATCATACTCATGAAATGACAATGTCTCACTTAAAATTACTTTTTTCAATATTTTTAATAAATAATGAGCTAAACATTAGTCAAATTCATACACACCACTTTATTGGATTACCTTTATTTGACATTGTGATGCTAGTAAGCTAGTGAAATCCATCTCACTACTTCCTCAAAATCATCAATGCAAAATTTGATTAACATAATATAATAAATAGATTCATACATATTACATCCTACTAGTAATCATATAAAATGTCAATCATAGGAATAATTTAAATGCATACATTTATTTCATCAAATGTATGAATGAATCTCACAATATTATCTATCACATAAATAACAGAAATAATAACTATAGTTTATACAACCTGGGTAAAATATACATTTAACTATAATTTCTAATTACTATAAGTAATTTCCAAATATACTACACCCTATGATAACCAATATTATCATAGTCTAGTGTGCTTAAACACAACTGCTAATACCACAATCAATCATAATAAAGTAGTTATAAATCAACAAAATCATAACCTTCAGTTCAAACAACTATTTATAAAAAAGAAAGTCTCAGTTCTCATGAAACATATAATATTTTATTCTAGCATTTGTTATACGTGTATGAGATTGTATGCACACATAAATAAGGTTCTATTATACATAAATCTATAATATAATTTTGAACCACCAATGGAACTATAATTAGAGTAACACACCCTTATGAACAAGTATAATATAATTAGGCATATATGTACCTATATTCTTTTTAAGCATACTATTCATTAATATGTAGCTTATTGTAGTAATATTTTCATAATACGTATCTTATTTAACATGCTACATATGATAAGTTATCTCATACATATAACCAAGCTTATCATAACATAACGAAAGACAACGTTGAGCTATATATACATCACATGCTTTATTAAAATCTATTTTAATATTTTAATATACTATAACTACATATATGCCAGAATAAAAAAATATATTCATTTCGATAAACTACATGATAAGACATGAGTCATTATGTGAGATTTTCATTAATATATCTTATAGATTATAAGTCCTTAATGATGAGTCCACACTATGACTCATTATAACCATAATATATCTTTTTTTCACAGCTATTAATATGTCATTTATGTTGAGCATTGCATGTATTCTTAGGGATTATAACTAGTTTAAAGTAGATGGATGATTTTATCTCTTTAAGTTTATGTGAGTCTGAGTTAGCATTCTTTACATAATGTTCTAATTGTTTGCATGTTTAGTCCTTCATTTTTGATATGTACAAGTATTATAACATGTAAATAAGGTCTTAATATGATCCCATGAATACAAGGAAGGACCTTAGTCACAAACCTATCATTCCATCAAATCTCTAGACTTTATCAGACATATTACAGACTTCAACAGATAGTTATGGACTTTCACAATCAAGTTATGGATTTTGACAGTTGAATTATGGACTTACATAGCATTCTATAGACTTGTCTAAAACATGTTTCCATGGCATTCCAAAAGTTCCTTCAACCATTCCATGATGATCCAGACTCCTCCAACTATATTTTAGATACTTTCTATTTTTGAATATATCTATATATAAACTTCTATTTGGATGTATCTTTCCATTTATAAACAATTTGCTAGTTTTAACTTGAAGATCATTGCATACAATAGATTTAAAATAAGTCATTATTTATTCTATTCAAAATTATGGTATAACCTCAATTTTCTAAAACATCAGTTTTTCTTAGACCATAATATCTATTCAAGAGATTGTTTGGTTTGATAAATTTGGTTATTCTTTTATATGAGTCATTGTATATTTAATAAAATGTTCATACTATCCATTCTAAATTGCTACATATATGGCTTGGCTACATATATACCAAAAAAAATTTAGTTGTTCTCCATGTTTTAATAAACATGATTAAATAGAAGGGAAACTGTACATATAGTCAAATTACTTTATATATTACATAGGTCATGTTTTATTTGGTTTGTTGTTCAAGTTTAACACTATATAAATACTGTATTATTTCCTAAAACTTGATTCAACCCCTATATGTGAGTTTCCTATATGTTTATGTTGGATTTCATATATATATTAGGTATATTATGGTATAACATGTCAATTATATATATTATATTCTCTAGAATATAAACACAAGTTTACATTTGTGTCATGATATTGTAAATCAGTTTGTTATTTAAATAGTAACTCACTGCACTAACATATTTATCTAGTACACTAACATACACACATATATTTAACATGTTCTTTGTAAATATTCAACATACATACTCAAAAATTAATAACATTACCTACCTGGTAGTCTGTGCTATTATTATTTTTGACTTCTTTGTTCTCTTTCACTTCCATGCTCCTCCCACTCTCCTCTATAATATCTTCTCCTCTGTATGGTGCACCTCACTTTTTCCACCTCAATATATTCTTTTCTTTTTATCTTTATTATCCTCTTATGAGAAAGGGCATATATTTTATCTTAGATTTTTTTTTTTCATTTATTCTGTTTTTATTATTATTTTATTAATATCTTTCTTTTGTTTTTCTCTAATTTTAAACCTTTCAATTTATTTTTATTTATTATTGTTTTTTTTATTTTTTCTATTTTTTCCTTCAAGATATTAATTATCATTTTTTTTCTTGTTTTTTTAAATTTTAAAAGTCCATGAATTTACTAATTAAATTATCATCTCAATTGTCATGATGATTTAATTATAATTTCATAAATCAATAAAATCTAATTAAATCTAATTATGTGAATTACAAAATATTAATGATCATACATACAAATCACACAAGATGAATTTCAAATAGCCATGATATTAACCATGTGTAACAACTATCTAATGCAAACAATATCAAAACACACTACACTAATCATTCTATTATACATCTATCATGTGCTAGCTAATGTGGTGTGTGCAAGGTTTTAGCTAATTTTTTTGTCATCTTCCAACAAATATATATACATCACCCTCTCTAATGATGTTCTCCCTCCATCATGCTTTGAGGGATGAGTTCTAATGAGTTAAACTCACAATAAGTAGGTAGTTAGACCATAACATCATGATATATATACATCATAAAATATAAATAAAGCAACATGATCATGCTGTAAGAATATACACTATAACTAACTCATATCATTGTAATCATGTAACCTAAGAAATATCTAACTATCTCATAATATTACATATCTCAAAGCTTAGTTAAAAATAACTAAATCAAATTGTTGGCTATAAATATCAATGGATAATTAAATAAGTATTCTTGGTGAGGAATCGATATGTACTATCATTCTTCCTTAAAGCTAGTCATCATCCCGAATGAATCTTATTCAAACATAAGTTTTGAATTAAAAATATTGTTCAATAAAAAAATAACATAATATAAAATATCTAATTAAATAAATAAATATGAAAATTACCAGTAAAACTCATCATAGTCTTCCCAAATAGTATTATCTTCAGAGTATTGATCTCATAAGACCTTGTACTGTGACATCTCTCTATTACGCAAATAAAGTTTGTGAGTATCAATTACTCTCACTGGTTCTATCATGACCACCCTCGGATATAGAAACTACAAATCATTCCAATCTAACTCATGTGTATGATCATTTATATACTTTTTAAGATAAGAAACGTGCAAGATATTATGCATTAGAGCTAGGGATAGTGGTAATGCAAGCTTATATTCTATAACATTGACCACTTATAACACTTTGAAGGGTATCACATATCTCAATGACAGTTTTGTTGACTTTCTAAATTTAATCAAGATTTTTTGTGGATTAACCCATTAGAATAACTTATTACCTACTAAAAATTGCCTATTTGTCCTCTTCAAATTAGTATAACTCTTCTATCTATCATTAGCTTCGACCAATCTTTGTTTAATTAATCTAATTTTCTTTTCTATTTTTTAAATGATCTTATATCCAAAGACTACCATATATTCTAACCTATCCTAACTGATTGGTGTCCTATTCCTTCTTCTGTATAGTGTCTCAAATGGTGTTACCTTCAATTTTGATTGGTATGAGTTATTGTATTAAAACTCAAGCAATCGAATATAATCTTCACTCTTGTATTGTTGATACATGTAATACATATCAAAATAATCTTCTAATACTTGATTAACTCTCTCAGTCTGACCATCAGTCTGTGGGTGATATGCAATGTTAAAATTTAGTTGTGTATCCAAATATGAATTTAGAGTTACCCAAAATATAGACATCATCTTCAGATCACGATCTAAAATTATTTTCTCTAGAAATCCATGCAATCTATACAATTATTTTATGAATCTCTTTGCAAGGGTGGGTGCATCATCTATCAAGTTTCTTGGTATAAAAAGATTCATCTTGGTTAGTATATCCACTACTACCAAGATCATATCATGCATGTTTCATGACATCGATAAACTTTGGATAAAGTCCATACTGATCACCTACCACTTCTATTCTAGTATATCATGTGTATATAATAAATCACTTGGATGTACATGTTCATCTTTCACTCTCTAAAATTTTAGATAACGTGACACATAGTCTAATACATCTTTCTTGATTCTTTTTCATAAATATCATGGTCTAAACTCTAGCATGAGATTGGTTACTCTTGGATGTCCTAAATATTGGGCATTTTGATCCATTGATTCTATCAATTTAGTACATATATCCTTCTATTGTAACATAAAATAACATCACTCTCCTATTTGAATCCTTTATACCAAGGATTCTGAGCATTTTTAGATAATTTTTTTTTGATATGATCATAGAATTCATCTCTAATGAGAATTTAAACACTTGATCCCTAAAAGTACTCCTGATAGTATCCATGGTTATTATGTACCTTCTATGACTTCGGGTATCAACTACTCTATTTACCTTACCTTTTATATAGTTGATATCAAAATCATAATCAAACAAGAACTCAATCCAACATCTTTGATGACCATTTAAATTTGGTTGGGTAAAGATGTAATTGAGTCCTAAGTTATCCATCTTGAGATCAAATAGTTTTCCCAATAAGTAATGCTATCAAACTTTCAAAGAATGCATAATTGCTACAAGTTCTAGGTCATGAGGGACATAGTTCACCTCATATATTTTTAGCTTCATTGATTCATAAGGCACCACTACACCATCATGCATAAGGACTCATCCTAGTCCATCTTTTAATGCATATGTGACCACTAAAAATTGACCATTGGTGTCAGGAACTCTTAACACCAGTACTGAAGTAAGCATTCTTTTTAATTCTTAAAAAACTACTTCACACTTCTTTGACCAAACAAAACTTTGGTTCTTATATTGCAAAAAGGTAATCAGATTAGCTATCTTTGAAAAATTTAGAATGAACTTCCTATAATAACTTTCTAATCCCATGAAACTTATTACCTCATGCACATTCTTTGGCACCAACCATTCCATAATGGCTCTTATCTTTTTAAGATCTACTAAATACTATCCACAGAAATAATATATCTTAAATATTTTACTCTCCTATAAAAATGTGCACTTAGATAACTTTCCATACAACTTGTACTTTTGCAACCATAAAACTAGTTTTAGATGTTGAAGGTGCTCTTCTTTATTTCTAGATTATATAAGAATGTCATAAAAAATCCAAAACAAAGTGATCTAGATAATATTTGAATACACTATTCATGAGATTCATGAATGTTGTTAGAACATTTTTCAACTCAAACAGTAGCACTATGAACTCATAGTGCCCATATCAAATTATGAATGTTGTCTTCAGAATATCCTAGTCCCTAATCCTTAGCTAATGGTATCCTTCTATAATATCAATCTTATAAAAGACCATTATTCTTTGTATGTGATCAAAAATATCATCTATCGAGGTAGCGTACACCTATTTTTTATAATTACCTTTTTCAACATTCTATAGTCAATGCAAAGTCAAAGAGTACCATCCTTCTTCTTGATAAAGACAACTAGTGCACCCCATGGTGATACACTTGGACTAATCAACCCCTTAAACAACAATTCTTAGAGTTGAGCTTTCAATTCAACCAATTCAGTGGTTGTCATCATGAATATTATGGTATTGAACTAGGTATGATATCGATAGAGAAATCAAACCCATGTCTAGGAGGCAATCCTGATAATTCTTCTGAAAACACATCATTAAAATCTATAAAAAATGGGTAATCTTTGAGATATGGTTCCTTAGGTTCCTCAATTTTATTTATCTTGATGATAAATTCTTGGCACCTTTTTCTTTGAGCCCTCTTGAGTTTCATTAAAGAAATATGCATAAGCCTCAACTCTCTTTTCTCGCTCTAAATTTGTGTTTGATTTACAATATAATTCAGACACTCAACCTTTTTCAAGTATCAGTTAACCTTGGCTTTATGTTTCTCAAGATAGTTGACTCCTAAGATCACATCATATGTCCCTAGTGGTGCTACATACAGATCCACTACTATTGTAAATCTAGGCAACCTAATCTCTACTTCAACTAAACACTTGTCAACCATGACTTTTGAGTCATTACCATACTATATTGACCATGCATTTACAATTACTCCATATTTTTTAGATAACTTACTAATCATTTTAAGAGATATAAAATATTTTATATCTATTGTATCTATAAAAATAGAAACTTGATGTTCAAACAAAGTACCTGACAACTCTATGAGTAATGCTTGAAATTTGGCTTGCCAATTGTCAACTACTGCATAAATACACTACTAAAAACTACCATGTTGAGGAATAGAACCTTGGTTCTTTGAATTATCTTAAGTATAATCATAAGCATAGTGGTCATATTCATAAATGAAATAGCTTCCAGGTGGTCCTTTTTTATCAATCTATTAGTTTACCTTGAAATAGTCTTTAGAACCATTGCCTAGTTTCTTGTTGCCTAAACTATTGTTGAATTTGAAATTCTAGTTTTTGAACTACTTCTTGGAGTCTCCACTCCTCTATTTATAGTTCTTCTTTTTAAAAGTTGACATAGAATTTAAAAACTTTTTCTTGAATTTGTCTTTGGCTTGTGAAAGATACTTCAACTTTTGTTCCTTATTGAATACCTTCTTGAATATTTGGTCCATTGTAGAAGGTCTATAAACATCCACCTCTCCACCAATTAGGGTCTCAATCCCATGATAAAATTTCTAGCCATGAACATCTCATCTCCCTAGTATTAAGGTACGTACTTTAGAAGTTTAATGAACTGATCCCAATCCTCATTCACTAACAAGTCTTCCTGCTTCAAATTCTATAAATCTATGAGATTCTGAACAAAATAAAGTTGTATAATCCATTGTGACCTAAAAAAAGTCATAAATTTATTTCAAGTAGTGGTGTTCGAGTTAAGATTCATTTCTAACCTCTTGTTGGCCCACCATGTAGTTTCCTTTCCAAGTAAGTGGTGTGATCCCCATACTACTTTAGTGACCTCTGAGTAGTTTCAAATTTTGAAATACTTGTCCATCTCAATCAACCATGTTTCAAATTTTTCATCCAAAACAATTCCATCAAATTAGGTGGGTTCACCTTCTTCATGTCTCTAGCCAACTCTACAACTACTTGAGATCTCACATCCTAAGGCTTTTCCTGATCAATGGGATGATCTTCAGTCACATCCTACTGTTCTTCCTCTTTATGGATATTAACTACTTAATCCAAGGCTAAAATCTGATCCCTGGTCTCACTCAAGATTGTAAGAATCTCCATCTTTGTTGATTGCTCAATGACAAATCAACTAGGATTAAATAGAAGGTTACTATCATTGACATTTGATGGACCCTCTCTAAAAACTCTAGATTTTACCATCCTCTTTTATGTCAATAAAAGGATATGAAAATGATAGTGAACTCATTAGGTTCTAGAGTTTGAGTCATAGCTATGATATCACATGTAACATCCCCACTAGGAGCTACCTAAAAATAAATGATTTGTTTAGTTTAAAAAATATATACTTTAAATAGATTATATCATGAGAATATAATCAATTATTATATAAAATACTCTAAATGTGATAGTTGTAAATAGAGCATACTATATCATACATCAATGATCACTATTATCATAAGAAATACATCATAATTGATTATAGAAAGTAATTACAGATATTTAGCCATGGATGGTACAAGCATATAGCCACTTCTATCAATGTACAATAAATAAATAAATACAATCCATCATGATAATGTATCAATAATAAATATAATACAATATACACATATAAGATACATGGCTTCCTAAAGCATATATTCCCCAGATTCTAGTATCTTTAAAAATCTCAAGTGTCATGTCAAAAGTAGTATTGTTGTGGGGAGAGAGAGCATCATCCAAATATTTTTACACAGCAACCATGGACCAATGATCCCCTACACTAATCTTATCAGGAATGGCCCTCCCTTCATAGATGAGTAAATAAAGATGGCATGGGAATTTATAGAGACAAGCTAGTACCCGTGTGTTGTATGATTTATAAAACTAAACATGTGGTGTATCATAAAAAAAACTTGTTATACTCAAGATATCACACAAACATGTAAGTCATGCTCATGAAATGGCAATATCTCACTTAACATTACTTTGGCCAAAGTTTTCAATAAATAATGATCTAATGATCAGTCATATTTATACACACCACTTGATCGAATTACCTTCATCTGACACTGTAATGCTAATAAATTAGTGAAATTCATCTCACTACTTACTCAATATTATCAATAAAATATTTGGTTAACATAATATAGCCAATAGATTCATATATATTACATCCCGCTAGTAATCATATAACATGCTAAGCACATGAATAATCTAAATGCATACATTTTTTCTATCAAACATATGAGTCTCAAAATATTATTTATCACTTAAATAACATAAATGAAAACTATAATTTATACCACCTGGATAAAATATATATTTAACTATAATTTATAATTACTATAAGTAGTTTTCAAATATACTACACCCTATGATAGCTCATATTATCATAATCTAGTGTTCTTAAGCACAACTACTAATACCACAATCAATCATAATAAAGTAGTTATAAATCAATAAAACATAAGATTTTGTTCAAAAAAATAGTTATAACATAGAAAGTCTCAGTTCTCATGAAATATATAATATTCCATTCTACTATTTGTTATACTTTCATGGAATTGTATGCACACATAAATAAGGTTCTATTATACAGAAATTTATAATACAGTTTTGAATCACCAATAAAACTATATTTAGAGGAACACACCCTTATGTATAAGTATAAATGAATTAGGCATAGATGTACCTATATTATTTTAAAACATACTATTCATTAATACATAGCTTATTATAGTAATATTTCCATAATATGTATCTTATTTCGCATGCTACATATGATAAGTTATCTCATGCATATGACAAAGCTTACCATAACATAATGGAATATTATGTTGAGTTATATATGCATCACATGCTTTATTAAAAGCTATTTTAAGATTTTAATATACTATAATTACATATATGCTATAATAAACATGCTAATTTTGATAAGCTACATGATAAGACATAAGTCATTATGTGATCTTTCTATTAATATATCTTCTAGATTATAAGTCCTTAATGATGAGTCCACACTATGACTCATTATAACCATAATATATCATCCTTCACAATCACTAATATGCTATTTAGGTTGATTAGTGCATGTAGTCTTAGGGATTATAACTAATCTAATGTAGAAGATGGATGCTTTTATCTCATTAAGTTTATGTGAGTTTGAGTTAGCATTCTTTACATAATATTCTAATTGTTTGTATGTTTAGTCCTCCATTTTTGATATATACAAGTATTATAGCATCTAAAGAAGAGTCTTGATATGATTCCATGAAGATAAGGAAGGGACTTACTCATAAACCTATCATTCTAGCTAAACTATGGACTTTGTTAGGCATTCTACAGACCTCAATAGATAGATACAGAGTTTCACAATCAAGCTATGGATTTTGACAGTCGAGCTACAAACTTCCATGACATGCTACACACTCGTCTAAAACATGTTTCCAAGAAATTATAAAGGTTCCTTAAACCATTGCATAATGATCCAGAATCCTCTAGCTATCTTTTAGATACTTTCTATTTTTGCATATATCTATATATAAACTTCTATCTATATGTAGCTTTCCATTTATAAATAATTCATTAGTTTTAATTAGAAGATCACTGCATACAATAGATTTGAAACAAGTTATTATTTCTTCTATTCAAAATTCATTGTATAAACTCACTTTACTAAAACATCAATTTTGATTAGATCATAATATATATTCAAGAGATTGTTTGGTTTGATAGATCTGGGTATTTTTTAGATGGGACCATTTCACTTAAGAAAGGGCATCAACAAAGAGAAATATAAATATAAAGTGAGGGATGACATGAGAAAATGCAAAAAAATATTTTCATCTTAATTTAAACCAATCACACATTCTCATACATTAAAAAAATGACCATAGAACATATAAAATAACACTAAATATATAAACATAAACTATTTTAAATGTCTACAACTATTTACACTGTAAAACAATATTCTTAAAACCCACTAAACCTATTTAAAACTTTATTTTCATTTAATATTATTTAGTGTAATAATAAAAATCACTTATTTTAATTTATTAGCAAAAGGCTTATATGGTGGGATGAAGCCCCGAGATTCGTCTCACATGAGACAAAAAAAAGATGTTATTCGCTACCATTTGTAGTGTGACATGTGGAGTTAGACAACTCACAGATACGATAGAAATAATGTGTTCACATGGAGGAAGCTGAAGAGCCCACATTTGTAGAAACCATTCATTGCAATAGTTGTTAATCCATTACTATGCCACCCTTTACATGGAATAACCCTGAAATTTAGTTCATTTATGGTTTGCTTGATGCAGTGAGCACCCAGAAGCGCAACAGGGAATTTTTTATTTTTATTTAGTAAATTCAAAATACATAATTATTAATATACTACTCATCTTAATGATCATATCCCCATTTCAATATTGAAACCCTGTAATTTCAAAAAGAGATGAATTCATAAGCTTACCAAAGATATACAGTGAAATTATAATTTATATGTTCCTACAAAAAATTTAACTTCAATTATTTTGTATGAATATATAAACTTTTATTCAAGTTTGAATGTATAAAATTTTAACTAAGAAACGCTAGAAATGTGGGACACCTCTGTCACATGTGATTCATGTCCTTGTCACTACAAGTTATTTCAGTCAACTCCAAAACTTAAACTGTGCTCCTGTAACACAATCAATTAATCCCATAACTAGTATATGAGTTAGAATTATAAGGAAAAATGGATGAGTATAGATTTTTGATTTATTTTGTTGCATGGTTACCTTGGTTAGTGGTTGCATATGGGTGGGCATATGTGGCAGTTTTTAAAAAATTCACCAGAATTTACCAAATAAAGAAAAAAACCATGCTCCAAAACATCATTTTAGATTTGCAATGGGATTTTAGAGTTGGGTTTATGTATGAATGAAATTTAGTTAATTCGGGCATATATATAATTAATTAATGAGAATGAAAAACCTACCCAAAACTTGAATACAACTATTTCAGGAGATTCGATACCTTGTGCCACTGTAAAGCTTTCCTCTCGAGTATTTCTGCACTTTGTTTTAACAATGTGGGGATCAGACAGTCGGAATTCAAAAGCCGAATGAGTCATTAGATGGTTTTGAAATCACAATCTATCCAATTTTATCTGAGCATTTCAATACCATATTAACAAAGTCTTAGGGCTGCATGGCCTTTCCCATTTTGCACATAGCCATAAATCATGGCATTCCATAAAACTCTGTGATCACTATTTGTCTGACATAATGAATAGCGGGCTCATTATCTCGTGTCATGACGTGGAATGATAAAGTATTTTACTATCCACTTGAAAATGCACTTCACAAAAACTGTTATTTTTCCATTGTTTCGGCGGAATTCCAAACATTCAAAAAAAAATCTTATGGTTAACGTAATCTTATTTTATTATTTATAATTTTATATTATATTATAATTCATTTTTTATATTATGATATTATATATTAATATAATAAATTATTATAATATAATGTAAAATTTATTTAATTATGAATTTATCATTGAAAATGGGCTCCATTCTAATATTAAAAATAAAAAAGTCTTGGGACACCACTTTTTCAAAGACAAGTATATCTCAATAAAATCATTCATGAATTAATTATTACCATTATAGATTGCAAAATGTGTGGCAAAATGCTATTTGGAGAAAAACAGAGAATTGAGAGAATATTGACTAAGGTGGAAAATGAGATAAAAGTGTGAAATTGGGCATCAGTTCAAAGTAGGAAGCCTCTCCCTTTTGATGTTTATTATTTTTATTTATTAATCATATGTGGATTCTATTATTGTATTGGATTGTTTCCAATAGTAATATGGATAGTTGTAGCTTAGAATAGTCTTATAATAATATGCATTAAAGCCCAAATCGTTGTCAAAATAATGCAATACTCTGATGGTTATTAGCATAATTGATGGACATCAAATTTTAAAGGATATTATACCTAGAGCATCTTAATCAATTGTCATCCATGCTATCAAATTTATCGACTAAAAAGAAAATGGACAACTAAGCATAAACCGTTTGACAACTAAGTATACACCATTGATTTTATCCCAATTATTTGTGTGGCTTTTATTTTGTTTTGTTTTATTCATTTTTTATTTTACTAGGGATTGTAACTTAAGAAAACATAAACAAATGACTACCAGCCTACATCATAAAAAAATATTATGATGTCATTAACTTAACCCTGATGCACAAGGATTTGGGTTTTGCTTACTAGATATAAATGGGGAAGAAAAGAAAAAAATCTCCTTCGACTTCTCTTGCACCTTGAGGGCAATTACTAGTTATTTTATTTTAAAATTAAGCACCCTAAAACAATTTTTGTAACCTATGTAAAACATTTTTGCCCTCAATAACTAGTTTGATTTTTGAAATATCAGTTGCTTTCTTTTTAGTAGGGAAAGGCAACAACAAACAAAGAAATAAAACTAGTAGCTAGCCTAAAGGGGCAAAGAAAGCCGGAGAAAATCTAAAGTATATTTTATAGTTAAGATAATCTTATTTTTAAATAAATTTTTGTAGGTAAAAAAAAATTCAGAGGGAATACATTTATAATTTTCAAGATTTTCTATTTTAATCATATAGTGTGGGCACTCCTTAATGCATGAAAATAAACCTACTTACCTTACCTGTTAGTGGGGACCAATTACCAATTGACTACCTTTTCTCTCAATTGGCAACTCCTTCACCATGACATTCACGTTGTATCATCAATAATGTTGACTTATACACCATGGGACCAATACTTTGCAAAAACTTCAGTACTCAATTTAACTGCAATGAAATAAATATAGACTCCATAACCTCAATGTATTTCATCCACATCAATGGCATTGTATTGTTAATTCACTCTTATAATCAAATAAGCAGAAAGACATATTTTTCAAGACTCACAGTGAACACATTACGGTTACCATTATCTTTAACTAATATAAAAAATTTCCTCTAAAATGATCTTTGAGAATAGGGGTCTTGTAATCTTTTGAACTCGATATTATTTTTCTTTATTGATTGACGACCAACATTTTATTTCAATATTTTTTTTAGAGATTTTGTTTAAAATATTGAGTTTTCAAAGAGAAAACCTACAAGCTACCTACCCTTTTGTAATGTTATACTATATAATATATATAAATATTAATAATTGCAATGGCCTCAAAATGTTGAGTTACTAGCACAACACCTATTGAGTTGTTTTAGCCTAACACAACACCAACTTCACAAACCTATCAAATTTGATAAGGTTCAGTTCAATAATCAAAGAAAACTAATGTAAAATATTGATAATTATTGACAAATTGCATCACTCATAAAACAAGTATCAACATATAATATTTATCAACACTCTAAATTCTTATTAAAAGTGATAAAACCCCATCTTGTAATTGCCTGCCATACAATCTAAATTAGCCATGTATGACATTTTTGATACCTTTTACAAATAAACAAACAAATGATTAGATTTATCTAAACTATGATTTCTCTCTAGCTTCCTATCTTTTACAATTTTTTTGAAGAGTTTCCATGGTTGGAAATAAGATTTAGGCAATTTAGAGTCCTTTTATCCCTCATACAAACCTACAAGATTTACTATTGGGTATCCTAGAAAGAACAACTTGACAACCACTGTTTAAAAATAATCATGCACTTCACAGTTGCAATTTAATAATATGATAGACTGGCTAGAAACTCATGAAACAACTGATGTTACTGCATCCATTACATATTTAAATTTCTAAATGAAGAGATATAGTAGCATATCATTATTTAAATTGTAGCATAATAGAAAACCTAGGCAATGGAAAAAAAATAGTCTATGCAAAGATCGAGTAGAAAACCATGAAACTCTTAAGTAAGTCATACCTCCCATATTGTAATATGTGTGTTATGCGAGCAGGTCAATAGATGTTTATGTTGGGCCGCTAAATTGTCGTCTAATGTGGATAACCTGTCAAACACTACTCGAAACTCCATTTTCCTAAAAATCATCATAATCAAAACCATGCAACATCTTCCAAACCATGAAATGAATATTCGAAACAACATATGTGTCAATGTTGGATTGGGGGAAATGACATATTCTATTTTTTATCTCTTGTGAGACAAATCTTGGGGCCTTGCTTGGAGATTAAATAGAAGTAGTTCATATTTGGTTTACTACAATGGTAAAGTACTTTAATTTGTGGTTTTTTTGCTAAGTGTTTATATTTGTTCTTCACTTATTTGTAAGTTTTTTAGGTTTTAACTCGTATAATTCAGTTATCAACTTCTTTGATCGTCTTTGTAAAAATATTATTTAATATTTATTTTAGTTTATATATATATATATATATATATATATATATATATATATATATATATATATATATATATAATTTATGCAAATATTAGATTATATAATATTTATTTTAATATACTAATGATGAAATTGTTGAAGCTATAAAATGCATTGTATGTAACAATAGTTACGAATATCTCTCTCTCTCTCTTTATTTTGATTATATACAACATTGATTACAAAACTAGAGTTTTATAAGTGTTTTGGAAGAGATAGTTCTGTCAATCTTTTCTCCTCTAATTTTTGAATATTTACATATTTACTTCCTTTCATTCTTGCAAAGTATTCAAAGGTAAATATAGGAGAGATGTACATGTCATTACTTCAACGTACTCTTGATACAAAAGTAAATGTTAAGCCTTGATTATCAATGTCTCTAATGTCAATTATTGCTTTATTGAGTGTCATTCCTTGTGCTTTGTGTTTGGTTAGTTCCCATGCCATTTTTATAAGCATCTTTTGAACCTTTATCTAAGGATAATTTTAAAAAAAAGAGTACTAAAATTTATTAAAACTAATTTTTATTCCTTTAATATGGTGAGATCTATATAGATTTAAGTGGTTTCAAAATTGTGCCATGAAAGGTTTGTGAGTTCATTGTTACATTATTTAGTATGATTATACTAAAGTAAAAAATGAAATTAATAATAAGACATAGGATATAATTCATTTGGTCTCAGTACCTTGTAGAGGTAGATTTGGTTATAGGTTTGACTCTCATCTTACTATGTAGTATGGGGTGAGGACCCAACATCACACTGCCCAAAAATTATGAGGGGGTTCACCCTGTGTTAGAGTAGTCAATCGACACCTTGATTTTCCTCTTGTAAAATTAAAAAAAAATGAAATGAATAATTAATGGTGTAAATATGTGTACTTGTATGTGGTAAATTTTTAATTTTATTTGATGTTACGAATAATACTTAACTTCTTTTCCACAATCAATTCTCCACCTCACTTTACTTTAATAGTATTACATCCTTCTTAACACCCCTAAAATTGAAAATGTGTCAGTCAGTCGTCTATTAAAATCAAAGTCTAATAATGCCACATGAAAGTGACATGGCACGTAGTTTTAAAAGAACAAATAAGTTGTAGTGTCTATCACTATTATAACAATATTTTTTAAACTATATTTACGAATGTGCCAAAAACACTTGACATATATTCTAATTATTAGTACATATATTTAAAATGTATTAATAAGTTCTAAAGTTGAAGTTAACGTCCACAAAAATGTAAATTGGACTCCCTTAATAATAACAACAACAACAACAATAAAGCATGCAAGCTATGGATTTAATAAGAGTTTAGATAATGGAATCTTCAAATCTTCTATTTATTTTCTTCTTGGTTTATGTATTTCTCATTTTGCTAGAAGAACTGAATTGGAGAAGCAACAATGGGTCATATTATGGGCCATTATCTGAGAGTAACCATGATAATACTTTTTTGGGGGTGGCTTATCATCTGGTTTCTGAGACCAATGAATCAGTGGGTGAATCCTTAGGCAAGGGTTATGAAAAAAATAGATTCTACTGCTTATGGACCATATGGTATGATTGTCTATAATCATCTAGATTGTTCGTGTTTATCCTGATTTTATTAATTAGTTATGTTCTGGGAGTTTAATACTTTTATCTTGTTTATGTTTTAGGTTATTCTGATGCTTTTATGGTTATTTTATTAATGAAAGGATTTCAATCACATTTTAGTTTTATTGAAACCCCTTTTTCACTTGATCAATTAAATGAATCACACTTTATTTTTATTTTGGGTTTCTTTCCCTTGATTATGGAACTTATTCATTGATTTCTATCTGTATAGGTTCTATCGACCTCTTTTTGACACTTCAAATGTTTTTTGTTAGTTATTTTGACGTCAATATGCCTCCTTGTATCCAGAATAAAGGAGACTACTAAGTGAGATTTCAATCAAGCTCTTGATGTTATCATTTTATTGATGAAGGTTTTTTAAGCAAGATATTATGGCATTATTTAGTATTTCCATAGTAATAGAAAATAATATCTAGGAAAAAACTATGTATATTATTTTTTATCAAATTTTTGGATCACCTATCAAGAAGCTGATAGTGTAAATAGATCGCAGATTTAAATTCTTTTTTTATATATTATAATATGAAATGATTATGTTTACAAAAATATGTGTAAAAAATCATTTTTTTTTAAATATTATAATATGAAATGATTAAGTTTACAAGCATATACATAAAAAGGCCCTGGGCCTATCAACCTGTTTCTTGGACCTAGCCCCACTTTGGATGTTAGTGAACACCTAAAGGCCCAAGTTCTCCTCGAGTATTTCAAAGGATTCAAAATACATTATTTTGAAAAGACTCTTATACATAAGAGAAGACTCTTATGCATAACCATAGAAGCATATATGTAATGAAGTGTAATTTAAATAAAACACCTTTTATGGGTTATTTAACATGTATGAAGGGATGAATTTAAGAACTTTTTTTATATGGTAGTATTGTTCATAACCGATTGTTTAACTTAATTAGCAATTAACTTTTTCTTATAATGCTAATATTACTCATAAACCATTGTTTAACTTATATAGGGATTAACAAGTGAAAATGGTTTCTATTCCAGGCCAAAATGTAAGAATTGGAGAGGTAGCTTATGGTTGTATCCAATCTTCATGGGAAGGACCCCTTGGAATTGTCACCATCAGTGAACTACTTATTTTTTTCTTCTTTCTAGGCTTATTGGTATGGAGCTTATAGTTTTATCTTGTCAATAGTCTGGTTGGACTTAATCGATTGAATTTACCACCTCAGCTCACACTGTATGTAAAAAAGCTAAAATATTTAGATCAAATACTAAATATTTTTAAGTATTATTCTTTGTGAGGAATAGAAAATAGTAATTTAACATAAGTCTTGATTGTAAGCAGTCTTGACTGAAGCATAATATTGATTCATTTATGTCCAATTATATGTTGATTTCATATACTTTTAAGATCTCAAGTTTAGCTACATTTAGTGAAATTATATGGATAATATTTTAATTTAACTCACATAAGATCTTTACAGGTCATAATTAAGGATGTTCATAGTTGGAGATAGTCTTGGCTTAGTTTTAGATATATTTTTGGCTTTCTTGTTCTTCCCAATTACTCATGGATCCATCTTGTTACAACTTTTCAATACTTAATTTAAAGTTTCGATCAAGTATCAGATGTGGATAGCTCATGTTGTAATGGTACTCAGTACAATCCATGCATTTTGTTATTATTTACTATGGGGAACCTCACATTTGCTTAAGGACAAAGGTACTTAAATATCTCATATTTTTAAATAATAAGATAAATTGTTTGATGAATAGTTATAAATTTATATTAGGTTCAATTCTTGAGTGAATATGATTGGGTGAATTTTTTTTTGAGAGAGTGAATACCTCTTCTATGTTTGAATGAATTTGAGGGAGTGAATATCCCTTCAAGTGAATTTGACATAATGAATACCCCTTCAATCTCTAAGTGAATTTGATTGAATAAATACCACTCAATTTTGCTAAACTAAGGCTTCATCTAAATTAAAAAAACATTTGTAACAAGAGTTTCATCTGATGATGTGCAGTTCACAACTTGGAGGAGAGTGGGATATTCCACTGTAGCTGGGGAGATTGCTTTGATGGAAGGGATGATAATTAGGGTGACATCCATAAAATGAATTTGACACTGTTTCTTTGAAGTATTTTACTATACTTACCACTTGTATATGCCATTTATCCTCTTCTATGCACTGCATGTTGGAGACAGGGTATTAGCACTTTTACTTCCAAAGATTTTCCTTTTTTATTGATCATTATCTCTAACTTCTCTGATCAAAAAAAACCATGCATGTTATATATGCCACAAGATTGCCTTCAAACATCGTACAAATGACTATTGCAAAGTATCCATGTAAGTATGCATGCCTTTATTCAATTCTTAATTATGTGTAATTTACAGTTTCATGTTTCATTTATCATGGAAAAATCATCTCAATAGGTTTAGAATCAAGCTTTGGTGTAGAGAATATTAACCATAGAAAATACTGAACATAGCTAATTTCTATGCATGCTACAACTATTGTGTACAGACCTAAGAGTGTTCTTCTTTTGAATCTTCCATTCATATCAAACACTGAATGGCACCCTTTTAACATTATTTCTACTTCAAATGTTGAGTTAGACCAATTATCTATATCAGTCAAGTGCCAACAAGTCTGGACTAAAAAACTTGACAATTTTATGGCCTCTTTAAGCTCTATTGAGGGTCCATTGCATCTTCTAACAGCTATTGAAGGTCTTTATGGTCTAGCTTCTAGCAACTTATTAAAGTATAATTTTGTCCATTCAAAATATATAGTATGAGTTATTAAGGTAGGATGTAACAAACCTAATTTTCTTTGTGCTTTTGTCAACACAGGTATGAAGCATTGATACTGATTGGTGGAGGAAGCGAAATATCCCCAATGATAAGCATTTTATCATAGACATTATACCAGCATAACATTAAAAAACCAAACCATGCTCCTAGTGAAATATTAGTCATATGGTCAATCAAACCTATTGAAGAATTATCCATCTTAAATCTAGGATCTCCAAGAATGATATGCCCCAAATATTTTGAAGTGTTAATAATAGAGGTGCATGCCTTTGTAACAAAGGAACAATCCCTAGATCTTAAAATGGTTGGGCTCAACTTAGAGGTATAGATAGTGGCCATTGAAACTTTTTTTAACAATAACCCACCCATAGATAACCCACTCACAGAGCCAAATATTATTGGTTGTGTGTGTTTGATAACAACCACAAACAATTCTTTGTGGCAGGGAGTAATAGTTACTTATGCATCAACATGATATCTCCTCAATATGGGCATATTAAATTGCTTCACTATATACCCATCAGATCAAAACTCTTACAATGTGTATCCATGGTGGGGTAGAGTAATTCTGACCATAATCTCTTTAAGACTATAGGGACTATGATATTTGGTGGCTTAGCTTATGCGATCTAGAATAGAAAGGAAGCCAAGAATAGTAAAAATACAATTCACAAGTCTATAGATGAAATTAATGGCATGCAAATAATTGATAGTGTAAGGGTGTAAACCCTTTTGAGGAGGTGTACCCAAGTTCATTACAACCAAAGCCCTAATCTTCAAGGTAACTCGAGTCCTATTGACCCATTTTTTATTATTCATTAACATTAATATAGTTTCTTTCAGACCTATATAAAGGAGTCCTATTGACCCATTTATTTATTATTCATTGACATTAAAATAGTTTCTTTCATACTCATATAAATTTGTTGTGAAAATCAAACCTTTGCAACTTTTATGTTTGGTTTAAATTGTTTCACAAGGAAATAGATATGAAATCATTGTTATAGTTTACTTGATCTATGCTGAATTTATTTATGATTTGTTTCATAAGGAAACATATATGAAATCATTTTTGTAGTTTACTTGATCTAATTTATGATTTTTTTATATGATTGGCATGTGAAAACCAAAGGCATGATTGGAAAATTTGCAGTCACAATGGATGGAAAGAATGTGGGCATTATAGTGTGTGGACCAGAGAGTATGCAATAGGTAGTAGCAGTATCCTATAGATGTCACACCTCTTTATTGGGTTAGAAATCCTAAGGTGCATTAGATTATCACTCCCTCAATTTCAATCTCTAGTCATGTCTCATCCATCCTTCTTTCTCTTATGGTACAGTCACAAAAGTGTATATAGATTTTATACATCACAAATAGAATTCTTACATTACAACACATTAATATCTAATTTTGTACAAAATAGAATTCTTACATTGCATTGCATTATTCTATAATTTTTTAGTTGCCTGCCTTTGAAGCATAAACTTCATAAAGATATATATTTTGAACTCTTCTAAGGTTCTTATATTTTTTGGAGTATAATCTTCTATGCTCATCTAAGATTTCTCAATTAGAGGTAGTGAGTTAGCATAGCCATAAGAAAGCATGCACGCTTAATGTGATGGATGTCAGATATAATCAAAAATGTGTCCAAATGAGTAATATGTGCAATAGTCACCAAATTCTCCCTGATATTTCATACATTGGCACTTTAATTTAGTGCATACTCAATCAAGACATTTAAGTCTATATACAATCAACATGTCTGTAGAAGCAACATAAACATGTAAAAGATAAGAAAAAATCCAACCCTCATGAAACCATAAAGGGTCAAATTTATAAGGCTTGAGAATAACACAAATGTGTAGCATTTGAAGAAACTTTCACTTTTAAAAAACATTATGCCTGAAAAAGAGCTATAGGCTAAAAATTATGTGAGTTTGAAATTCTTAAAAAACTTCACCTTGAAAAATGAATATTTGGTTGTGACCAAGAGCTTGAATTCCCATGTGACCAGGGGATAAAGGTGAGGATGAGTACTCCCCACCCTTGTTTTATTGATAGGAGACTAATGTCACCCAAAAAATGCCTCCAAATTTACTATGAATTGATAAGAGAGTGATGTCACCCCAAACTATGCCTTGTTAGTTTGAATTTGATGTGCTCAAGCAAGTCACAAAGTCAAAGTAAGGTGTTACTGAGATCCAAGTCATGGTTAGGTGCAATTGATGGTAGAGATAGTAGGTTGTGACCAAAAGGTCATGCATCTAAATTAGGTCACCACTAGGTAGGTCGTGCATCTTAACTAGGTCATTACCATGTATAGTCAATAACCAGACTAGGTACGTTTCATCTAGGTCACAGATCTAGCTTGTAGATGGTCAACCAGTAAGTCATGAACAAAACATAGTGAATCTAAACCATGTCACAAACTCTAGGTGGATGTCTAGGGTGAGATATAAGTTGTGGGGGGTTAAGAACCAAGTCACAAGTGAGTGTAATTAATGGTTAAACTAGTTGTTTGTGCCTAGATATTGCAAGGAGGAAAAGTGAAACCCACAAAGCTTAAAAAATCCATCATACTTGATGATCTATAACTAATATCATGTCAAAGTGAAGATATTTTAATGCTATTATTTTTTTTAAGTTTAAAGTATACATTTATTATTTAAAAAATATAGTACAATTCTAGTCATACTAAAAATGGGTGGAAAAGTCACACCCCAAAATCCAAGCCACCTCAAGCTAAACTAGCCTCAAGGGTCTGAAAAACACAAAAAAGATAAAAACCTAGATCAAATACATTTCAAAGCACCATATCCAACAATCTCAAAGCTTCCTTTTTTACCCTTATTCTTTTTAACTTTAGTCCATTACTCTATAGGAGGTGTAAAAGGAATAGTAACAATAACCAACTGTAATTGGGGTTCAACTGGGGCTTGATCCTTATCCGAATCAGAAGTATCAGATTCATGTGATCTCTTGATTCCCCCACCTAAAACAATATCTTCCATATATGTCTCTTCCATAAATTCCCATCTAGAATTCTTTGTTGGTCCACTATAAATTTTTCCTTGACTTTTTTTTTCAAAAGAGGATGCTCATACGACTACCAAATTTTAGATTTAATGGGATGATCCTTTTTTTATTCAATCTATTTGTGTGAGTTCATGTGCCTTGGATATCACCATTTTGATGGTATAAATGACATCTAAATGTAGTGTTTTCATGGTCCAAAGCTTGGATCCAAAGAGAATGGTCATGTTTTAACTACATTCTATCTAACAGACCTTTGCTAAGTTCCACCTCCACACAAATACAAGCGTAGGTGAAGAGTCCTTGATGAAATCTCTCAAAATCCATCTTGATGAATCTTCTTAAAGAATTTATAATAGCTTCACACACTGAAGGGTGCTAAAAGGAAACATGAAGATTTGGGAGCCAAAACCAAACTAGTATTTTGGACACCACCATAATAGCAAGATCAAAACTTGAAAACCAAGGGGTCGTAAACAGCCCAGCTCTACCCCAAAACCATGGGCCTTCCTAAAAAAATCTTTAAAAAAATTAAGGGAGAAAATTTTAACTATAAATAAACCCTTTGAATATAAATGGATCACACACTCCTTAGTCCAAGTAGAATAAACCACTAATGCAAATCCTCTAATCGAGGCCATAATTCATTAAATCTACAAATAATAACATATTATTGAAAATCTAAAATTAAGGAATTTACCTCTAGGAGAGATATTTCTATTTTTGGCATCTCATCAAATTTCTCCATGATATATGGACTTGGGGAAACTATGGGGGAAGCGGAAACAGGGGGAGTCATGAAATAAGCAACATATTTGAAGGAGATAGATCCAAAACCATGTATTAAACCAACTCCAAAATGAAGCTTTGACACCATTATACTATTAGTAAAGAAAAAACCTAACTACAAGGAGAGTTGAAAGGATAGATATAGTTGTTGTGGTAGGCTTGTCATCATCCTAAGTTTTGTTTCCCTTTTGCTAATGCCTAGCATTTCCTCTCTCAATGCAACTCTTTTTCTATCAACATAGAGCATAATTTGCATGTTATTCTTAAGTGTTTATACACTTAAATTCCATCTATTTAGTACTTCAAATAAAAATACTTTCACCTAGTGTGATGAACTATATTCTTGGCTAATTTGATGTGTTTAATTATTACAAAATAAATACTGTAGGTTTATTTTGTTTCTACCCAATTTATTATAGAAAATTTTAGAGCCATAATAATTGTGTACCTATTAAAGTATAATATTTTAATTTTTCACATTAAAGGATAATAAAATTTGATTATTTTAACTCTATGTAACCAAACCAAAACCAAGAAAAAAATAATTTCCCAATATTGATTCTATGTAGCCAAATCCAAACCAAATGAAAAACATTTTCTTGATGTTGGCTTTTAGCCATATAAACTACCTCATAATTAGAACCACTAAAACCAACAATTTCAAAAAATTTAATGGCATAATAATGAAACTAAAATTGATAATATCTTTCACATACCTCAATATCCTCTTGGCTTCCTTCATATGAATCTTGGATTAGACATATATCTCGAAATAAGAGAAATTGAATAAAAAATATTTGGTCTTGTATGAGTTAGAAACATTAAACCTCCAACAATACTTATATAAGCTATCTTATAATCTATTTCAACACCATCTTCTCTAAATTACATAACTACATGAGCAATTGAAGTGTAAACTAGTTTAATATCAACCATACCGAACTTCTTCATTAAGCTTCCAATAATACTTCTGTAAGTTATTCCATCAATTGTTTCAACACCATTTTATCTACATAACATAACTCCATGATTAGTTGGATTGGATAATTTTTTACACTCAAGCTATACTAAATTTATTCAACATATCATTTGCATACTTTGTTCAAAGACAAATTAATATTTCACCTTTACATTGATGAACCTCCATCATTAAGAAGCATTGTATGAAAATTAAATATTTTATTTTAAATTCATTCATTATAATAATTTTAAATTCATCATTCATCTTATAATTATTGTCCATATACAAAAAATTACTAACATATAAACTTATAACAAGTATATCATTACCTTCTTACTTATAGTAAAGAGTAGGTTCACTCTTGTTTCTCTTGAAGCCATGCTGCTAAAAATATCCATCAATTCAGGGATACCATGCATCCAGTATTTGTTGGAGGCCATACAAAGCCTTATTCAACTTATAGATTTGGTATTCTTTACCCTATACTACCATAAAACTTTATAGTTGGTATACATAGACTTCCTATTCAAAGTACCCATTGGAAAATGCACTTTCCACATCCATGTGATATATGCTCCATTTATTTTGAAATTCTAGTGAAATTGCCATTATAATGGTCTATTTTATTTCCATTGATGCTAAAGTCTCTTCATAATCTATGTCATATATTTGAGTGAAGACTTTTTTAACTAGAAGTACCTTGTGTCTTTAAACACTACCATCACTATTATGATTAGTCTTGTAGACCCATTTAGTATCAATGCACTTCTTGTTGAGTGGAATTTTTATTTTCTCCCAAGTATCATTTCTATGAATGGATTCCATTTCTTATTGATTTTTTTTCACCCAAACATTATTATTACATCCATATTTAAAATATGATTGTTCAAAATCAACTTATGTAAATAAAGCATAATTTACCATCTCACCTCTTGGGCCTTATTCATGTGCTTGAATTATTATATTCACCTGTAAATTTCACTCAGGATTATTACCTTTCCAGAATAACTTGGACTTAAAGTTGGGATTTCACTTGGAACATAAGAAATAAATAAGGGGATACTTCGTGGACTTGTAGCACTTGGAGATGAAATATAAGTGGATTTCTCATCAATAATATTATAAAAAAACCATCATTACAAATAGATTTAGACTTTTTGATATGGAATTTATCTTTGTCATGACCATACACTTCCCCTTCATAAAAATGGCATTTCTTGACACAATAATGTTTTTAGTGAGAGGATTATAAAGCCTATAACCTTTCCTTTGTTCACTATACCCAACATTGGATGTAACTTCTTTCTTTACTAATCAGCTACATGAACATACGCTAAACAAGAAAAAACTTTGAAATATTCAACATTATACTTATTTTCATACCATGCTTCATATGAAGCCATCTTGTGAAGTGCATTGGTAGGACTGTGATTGAGAATATATACTATTTTAGCAACTTCATCAACCCAAAAGGAGTTGTTTGATCCCTTTGTTTCTAACATGCTCCTTACCATTTTAATCATAATACAGTTCTTCCTTTCATCTTTACCTTTTTTTTGAGTAGTGTAGATAGTTGTGAGCTTCCTTTTAATGCCATTCAAATGACAATAATCCATAATTTTTTTTATCAAAACTCACCTCCATAATGACTCCCTAAGCACTTTATTCTGTAACATATTTTATTATCTATGAGGGTTTTAAATGTATCAAATGTTTCACCTTTGTTCTTCAAAAAATAAACCCAACACTTCCATGAGTAATAATCAATAAACATAATGAAATGGGTATATGCATGGAGTTGGGAGACAATTCCGTGGGAATTTTTTTGTGATGGGTACGTGTAATAGAAAGAACACATACATGTTATTTAAATTTAGGCTTGGTGATTACCAAGACATAATTCATATAGGATTTTAACACTATAATAAATACATACACACTTATTATAGTGTTAAAATCATGTACGCTTTTCTTATACTATGAGAAGTGCATATGCACTATATTTATTAGACATTAAAAAAAAAGACTAAAACCTCAACCAAATTCATTTTTCTTTGCTTTGGCATCTTGTCTCTACCCTACCATGATCATATTTTACTCTCAGGAGGAAAAACCACACTTCCATTTCCCGTTACCTTGATGAATCGATAATACTGCCATAGAGGGGAGATAAGTAAGCAAAATTCAAACTTGTTAACATTAGATTTCAATAATTATTTTTTATTTTCATTTTTTTATTATTAAAACCATTTTTTTTGTTTAAAAAACTTGTTCAAGTGAAATACATTAGCCTCCTAACCCTCCTATCCCTCCCAAAATTCAAAAATACCCCCATGTAGTTAGGATGATTTAGCTTCACACATAGTCGAGAATAAAACATAAATTAAAGAGACAATTAGGAGAATGAGGGACCCTAGTTCCACCAATACCCACATTACATATTTGGTTAATACCTTGGAATTAGTACTAGGCTAAGTTGACTTGATAATTATTTAAACTAAAAAATTGGCATCATATGGGGATTGATGTAGGGCTTACTATGTTGAAAAATTGTTAACATGTGAGGTGAAGGATAAACAAATAACAAAAAACCAAATTTGTGCCTTTTTCATTGATCCATCCACCAATGCTAGCATAATTTGATAAGAATCAATTTTTGTGGCTGATGGTGGATGGTGTTTGATTACCCACCTTGTAAAAAATATGAGGTTTCATTTTATTTTTTGAGTAAACTCTATTGTAATTTTTTCCTCAACAATATTAACAATTATTTTGACTACTCATAGTTTTAGGGCCAAGGGAAAGGCTTTGTGTAGGATAGACCAAGTTTAAAATGTGCACCTAATTGACATGAAAGATTCCTTACCCAAAAGCTACTTCAACATGAGATCCCCTCTATAGTGAAGGAGGCCCCTGAGATTTAAACTTTGCATATGCTTGGTGTGCTTAATGGCACACTCATTTAGCATACGAGTAAGCTTTTTAAAATTGATGTTGGAGAGGGTGGACATGGGGATACTCCACCTAGTTGCATGATCAACGACACCTTTGATTATCATGTTACCCATGCTCCCTAGTGATGAATCTATACTTGAACTACTGCATGCTAGAAAACCTTAACTTCCCTGACAATATCATAAACTTGGAAACTTCACATGAAAACCTCCTTGTTTTAATAATTTCATTGCTAGTGTGGATCCTAAAAATAAATCTCATTTCTTCTCTTCCTCATTCTTCATATCATTTCCAAGATAAAAATTCTATGATCATTGAACAAACCATAATAGTAGAATATGGTACACCAACATGTCCTCGACCTATCACTATCTCTAAAGAGCTCACTCAAAAGAGCATGATAACTTTATCTTATTCTTTAACAAGTATCATGAAACATTTACTTGGTCATATGAATATATGATAGGTATTGATCCTAGCATCATCATACATAATATCATCACTTACCTAGATGCAAAACCTATTATACAAAAATAATGAAAATTTCCACCTGAAACTTCTACTTTATGTCACAAATAAATCATTAAACTTTTGGATGCCAAATTTATCAAACCTATTGAATACTCATAATGGTTACAAAACATTGGTCCCATTCATAAAAAAGTCACCATGGTCATTTATATATGCATTGATTTTCATAATCTTAACTTAGCATGGCCAAAAGATAATTTTCCCTTACCTTCAATATATGTTATAGTCTTTTCCACTACTGGATATGAAATGTTATCACTTATGGACAATCTCTTAGGTTATAACCAAATTCACATATCTCTTAAGGCTAACATAAAACAATGTTTACTATATAAAGGGGCACCTATTGTTATGTCAAAATGCCTTTCAGTCTTAAAAATGTTGGAACAACCTATCAACACACAATGACCCACATCTTATATGATCTTATAAATAAGATAGTGGAAACCTATGTCGATGATCTCATCCTCAAATCTAAAAGTTGTAAAATGTACCTCACTGATCTAGCTATCATTTTCGATCAAATTTAGACTTAACCCATAAAAATGTGTATTTGGAGTTACATCGAGTAAAATATTAGGGTTATTAGTTTCTCTTTGAGGCCTTGATGTCGATCTGGCCAAAATAAATGTTATTATCAACATGCATAATCCTTGATCCATTCCTGACATATGCACTTATCTTGGAAAATTGGGGGCAATATAATGATTCATCCTAGAAATGGCTTACCTTATATAATCTATCAACTCACTTCTCAAAAAAGGTAATTCTCTAGAATAGACAAATTCATGCCAAAAACATTTTAAGAACATGAAGGAATCTTTGTTCCATCCTCCTACTCTTTGACTACCTTCAAATGACCAGCCCTTAATCTTATATACCTCCTCTATCCCCATATCATTTGGGGTAATGATTTCCCAAAAATATTATATCGATAGAGAGTACACTATTTATTAAATCAATTGAGGACTCATTGATTATGAAAAATGTTATACCAAGTAGAACATGATTGCCTTGCTATTTATTTCATAGCTAAAATTATCCATCATTATATGCTCTACCAAACCACTTATGTCATTGTTCAGTCTGATACGCTTCATCATTTATTCTCCAAATCATTCTTACTTAGATATATTAAAGGTCTTAACCAAGCTCTCTCTCTTAAATATTATTTTCATAATTTCACTGTTGATTTAGAAGCAAATAATCAAGAAGATACCAATATCACTCTTGATACTACTAAACCCAAAGTAGTTATCAAAGAACTACCTGAAGTTACCATTGATTTACATGAAGACACCTAAACCCTTCACTTTTATGGTGTTGAATGCCTTCAAGGTGTTGGGGAATGACATATTCTTATAAACCCACATGGTAAGATCATACCTTTAGCATTTTGATTAACCTTTGATGTCACTAATAACAATGATCAATATAAATCTATAATAGTAGGCATGAAAGTAGTACTTGACTTATATATCCCACATATACATGATTTGGGTGACTCACAACTTATTTGGTGTTAGGTTAATGGTGATTATCAATGCAAAATCTAAAATCTAATTGCATATCATCAAATGGCTACCACACTTGCCAAATAATTTACCTCTTTTACAATTGAGCCAATTTCAAGAGATCAAAATACCATAGGTAATTATCTTGTTTTATCAACATATCTATTTCACCCTCATCAAGTACTTAATTATTCCCAATTTCTTATCCAAATAATAAAATCACCTTCTTATATCAAATAAAATGATTTGCTCATCTGTCACATTGAATTTGTCACTATTCGATAAAACATGTGGTATAAAAACATACTCCAATTTATTGAACATAAACTTACCCTCTAGACACATATTCTCATGAAAATACTCAAACTTATTTGAAAGCTTGTTTACGTATTTGATTTTTTTCCTGAGAATCTGTGTCTAAAAAGTTTGTTTAAATGCATTTGTGAAAAATTGTGAAGAATCTATGTCATGTTTTCAAGCTTGTTTACGTATTGAAATTTCTTACATCAAAATTACCCTAATCCATTAAATAATACAAGAAGAGGTTATTACTCTCCTAGAACAAGCACATGGGGGCATTTTTGGTGGTTACTATAGAAGACATGCTATAGCCCACAAATGCTTACATATGGGATACTTTTAGCCTACTCTAGAAAATAATCCTATTAAGTTTGATAAAAAAAAATTTAATCCTTATCAACTCCATGATTATCTAATCCACTCACCACCAGATGAACTCCAAACAGTGGATTCTCCTTGGGCATTCTCTATGTGGGGATTAGACCTCATTGGTAAATTACCTCGGTCACAAGATGGCCATGTTTTTATCATTATTGTTACTAGATATTTTACCAAATGGGTTGAATCCATGCCTCTTGTTAATATCATAATAACCAATATTTAAAAATTTATCCTTAACCAAATTATTTGTCATTTTAGGGTTCCCCATACCATCATTTTTTGGTCACAATTTCAAAAATAAAGACATGAAATAATTATGTGTTAAATTTAAAATTCTCAAAAATATTCCACACCTTACCATCCTCAATGTAATGTCCAATTAGAGGATACTAATAAAATCCTAAATAAAATATTACAAAATGTTATTCGATAAACTCATCCTGCACTCTGGGCTTACTATACTAATATATGTATTGACATTGTGCCAACACTATTTTCACTAGTATACGATTCTAAATCAGTATTACCATTAGAAGTTGAAATCCCATATTTACGTATATATCTTCATGGTATAATTCTTGATGAATATTTATTTGAAGCTCTTCTACATAATTTAGACTTTTTTGATGAACATTGTTTGGGCACTTTATAACATAATTGCCAACACAAGACTCGCATTGCTAAATAACATAATAAAAAGGTTAAAGTTCTAACATTTAATTTCAGTGACTTAGTCCTCTAATTAGATTACACACATGAAAAAGAATGAAAATATTCCCAAAAATGGTGGGGCCCTTACTTATTAAAAGACATTTTTGGTTCTAGTAATTATCATCTACAAACTAATGAAGGCCATGTTTTCAAAGAACCCACCAATGCATAATTTTTGAAGAAATATTTTTCTTAAATATCTCCCTTCTTTTCATAATTCTATATACTATCCTACTGATACTTTTTTCAAGACTTATACCATAAAAGTCTCTCCTTTTCAGCAACCTATTCTATACACAAACCTTTGTCCCCTTCTTTGGTCCTTTGGTTTTTTATTTTTATTTAATCCATGAGTTGCATTATAATACCATAGATATGACCCAATTTTCCTCATAAATATCTTTTTTTTCATACATCCATTTTTATTGTTTTTTTCTCTTTGATCATCAGTTTGTTCCTTTACTTCTTTATAGTTATAGTGTAAGACCATGGATAGGACTAGGCATTCCTCACAAATACCATTTTTCACATTTTACACCTACTTGGGGTTGTAGTTTTATGAGTTTTAGTATAATACCATGGATAGGATCAAGCTCTCCTCATAAAATATATGTATTCTTTCAAACTATTTTGCAAACCGAGTGTTCTTTTTAGAATTAATAGAAATGGTTATAAGTTTGTGATTCCATATTCTCAAACTTGGTTTTTGTTTCTTTTGTAGATAAAACTTACACAACAAATTATGATATAATGTTTCCATATAATTACATAAATTATTATGATAATGAATCCTACTTACCTATCATTGTATCCCTTTCAAATTATCACATTTTTTGTGATTGGAGGTATCTCAAGTCATTTCATGTTCATTTACCTTTGATTTCCCTTCTTTCCATTCCATTTTAGATAAAACAAGGTCGAATTCAAGATAACACTTTTATTTAACATGAATAAAAATGACCCTTAAACACCATGCTCTCTAAGTCCTCTTTATTAACAACCAAATTTAAATTTTTTGAATGACAGTCATTTTTAAAACCCATGTTTGGTTCTCTGAATCCATATGGAGGAGAAATAACAAAATCTATAAAAATGATAAAATCCAAATCATTAACAAAAGGAAATGATCAAAAGGTAATATAAAATAAAAAATTCAACATCACACCAAAATATGTGATTCATAACACATCTATTCCTAATCAAATCTCAAACTCCACAGTTGACCTCATAATAGAGTTGAGGTCCATTAAGATGTAGTAGTCTATTAGATTGGGATAGGAGAATTCAAAATTATCTATAGTGATACCTACCTTATAACATAAGTAAATAATCTTCCTAGTATCCCAATGGCTCTATAAGGGGACCCGAGGAATGGGGAACATGTTGTGCTAAGGTAGGTTTAATTTATTTTCATGCATATAGCCTTCATAGGATGATATTTATACTTAATTTGATAACCCAAGATTTGTGTGGTTAGGAGAAGTTCTTAATAATATTTAATAATGAAAGTCCTCTTATTTTTACAAACTTAATTTTAGTATCTTGACTTCCATAAAGATTCTCTCTACCTTGATTTTTCCTACATATCCCCTACCACCCATTTCATTCCCCCCTTGATAGGCAAGTTTGATTCTAAATATGTTTCCCCACTTCCATATTCTCTCTTCTTCATAGCTCAAAACATGATAACACTATATATATATATATATATATATATATATATATATATATATATATATATATATATATATATATATATATATATATATATATATAACAAAACTATGGATTATTTTCTTTACACCATTGTTTTACATTTTTATAATTTCATCGGTTTCATTTTATAAAAATTATCATTCCTTTTTTTCAAACAACTGCATATGTTTCTATATTTTTGTACTTTTTCCATTATTGAGTGAGTTTTGATTGTTAATTATCACTCACCAATTTTATTTTTACTTCATGCACTTTTTCCATTGTTGAGTGGGTTTGGATTATTACTTCTCACTCATCAATGTTATTTTAATTTTAATTTTCCATCTTTGTCTAAAGTTTGGTTTATTACTCCTTTATACATTGATGTTAGAGTTATCATACTACTTTTACATGTCCTTGGTTTTATTTAATGTGTCATTTTTATTACCTAAGGAATTCTTTTTCATTGAGTTTTTTGGTCATTTAGTAACCTTGGAATTTTGGTAACCTGATTTACTTTTAAAAAATTGGCTTGGTCATTTGGTCATAACTTATCATTTATCACCCTAGCTTACCAAATTTCTAAGTACATCATCCCTACACATTTTAGTTATCTTGACTTTATTTCATTTGTTTGTATTTTCTCTTTTTTTTTGTATCCTTAGGGTTTGTCCAAAGTAGTCTCTGTGCCCTCCATGATAAGAAATACAAACATAATAGACAACCATTCAGTGATAAAGGTAAGTCAAGGGATGCATATATTACTTATTTATTTTAGTTATTTTATTTTATTCATTTACTTTTAGCTATTTTAAGCTTTAAAATACTTCAATTTATTTAGCTTAGCATTGTGTGTTATTTTATTCTTTTCTCAAAGCACCATCCCACATTACAAGTATGTGACACGTGATGAGCTTCGAATGGGGCATATATATACACACAATATTTTTAAACATTATTAATTACTGATGATTTTTATCTTGTAGGAATCCATTGATTCTCAATCTCTTTGAGTGCATATCTTAAAGGGTGCATCGATAAAGGGGTGGGAAGACCATTGGTGCTTCAAAATATTGTTGTACCCTATACCACCACTTAAAACCAACACAAGTCCTTCTATACATTTACCTAAGCTTTGATACCTCCCTTATAGTCCTCTTAAAACAATTCACTACCTAAAATATCCCTTACCTAAGCCAAACCTATTTTTACCATCCTCCAAACATACTCAAATAGGTTGACCCTGCTCTAGGAATTGAGCATGTTACAAGACTAAGTCAGCTCAACTGACTTAGTTCAGGACCTAACTATTCTATTTCCTAAAAAATTAGGTTGACTGACCAACTATGTTAGCTAAAATTTTAGAAGGGTTTAGGGTAAGATTTGGATATATAAACACATATTTCACCTCATTTCCAATAGCGATAATCATTCATTTATGTTTCTTTATGATCTATTCTTCCACCATTCTACTTAATGAATCATTGCTTAGGGTTTCATACTTCTTCAGAGAAGAATCTTATCTTTTGTAAATGTGTTGGATGCATAGGATAAGTCTTGTATCCTAGATCTGACCTATCTTTTTGATCCTTATGAAACACAACAACATCTTACAAAGAACCATTGGCCAAGGGAGAGATTGAGCCTTGACAGGTTCATCTTCAAGGTAAGTATTCCTAACTCTTATTCCTTTATTTTAGTAAATAAAATTACATAAGTAATGGCTTATGAATTTATTTATTTATCCATGCTTAGGATTACCTCTACATTGAATTGAGTAGAGTTCTTCTTTACATGTTTATTGTTTATGTTTATTATCTCCCATTTGTACCACAAGTTTTGGTGAACACTAGATTAGATTTACATTACTTTGTTACAAACCATAGGACCTGGCTAGGATTACTATGTGGTATTATTTTAATAGAGGATTTGGAACCCTATCTAGTGATATTGTATGATAAGATACCCCTTAGTAATGTCTATGACATTCATATTGATCATGACCCCATCATCTAAATGTATGAAAAAGCAGAATGGCTAGTTTGATGTATCTTCTTTGAGCTAGGATTGATTTATAAACTAGTTTCACTTTCCATTATATATAGTGGGTCTCTTGACTAGGCATGATGGGAGGCCAAGAACCTGGTCTTGGACATTATTTACCACCTTATACAAGTTGGTAGTGCTAGTTTTGAGCCATGAAACATCAAAAGTGGAGATACCGAACTATTGCAAGTGTAAAATCATAAATCACCCAATAGTTAGATATGAAGACATTGATTTTCTCATTTTTAATTTCACATGCCTCTTTGAAAACATCCTCATCCTAAAATTTTAATAATATTGACTTTTTGTGTTCTTTCCTTATTATGGGGATGTTTTTCTAAACAAATCTTGTTGAGATTATTTGATAGTGAAAGTGTGTGTGTGTGTGTGTGTGTGTGTGTGCATGCACATGCATATATATAGACACTCACACACACAATAACACACACACACACACGTTGAGTGGATAATAAATGACCAATATGAGTGTAGTGGAGAGGGAGTGAACAAAGTTCAGGAAGTGAAACAAAAGAGCTATAACCAAAACAATATTTCAAGGCCTCATGATACATGAGACTTACAATATTTCACTACTTCAAAGGGCCAAATAAGAGTCTCTAAAATAAGGGCATCAACTCTATGAAAAAGAAGATAACACAACATCAATTCATGATTAATTACCCCATTTTCATGAGAAGTTAAGGAGTAATTTCCCTCTTCAAGGGTGAATATGGAGTAGCTATCCACATTATAGTAGTGATAAATGGTGTAGCCCAATCATGAGAGGCATTTAACACTAATATCTGAATCTATCTCAAAATTATACTATTTTCTCCCATATATTTTTAACTGCAACACATGTTAAAGGATTGTAAGTTAGTATTAATAATTACACAAAGAAAGTATTAAAGATGATCATATCTAAATATGGCCATACAATTATCAAATTTAGTTTTGAAATAATAATACGAAAAGATGATTATCAAAAAATGTGAACATATATATAAAATACATAAAGTCATACAAAATAAAAACATAATATAATGTTAGTGAATGCCATAAAGGTATACAATGCCATTAACACATAAATTTACATATAAACATACAAATAAATTTCATCATTTAAGAACATAATATAAAGTTAGGTGAATGTCATATAGGCACAAAATACCAAAAATGCATACATTGACATATAGTAATACAAACAAGTACATCATATAAGACATCCTAATAATCAAACCATCTCCATCTCTTTATTTTCCTCAAAGAAGACTCTCCTGAGATGCTCTAATCATAGATGGAGATGCCTTGGATTCTTCTAAGGTTGACAATGTGTCCTTATACACTCATATATTGCTTGTATATTAACCTATTCATATACAAATATTAATATAAAATTTACATACTAGACATGCAACCAAGTTTATAAATTAATTTTAAATTAATACAAAAATTATTTAAACATGTACTTAATGTAATCTTGTGGTCATGCTCAATCTGCATCTAACACTCAATAAGGTTAGTAACAGGTCAAGGTGCATGAATAGGTGTGTGAAAGGGGGAGAAAATATGATAAGTTTCCCTAATAAGGATCTAAACAGGAATATCATATGTCATCAAACAAACCTACATACATAATATATTCACATAAGTTATATTTGCCAAAGTATAGAGTAAAATTATTAAAATAAATCAATATTTACAATTCATAATTACAAGTTAACATGTACCTCAGTGGGTGCATACATAAATGGCATTGCAACAACAATGCCTTTGTTAATCTCATCCTATAGAGATGGATGAGTTTCTAATGTGGTCATTGACTAAACAAATAATATATGATTTTTAGTTAAGCATAGATCTATAAAAATCAAATACTTGTACATGGAGTATAATATTAATGAAAAAAATTCTTTGTATATGTAAACATTGACCTAGTAAAATCAAAATATATAATAGTAGATGGCCTAAAAAATCACTATAAATATGTAAACATCAACTAGATAAGATCAAAAAATGCGGTAGTGGACTGTGAAGATGATGGCATCATCTGCTCCTAAAAAATAAAAAAATTGCATATATATTATTGAATTTATGTGTAAATTAATTATTATATTTTAAATACAAATATAACTAAAAATTAACATCTAAAATATATAATATACCTACATATGTGTAGTCGATGTGTGCACACTAAATGTATGTGCTAAAAACTCATCACTTAAAAGTATATCATCTAGGCCCTTAGAAACACCACCACCATTATATGAAGGTCTAGTGCATATAACACCACAACATCTACAATAGTGAGGTTAGGTAAGCACACTAGTGGAGTATCCCCATGTCCACCCTCTCTAGCATTAGTCTTAGAAACCTTACTCGTGTGTTGAATGAGTGTTCTAGTAAGTGCACTAAGTGAATGCAAAGTGTCGATCTCCATGACCTCCTTCCCTATAGAGGGGATCTCATGCTAAATTGTATTTTGGGTAGGGACTCTTGTAGGCCAATTAGGTGCATGACATACACCTGCTCTATCCTATGCAGAGCGTTTCCATTGGCTCTGAACTATATTTAGTCAAAATAGTTGGGAGTCTCATTAAGGACAAATTTACAAGAGACTTATTAAAAATATATAATGGAATTGCATGGTTGTTACAAGGTGGGTAATTAAACACCATCCACCATTGGTCCCAAAAAATATCTATTATCAAATTTACTGGCATCAATGGATTGGGAACTATTTTGTCATTGGATTGATGAATAAGGCACAAATTAAGTCTTTTGATATTTGTTTTTCCTTTACCTTACATGTTGATAATTTGTCAGTATAGTAAGCCTTAAACTTATCCATGTATGATACTCATATGTCATTTTAGCTCATTATCGAGTCAACTTAGCCTAATACTGACTCTAGGGTATTATCAAAATAGTTGTGGTGGTGGTTGGTCTAAGTAAGGTCCCTGATTCTCCTAATTATTTGTTCAAATTCTATTTTTTTCTCGACTATGTGTGTAGCCAAATCCTCCTGACTAGATATGGGGTCTTCTGGAATTGTATGAGGGCTAGGAGGGTTATGAGGGTTATGAGGAGGGTTAAGAGGGTTAGTAGGCTATTGTCTTGCACTTGAATGAGTTGTTCAAAAAAATGGTTTTAACAGTAAAATAATTCAAATAATTTTTTTTCTAAAATCTAGTGCTAATAGGTTTAGTTTTTGCTTACTTACCTCCCCTCCATGGTGACATTGTCCATTCGTTGAGGACACAAGTGATGGTAATTTTTGTCTCCTCCTCTAAGAATAATGCAAAACACAATCTAGTGAAAATAAGCTCAAAGGAAATAACAAAGAGAGTGAGAATGAGAAAGGTTAACTCATACGCATTATGTACACTACACACAACACATACACAATTTATGGCTTGAATTTTTTTGAGCTTAAGTTCAAATAATACGTACATGTTATAGATATTGCATGTATGAATTATGCTATAATGTGTATGTGTTATGGTAAGATGTCCATAGAATTATCCATCAATTTCATACACTTACCCAAAAATTGTCTTCCTATTGTTCAACAAAGACAAAATTTTAAGATAATTTAAAACTCAAACTCAAAAATATTAAAATAATGACCTGCATCACACATTATTCAATATAAAAAATAACTTACATCTGAAATTAAGTTGCTATACACAACCCAAAACTGGACAAATAAAATTTTGTAAATTATTCACTGAAATTACAAACCTTTACCATATTTTAATAGATTTTTGTTTCTAAAAAAAATATTACAGTTCAATATATTCATAATAATTGATGGAATTACCCTAAACTTGGATCTGAACATTCTTATTTAGAAACACGTTATTCTAAATATATCTAAAAAAATAGATAAAAATAAAATTATTAGTGTTAATAAAAACTAATCTAATACATAACCTTTGCATGACTTTATTTTCTTCTCTAAAATAGAATAAAATTTGCATGTTTTAATAGCAATATTCATCTAACACGTCCATGATTGATGTTATTTAATGTTATCGATTATTTTTTACATTACTTTCAATCATTTTCTTTGTAAAGAGTTTTTTTTTAAACATAATTAGTTTTAGGTATATTTTCATTTGAAAATTTTACGGTTATAAATTTATAATAAATTATATAAGAACCTTTTTGTGGGTTTTATTATTATATATATTTTTGAAAAAAAATTATAATAAATCATTCAATAGTTATATAAATAATTGTTTGTGAGACATAAATATTAGATTTAATTTTTTCTTCCTCTCTTTTAACATTGTGTTGAATTTTTTATCAAACTAACAATACTATTATGAGATTCTAGAACAACTTGTTAAAAGTTTATAGAAATTTTTGTTAAAGCCTTTATGACTATATTTTATTATAAAAATGATATATTTATGCTTCTTACTTGAAAAAGTTTTATGAAATTGGCTTGACAAAATAATAATTGGAAGCATTTTATAACTAAGTTGGAAAATTATTTTTAGTGTTATTAAATAATTTTATAAACAATTATTACTTACGTCAATTCTTGCAATATTTTAAAAAAAAAATATTTACAACTTTTACAATATTAATTTTAAATATTTTTTACAATTTTTAAAAAAATTAATGACTATATTTTATTATAAAAATGATATATTTATGCTTCTTACTTGAAAAAGTTTTATGAAATTGGCTTGACAAAATAATAATTGGAAGCATTTTATAACTAAGTTGAAAAATTATGTTTAGTGTTATTAAATAATTTTCTAAAAAATTATTACTTATGTCAATTCTTACAATATTAAATCTTAAAAAATTATTTACAACTTTTATAATATTAAATTTTAAATATTTTTTACAACTTTTAAAAAAATTAATGACTATATTTTATTATAAAAATGATATATTTATGCTTCTTACTTGAAAAGGTTTTATGAAATTGGCTTGACAAAATAATAATTAGAAGCATTTGATAACTAAGTTGAAAAACTATGTTTAGTGTTATTAAATAATTTTCTAAACAATTATTACTTATGTCAATTCTTACAATATTAAATCTTAAAAAATTATTTACAACTTTTATAATATTTTTTACAAATTTTTAAAAAATTAATTGATTGTCATATCTTTATATGGCTAAATTCAATTCAATAAGTTACAAAATTATTAATTTATAAATATTTAAAATTTTATATAATAATATTATTAAGTATTTTTTGTGTCAATTGTTAAAACATTAAATCCTTCCAATTTTTTTGACAACAATTTTCAATTTTTTTAAAATGATTATATATAAAGATGTTATCATATCTTTATATAAATAAACTTAGTCTAACAAATTAGAAAATTATTTTTTGATATATATTTAAGATAATATATAATAATATTATCTTGTAAATTAAAATTTATATTCCATTATCTTAACATACTGAAATGCATTAAACTATTTTTCATTGTGGAAAATATATCTTATCACTTAAATTTACATCCCACCAATTTTAGATTTTTTTAATTTGGGAAGGCATCTCTTACTATAAATATTTCTTAAAACGCACTTGCATTCCATTAATTTTAAATTATTGGATCAGAGGTTAATCTTGCATAACAACATCAGTGCAAGAACAACACATGCCTAGTGGATCAAGCTACTACCTCCACACCTAAACTGAAAACAAAAAATGGAGCTCAAAAGAGTGGAAAACACATCAAAAAAGGAAAATAAAAATTTATTAAGTTTAATCCATTTACTATTCAGGTAGTCATTGGTCCTTGTCTCTTTAGAGACAAGGTCATTATTTACACTGAGTAGGCCCTCATTGGGTGCTTCCATGCCAGGATTTAAAAATACATTGATCTCCTTATGTGGGTTCAGAACACCTGGTCTACTATGTTGGACTACACTCCTACTATTTATAGATGGGAAAGGGGATACATCACCTTTGTTTTTGAATCAGTAGAGTATCAACAAAAGATCTCCTCAAGATGACCTTGGTTTTGGGGAATGCAACACTTATTATCTATAGATGGAATGCAGGGTTGGATCCCATACAAGAGCACATCAAAACCATGGCACTCTGAGTCAATATTTTAGGATTGAATATTGAAATGTGGGAACGCTATATCCTCAAGATCATTAGAGATAATTTAGGTAAATATTTCAAAACCAACCTAGGCACTTCTTTCATGAGGAATTTTGTTATGGTTATTATATGCATTGAGAGAGATGTTACTAAAGGGATAACTAATAACATTGAGCTAATGGAACGAGACTTCTATTACAATAAAATCCTTGACTACACAAATGTAGCATTCAAATGCACATAATGTTGCTTACACAGTCACCTTAAGACCTCTTGTCCACTTTATAATAAGATTGCAACCCATGTAGGATCCAAGGGTTTGCATCACACATTAAGGCTAGTATATCAATCATCATTGGGTGTGGAGCATAAAACATTTAGACACGGTATATTAGGAACCACAAAATGGTAGGATCAAGGAGCATAGAGCTTATTGTGGATTTAAAATGCAAAGAGGCATTAGAAACACAATATAACATCTCACATTTGACCCCAAAGAATTTTATCTATAAGGGAAGGAACAAGGCATATAGATCAATAACACACCCCAATTTCAACAACCAGTGAGGGTTAGGGAAACATGGAGAACATTTCAGAGGCCTAGTATACATTATACATATTATTTAGGCTCATTATGTCATAAACATAGTCACCAAAAGGTCTCTGGCCCAATAAATGAGTAGGATTAAACTTATTCAAACTCAAAGGGAATATAACATACAAAGAGGCTAATGGATCAAATAGTAGTGGGTATGGAGGGTGAAGCCTCTAATTATAGAGTAACTGGACTAGCATTATTGGGAAGCTCAAGGAGTACAAAGTTAATGATGGATTTAGAGAGCAAAGTTGAGCTAGATATAGAAGCTAACATCTCATTCTTAACCCCTAAAGGTGCACAAGATATTCTAAAAATTATTGTACCATCCTCACTAAATCTTGTTAAAACTCTTATTTACCATTTATTAAATGAGCACACATTACACCCAGTGAACCATCCTACATTGGTTTCAAGAGGACCAAAATCTAGGATCGATGTTAAAGGCATTACATATTTAGATGGTTTGGAAAACTCAATTTTTTTGATAAAATATGAGAAATATTTGACATTTGAGGATCTCTACAACTTTCCTAACATAGCCACCCATTGTCACTTGGGAAACAATATAGAATCCATTCTCTTAATAACTCTAGGGGAGATACCAAGAGAACATAATGATTATACACCCCATTTACAACAAATGGTGAGGGATTTGTAGATGGGGAAAATATCTTCAAGGACTAGCGCTTATTATTTAAATTCTACCACCCCATCCATGGAGAAGAGGTATATGACTAGATCACAAACCAAGGAGTGTATACATCAATCCAGAGATCTCTTGTAGATAGGTGGAATGAAATTATACATTATTCACACACCCCAAATTATGAGGGATATACATACACCTATGTCTCATGCACAACAAGATGTTGAGAGGGAAGTTCTATTAGGTCAAAGACTCACCATACACAGGTCCCTTAGTAAAGTAACCCCCAAGAAGGTTATTAAATGATCATGATATCCCACAATATCAAGTTAATTGGGATGGCCCTGAAGCAATGATCCCTTAAGAGGCTTATATACATGTATAAACCATGTGTATTGCTTCTCCACAAAACTATGTGCACAGATGTGGATGTAAAGAGGTACTTAAAAAATGTCTACCATATTGGTCTTTAATGGCTAGTAATTCGATAAGAAAATTTAGAGGTTTGGAGATAGGATGGAATTCCACCTTAGATGTGAGGAACTTGGTGATTAATATGAATTATATACTTAGGACTTTATTCTCTAGAGATTTAAACATGTAAATTGATTTTTCAAACGTGTATGCACCCTCACATAATAGGAAGTTATTCAGGACTAATTTAGAGAACACTAGAATTCTTCTTTCACCACATCTCATTCTCAGAGGAGACTTAAAATTTATTGCATACCACTCTGAAGTATGGGGTAATAATTTTATAATAGATCTTATGGCAGACTACTTCTTGAACTATATGGAACAACATAACCTAGTGGATGTTTCCCGTACATATATGGAATCTACGTGGTCTAACCACTATACTAGAATACAAGGTAATTATAATAAACTAGATCATTTCATGATTAAAGAAGCACTCTTACTTCACACAAATTCTTATAAGGCTACCACATTGAAGCTTTTTCCTTTTGATCATAACCCCATAGAGTTGGAATTGATTATGGGATTTAAGCAACCACCCACGCCTTTTAAATTTAACCCTCACTAGATGACATATGAGGACTTCAATGACTTAATCAAGGAGACTTGGACTAATTTCTCTTTTGAACAAGGTGAACTAGCTATGTCTAACTTTTAGAAGAACCTCTTAAAGGCCAAATTAGTATCCAAGACTTGGGTAAACAATAATTTTCAAGAGAGTGACAATGAGCTCCACATGGTTGAAACAGAAATTAAGGATCCTCTTGGCTCTTTCCATGAATCTAGCTTTAGGGTAAAAAATAATTTTCAAGAGATTGAAAAAGAACTCCACATGGTTGAAACAAAAATTAAGGATCCTCTTGGCTCTTTCCATGAATCTGGCTTCAAAGATGATACCTTACAAGAACTTGATATTTTGGAAAAGGAAAAGGCTAGCTTATTGGTATGGTAGGAAGCTAAATGGTGAATGAAGAGCATAAATAATTAACTTAAATAAGGGGACAACAACACTAAATTTTTCCATCATCAATCTATGAAACAAGGGCTAATAACTTCATCTAGAACATCAAGGATGACAATGGGGTGAAATGTACTGAATATCTCCCATGAAAGGTATGTTAGTAATATCATCGCTGTTAAGACTGATTTTGCTAAACACCTCTATCATATCCTCTTCATTTACAACATCCTCATTTTTGGGAACATAAATATTCAAGAAGCAAAATATCTAGACAAAATCTTAAAACTCTTTATGTAGACACCTAAAACTGGCCACCAATAACCTCCAATCAGGATTTTGGCTAGTTTCTATCTAAAATGCATAATTTGGCCTTAAAACACTAAAACACGCAAAATGATGTGAAAATAACATATTCAAGTGTTGATTTTGGCTAGGGTATCCCTAAATGGGGTAATGCAATTTATGGGCTGCTAACTTTAATCAATCTATTTTGAGTCAAAATGCTAAATTTGCACCTGCATGCTCTAGACTGCTCTTTCCTGTCAAATATTTTACACAAGACTCATGCCTTTGTTATTTGTTGTTGGAATGCATCTAATGTGGATTTCCAACTCAAATATAGTCAAATTTAGGACCAATAGAAAGGCATTCTAATCAATTTGTGCATAAAGTGCTTAATCATGCCTATGAGCTAATTAACCCAAATCAAGGCCTAATCAAAAATTCCATGAAAACTTGTTGAATAATTTGTTTTGGAGATGAATATTAAATATCTGCATCATCAAGTGACCTCATTTCTTGGAAAGACATCCCTAGGCCATAAATGCCACAAATATCAGTATTCATGCATCCCATGCCTCATCAATGCCTTCCATGCCTCTTAATTGCCCCTTGTTCTAATGCCATGATGAGGATAATTACAAAATTAATTCTAAAAATTGAATTAATCTTCAACCACACATCTCAATCATGAGATGGATGACTAACGTTTCTTTTGATCAAATCTAAAAATCTATAAATAGGAGGCCTCACAACATCATTTCTAAGCTTAATTGGTACAAATTTACAATGCAAGATTGGTTCCAAAAGTTTCTTGCAACTAGTGTTACCATGCCAAATTTATTCCAAGCCACAAACTAAAGGTGCCAAGAGGAGATGAAGGTAGCCACACTCCATTGAAGAAGACCTCTTGAAGCATGATCCGAGCAAGCCACTATTACAAAGGCATTTAGAGCATCTAAGGAAGGTGAAGGAATTCTTGTGTTTTCATTCCTTGCTTTTTAGTTGTGCTTATCATTTGATTTTGTTAACTAAGCTCTCCCTAGTGTCTAGGCCAAGAGATGTTATTCTATTATTGTGTTTATTTCATTTTGTTTTCATTTTGTAACTAACACCATATTAACCATCTTCTCTTGAGTCAAATTCTTGGATCACATAATGGCACACCCGATGGGACTAGATGCATCCTACACCTGAAAGAGAGCCTTTTGCAACTTTAAAAAATTCATTTTAGTCCTTAAAACTCTTGTAAATTGGTTTTCTAAATTTTTTTTTCCATTTTTGGTTGCCATAATTTTTACATAGTAACTAACATCTACAGAAATACTGACATCGGTTACTTAGCTTAACCTATGTCAGTCAACAGAACTAACATTGGTCAGATCTTGGTTGCCCACAATAGATGTCGGTGGTATTGACTGACATCAATCACTGTGTTTTTCCAAAAACACAAACTTGAGACCTGATTTTTCAAAATTTCTTGTTTCAAACTCAAAAGAGATTCAAAGCTAAAAGACATGCTAACAATTTTGTTGCAAGACCAAGTGGGATATTTCCTCAAAACATGTTTAAATCACTTTTACATGCTTAAAGTTGGATTAGGAACTTTGTTTTGGTGCTTAACAAGGATTTTTTAGATGTTTTTGGTGAATGTTTTTCAAAGTTTACAACTAAGACCAAGGGGTCAAAAAGAACATCACCAAATATTTCATTTGGGTTTAAAATTGAACACACTTATCAATTTTTGATTGCAATAGCTGTTTAAATTAATCTTGTTTGGCAAAAAGAGGTATGTTGCGTGTATGCTCTTCCATTTGTCCCCTATAAGGAACCTTTGGAATCAAAAGTGCCATTATTATTACAAGTAGCCTAGTTCAAGGCTTAGAAATAAAGTCATCTAAATCACTCGCTAAAAAATCATCAAAGTTTGGGTGATCTTGAAAATGAACCTAAAGTCTTTCTATTTTCAAGCTTTATTTATTTATGCATCTTGGCTTGTGAGGGGGACTTCATCACCTCCCACAAGTTCTTTAGGGAAGCTTTGACCTAGAGTTTCATCTCCTAGCATTGACTTCATTTGATTCTTTTAGAGTTGCACATGAGACGTAATAGCACTTGGACATCATACTACACTGAGCGAATAGCAGGATGTAGTGGTTACAAAAAGGACTAGACCTTTTTGCAACAAGCTGAGTGATATAGACCCAAAATCCATGCTTTTATTTTTCATTGTTTGTCATGAAAGTCATTGTGTAATTGATTCCCTTAGATCATTTGAAAACTTATTAGATCTTAGACAAATCCCCACTTGCCACGGAAGTATTGTTAGTGCAAGGTGTGCCTTAAGGTCCATGTCATAATATTGTCATTTAAGAGAAGGGGGTGTAAAAACCCTACTATATAATGTTCATTTACTTTTGGATGAACACTTAAAATCCTCTCAAATGATGTATATTAATGAATTCCAATAGTACCAAGCAACCTTGTCAATTTACAATCTAAGGGTGATTAATTAGTTAGTCTTGTCCTAGTTTAAATTCTTGTTTGGAGTCAAAAATTGGTGTAAACAAACAATCCAAACCCAACACATAGTCCAAAATTTCTTTTGAATAAAGAGGCATTATGTTGTCCACATGAGATCATCCATTTGCCTTGTTTAAAGTTTATCAAAAGCTTGAGAGTCATATAATCCACTTTGGTGTAGTTATGCTACCCAATTGAGTCTAGACCTTTACCAAAGTTTTTTAAGTGCTTCACTTATAATTTAAATTCAAAATTACACATTTACAAGTTCATAGGGTTGATGTGTTAATTGGGTTCACCATTTGCACTAAACTTGAGGGAACTTAGGTTTGATTTCCAATTTAAGTTGAAGGCCCTTTTAGAATCATAATCATTATCATCACTTGATAGACTTAAGCCATTTTGTGCTAAACACTTGCACTTTAAGTCTATACACCATGACATTTTGAGTCAAAAAAGGTAGTGTTATGTTATCAAAATTATTGAAAAATGTCTTTGCCTTAGAGAGTCTTTGAAACAAACTTTTTTATCACACCTTTTGGGTAGTATAGCATCATTACTCTGCCCAAATCATTGCAAACATTGTTTCATAGACCCTCTTACATAGAATTCCAAATTTGTTCCTACATATTCAGACCAATCCAAGTGTACTTTTTCATCCTTTATCTAAATCACGGTTATATTGTTCACCTTTGTCTAGCTTGTTTGTCAAAAAGAACCAAGTTTTATACCATTATTTATGAGAAAATAAACTATTGCTAAAGTGTCATTTGTTTCATACCTTATACCTAGTTGACCAAGTTCATGTCCAAGAATTGAATTCCTAGTGTTTGTTAGAAGTGTTTCGAATCCATTAGATTAAAACTTTCATCTATTTTCAAAGTCTAGCTTTTGACATCATTTGGCCAAAAGACCTAGAAACTTTTAAATTCCTAGATTAGACTAATTTGAAACACTTTGACCTTAGAGTTTGTCATTTAGATTTTCATTCCATTTACTTGCTTACCTTTATGTGAATAGTGAAATGTTATATACTTCACGCTAGCTTGTTTCCTCACAAATCTTTGCATAAACCTTTTGATCCTTTTGACAAATCTAGACCTAGTTGAAGGCATCATTTGTTTTAGATTTTATCTTTTTTAGATTTTGTATAACTCTTTGACCTTTTATCACCAAGCATTGACTATGGATCCTAACATGTATTCCTACACTCATAGTGGACTCATCTATAATCTAGGGATTAGTAATGTAGTTGTGTAGGAAAAAATGGTGCAAGACCCCTATGCAGATAACATTACTTATGAGATGGATTCTTATCCCTCTTATAAAACTTAATTAGGGGTATAAAGTCAAGATCTATTGTCTAACTATTTGGTTAACACACCACCTTACACAAATTAGGACCAAGAACAAAATTTGCAATACTTAGATACAATACCCACAGTGGATGAGCCGATAATCTAACAGTCATGCTCTACCAATACAGCTTCCACATATGATCCATTTTGTTTGAATGACATTTGTTAGAGAAAAAAGATAAGATTTTTTTTAGGGCCATAGAGGTATGGGCTAAGTTCCCAGTAGACTTCCCTCATGAAAATTTACCAAGTCTAGTAAGAGTGCCCCATAATATCATTTATGATCAACAGGATTCTTCTAGCAATCCTATGGCTCTAGTCCAAATAATGTACCAAGACCCTAGTATATCCAATCGAGGCAAAAACATCATGGAAGATCACTTTAAAAAAATTCAAATAGCATACCAAACTTACTTGAATTTAGCACATGATTTCATTCAGATGAACATGGTAAGTAAGCCTCTCATTGACCTAGTTCCTTCAATAGGAGTGTTGATGGAATTAGTTGGATAAGAGAATTCAAGTTTTGACCCATTTGTACAAACCACTTCAATAGATAACTTGATACATATGCTAGTTATTAAAGAGGTGTCTTCAGCTTCTACACTAAATAGTGAGCCAAACATAATAGACAATGTGTAAACAACATCCAATCTTGATCAAAGTGGTACTAACGCACAAACAACTAGCCAATAACATGTGCCTATAGATAATCCCATGATCAGAACATCATACCAAGGAATAGATTTTTTTTTACCCCAGACACTTCCTCAAGTGTACAACCTATAGGATTAGATAATCAAACAATGGTTAATGTTATGCCTCAATGATAGAATGTGATGAATCCTACTCCTCCTCAACAAGTATCAAGTGGTATTCCATAATAGCAAACACAATTTAGTGTATCAATGAAACAAAAGATGAATACATTGCCACCTCAACCAGGGGTAATTAATATTCCACCTTGCCAAGTAATGACAAACATACCTCTTCAGCCATAGAATACTATGTTAGTCCAAAACCAAGTAATGTCTAGTCAGCAATGTGCAAATATTGGTCAACAATAGATGCCAAATCTGCAACCTACTTTCACTTCCTCACAAGGACTTGTGCAATAAGGAGGTCCTCATGTTTCTCAAGTACCTACTAAACAACTATTGGTTCAAAATGTGCTACAAATTTAGAGATAGGGTCTTGGTCCACAAGTTCCTACTCAACAATAACATTCGATTAGTCATTAGCATGTCCCTTTTTAACAATAGTAGGCATATTATAGTTATATCCCTTCATCCCAACCACAAAATCCCCCAATTCAAACCTTTATCATCAACCCAAACTAGAATATCACATAGCTAAATGTGTAATTTCAAGTACATCCTAATCCACGTATGTGTATTATTGGTCCATTCCACAACCAAGCTAATGTACCATAATAGGTGTCTCCATCATACCCTGGTCAAAATGTCCCACTTGTGACCTCCCAACCATTTACCCAAACCAACATTCTCCCTCAAACCAATATCCCTTCCAGTTTCCTATCCCACGAATTACAATAGATGAAGGATGTGATTATTACCATTCAAGTACAAAAGTAGACTAAGAAGTTCAAATTGGATGACATGTGTTCCTATCCATTCAACATGGATTATTTATAGATACTATTTACTCCAAGATCTGAACCACCCAAATTTGATAAGTATAAAGGGAAAGGTGACCCTAAAGCTCATTTGACTAAATGTTATGTCGCATGTCAACCAGTGGTAATAGTAACATATACCTTTTGTTTTTGTTTATAAGGAGCCTGGCTGGACGAACCTTGGAGTGATTTTTAAAGTTTCTAAGAATTTACTAACAAACTTTGATGATCTTTCTAATAAATTTGTGCAGCACTTTTCTTATAATCTTGAGCATGAGATTTCATTAGTGGACTTGACACAATCAAAGCAAAAAGATGGGTACAGTTTTGTGAGTTATTTATATAAATGGAGATCCCTTTCATGTCATTTCACCCATAGTTTACTAGATAAATAATTTGTTATTGTTTTACTAAAAATTTACATAGTGAGATAGCCTATCATTAAGAACTGCAATGTGCACATACATTCAAAGAGATCATTGACAAAGGTTTATTGACCAAGTGAGCATTCATCAATAAGGGAGTCATCAAGCTCAATTCAACTAATCAAAATCAAGGTACTAATTAGGTAAATGACCAAGACCCCAATCAAGTACAAGAATTGCAACTAATATAGTCCAATAATCACAAAAGACCAAAGCAATTCAACCGTAATAGGAATGTTATGGGAAATGGAATAACTAAATCTTGTCATGTGTAAACTATGTAAACCTCTTCTGTACCACCTTTCCAACTTACTCCTACCCAAAAACCTCTCCAACCAATGTTACTAGTGCAGCAACCAAGACCTGCACAATAAATATAGCAGCCTTTACCATTACAAACCCCTCCTCTTAGAAGAATTGTGCCTGCACATTGTGTCTTTAGTGACCTAGGAGAACCCATTGAGTCTATATTTTTCAATATTATCATCAATAATCTAATTAGTTATCCCATACCAAATCATTATCCATAAGGCATTCCATACCCTGATTGTTACTAGAAAAATGAATTTTGTGATTATCATCGGGTCAATGGGCATAATCTATAAAGATATGTCTAAATCAAGAATTTAATTGAGAATATGTTGGAGAATGGTGAGATAAAATTAGATAATGTTGCTTCCACTTCTAATAAAACTCTTGAGATTTATCAAAACCCCTTTCATTGACATAATAATCAATAGTAGTAGAACAATCAGTAACAACAACAATGGCCAGTGCAATAACAAAATCAATAGTATCATAATCAAAGGTTGAACTAGTAGAATCAACAAACTTAGTAGAAAATCCACAACAACAAAACCAAGGTTAGAATGGTAACAAACAACAAACCTACCATGTAGTTGCACATGACTACAATAGGGTTATAAGTCATATTACAGGGGGTAGTGTTAATACCATCTCCATTAATCCTAGACCAAGTAATCAGCCTAGACCATTGCTAAATAACAATATTCAACAAAATCACATGGATAATCCTTCTTTGACCTAGGATTTCATATAGGCAAACCAAAAAACTAGGACATCCACTTTTGGATCTTATAGCGATAACTCATTCTTGCCACATGACCACATGCAAGTGAACCGATAACTGAGACTTGTCCTATCTGGTCCCACACCATTTACAACATCAGTTAGCAATAATAGTCTAGTATTTAATCTTGATTGTGTAATCACAACTTAGAGGTCAAATATTACTATCCTAGGCCCACAACCATCTGCCACATTACCTATCATCTGACCAATTATTTAGCCTCAAAATGAACCATTCACTACTGACCAAGATAAGAAGTTCGATATTGTGAACCAATTGCAAAAGACACCATCACAAATTTATATTTTAGACTTGCTATGGACATCAATAATCCACAAAAAAATCCTAAATGATTTTTTGACCCAATCTACTATTGCTAGTGACATATCCCCTGATAACTTTCAAGCTTTGGTTAGACAACTAGCTCCAACCCAACAAGTCACATTTAACCAAAGTGATATGTCTTCCCTTGGCCCACTCCATAATAACCCATTGTACATATAAGTTTGTATCAGATGGCATAAAGTGAAATGTGTCTTTATAGACAATGGATTTGGCCTCAGCATAGTGTCTCTCAAGCTCATCAAGCTTCTTGGGTACACAATGATAGATCTCCATCCAAAAACAATAACTATCAAAGCTTATGATAATCAGGAAAGAGAATCATAGGGAACCATTAGTTTGCCAGTTATAATTAGGCATTTGACCCATGATACACTTTACCATGTGTTCAATCTAGATTTATCATACAACATGCTTCTAAGCAAGCCTTGGTTACATGAGATTCATGCAGTCCTGTCAACACTGCACCAATGTATCAAGTTTTCCCACTTAGGGATGGAAGTGAATATTCTAGGAGATTTACACCCATATGATCATTGTAATCATCTTGAGGTTGAGTTTTAAAGCTATAATTATTAGTATGGCATGAATCCAAGTTCCAAGCAGGATAAAGGAAAGGCTATACTTATTGATCCTTCATCAAATATTGCATAGATCCTAATACCTTGGATTTCCTATCCCACATGTTGCCTCTTGAATATTCTAATCATTTCATAATTTCAGATAACGGATCTGGAGAATATGTGACCTATGACACATTTCACATTGCCAATCTTCCTCAAAATCTAAAAACCTTTGGGCGACCTAAAGCCATCCCACATATGCATTGGTAATGGAAGAATAAAGACAAGGGACCTGTTACATTTGTACTAACATCTGGCCTAGGACTTGACCCTCTTGAAGGGAATGAGTCGTGGTTATACAATGATGACCAACCTGATTGTTATAAAAATACAAAGTATCCTATTCCCAATAGGATCATGGAGTGTCACAATTATGAAGGAAGAGGCCTTAGATTGAATTATTAAGGAACCCTCGAGCCAATTTCTATGACTAAGTATGAAAGACCTTATGGACTTGGATTTAAACTGCCTAGGGGTGACCCCACATATCTTATTCAAACTCCATCACCAATGATTAGTGATGATGATGTTGACAGTGAAGCAGAGTCTGATCATAGCCCCACCTTTGATAACCTAGCTAAAACTAACTTGTTTGATATTAATGCCATTTGTACCCTTACCCAAGTCGTTCATCACAATCCATTACCATTATATTATCCTTAGTTGATAGATTGGGACCAACAAGAATCCAATCTACTAATTAATGAGTTCTAGAATGATGAGGCATTCTATGATTTCTTAGGCCTTAGAGATAAAATTATGTTGGGAGATCACAAATTAGGAATCTCAATCACATTGGATCTTGTAGCCTATTTTCAAGAGTGAGTGAACACCCTTAGCCAAAAAAAAATAAATAATCATTGAGGTCCCAAAGTGAAAACCTCTTTGAGGCACTTTCTGACTATAGAAAAAGGAAATATAAAGGCCAGTCTAGTGGTGAAAACCTATCTCAGGTGCCATTAGATGGGGGTGTTCATTCTTCTTTGATTTTAGACTAGGAGACCACTGACGATGAACTTGCCTACGGATCTGAGTTCAATTTTGAGTGACAACAAGTATTTGATCAAATTATCCAAGAATTTTTGACCATTTTTATTACATGGCCAAATCTCCCATTAGGAGACTCAGATTCATCATGCCTAGGAAAATTTAAAGAGCAAGTCCAAACAGAGGACCCTAACATAGTCCAATAGTTCAAGTTATTACCTATTATCCTAGAAGATAGTTTGACCCTTCTAGTCGAAGATATAATGGAGGTAAATATTGGGACTCCATCAAACCTAAAATGGATAAAATTAGGAGCATCTCTCATTGAGGACGAACATGATATCTTTGCAGCTCTATTGAAAGAGTTTGTAGATATATTTGCATGGGAATATTTTGGCATGCCAGGATTAGACCCCACCTTGGTTCTGCCCCACCTTGTAGTTAATCCTGATGCCAAACTAGTAAAACAAAATCTTCATAAGATGCATCCTCACATTGTTGTATTAGTAAAGAAAGAGTTGGAAAAACTCTTAGAAGTGGGATGTATCTGATCCATTGACTACTCTAAATAGATCTCTAATGTACTACCTATTAGAAAAAATCCTTAAGGAATCAAAATTTGTACTCATTTTCGAGACATCAACAAAGCTTTTCCTAAAGATGATTTTCCATTACCTAATATCAACATGATCATTGACTCCATGGCAGGTTATGAAATTCTTTCACTCATGGATGGGCTTTCAGGATATAATCATATCAGAATTATGCCAAAAGATCAGCATAAAATAGTGTTCACCACTCCATAGGGAACATTTTTCTATCAGGTGATGCCATTTGGCCTTAAGAATGTGGGAGATACATATCAAAGAGCCATGATTGTCATATTCCATGATATGATGCATGATATTGTTGAAGACTATGTTGATGACATATTAGGAAAATCCAAGACTAGAGCTGACCATCCAACAGTGCTACATAAGATATTTGAAAGACTAAAAGAGTACAAAGTCAAACTCAATCTAAAGAAATGTGTGTTTAGTGTAACTTTAAGCAAATTACTGGGCTTCATCGTGTCTCATAGAGGTATTAGAGTTGATCAAGCTAAAGTCTATGTTATAGTCAAGATGCCACCACCAACCAATTTGAAGTAACTCCATAGTTTACAGGGTAAGATCCATTCCATCTGATGCTTCATCTCTCAGTTAGTAGATAAGTGGCATCCATTTATGCACATTTTAAAGAAAGGAGTTACATTTCACTGGGATGATCATTACCAAATAACTTTTTAATAGCTCAAAGATCATCTACCAATCATACCTTGGGGGCATTCTTGGCTCAACATGATGACAAAGGAAAGGAGTATGTTATTTACTACCTAAGCCGTACCTTGGTTACATATGAACATAACTATGCACCTGTTGAAAAATCTTGTCTAGCTATGGTTTTCACAGATCAAAAACTATGTCATTACATGTTGAATAATAAAACCATGGTCATTTCAAAGGTAGATCTGCTCAAGTATCTACTATCTAAAATAGATTTGCAAGGTAGAATGGCTAAATGGATTGTGCTTCTTAGTGAGTTTGACATAGAGTATGTCAATAAAAAATCAATCAAAGGACAAGTTCTTGTAGATCAAATTGTTAAAGCACCTCTCATAGACACACAACCACTCAAGTTTCCATTGCTTGATGAATCCATCATGACTGTTATTGATACACCCCTTGAGAAGTAGCCTTAGAAGCTATATTTTGATGGTTCATTCACTGCACATGGATCGAGGGCAGGCCTATTGTTTATTACACCATAGGGGGATCTCATCCCTAAATCTTTCAAAATCAGATTTCCTTGTAAAAACAACACGACTAAGTATGAAGCACTTATTTCAGGACTTCAACAAGCAATGCATTGGAATATATCTCATCTTCAATTTTATGGTGATACTTAGTTAATCATCAATCAAGTCACAAATCATTTTTAGACCAAAGATGACAAGTTGGTTTCGTATAAAGCCATGGTTGACACTCTTAAAAATTAAATTACCAACATTCAGTTTGAGCATATACTAAGGGATAGTAACAAAATTACAAATGCCATGGCTACTATTAGTTCTCTAATTTGACAAATAGATAAAGCTAGAGATTATCAATTCCTCATCAAGAATTTGTCAGCACTGGATCATGAACCTTCAACCATTTCCATGATTTGTGATATTATTGATCCTAATTCTATCTAGTACTTAGACCTTTAAAACTACCTTCATACCCAAGTTCAACCACCTAATTTATCTCAAAAACAAACCAAATCCTGCATTCATCATTTCGCTCATTATACTTTACTTGGATCCACTCTTTACCATCATAGTTTTGATGCAACTCTTTTTCATTGTTTAACTTTGATAGAGTCTACATTAGCATTAAAAGAAGTTCATGAAGGAGTATGTGGATCTCATTCTAGCAGGGCAATCCTATCTAGAAATACCTTACGTACTAGTTATTATTGGCCCATAATGGATGCAGATGCCATTTCATATATAAATAAATGTGATAAATGTCAATGGCATGCTAATTTGATTCATGCCCCAGAAAAAATCTTTGAAACTAATGTTGACACCATGGCCATTTTCTACATGGGTACATGACCTCATTGGGAAGATTAACCCCACTTCATCTGATGGCCATTAACATATCCTTACCACCACTAAATATTTCACTAAGTGGGTTGAAGCTATACCCCTCACTCACATGACTAGAAAGTAAATTTCCAAATTCATCTTCAACCACCTCATCTGCCACTACAATATTCCCTATGACATTATATCTGATAATGGAGGATCATTCAAGAACAAAGATGTATACTAGTTATGTACTGAATACAAAATCACACAACACTTTTCTATATCATATTACCCTCAAGGTAATGGCTAGGTTGAGGCATCCAACAAAACCATTGTCAATATTCTCAAAAATATTATCAATGATGTCAGTCATGATTGGCACCTCAAAATATTCCCTACCCTTTGGGCATACCATACCAATCATTGTACCCCCACAAGAGCCACTCTATACTCACTTGTTTATGGTACTGAAGCCATCCTTACCATTTAGGTTGAATTGCCTTCACTATGCATCTCTTTCAAGCATGTCTTGGATGATCATGAATATTGAGTAGCTCACCTACAAGAGATAGACCTCTTAGATGAGAAACACATGACTACACTCAACAATCTTCAAGCATATTTGAATCGATTCAAAGGCCACTATAATTGGCATGTGAAGTATATAACATTTGAACTTGGTGATCTTATTCTTAAAGAAAACCAAAAGAATACCATGACTAAGAAGAAACATAAATGGAAATTTAAACCAAATTAGATAGGGCCTTTCATCATCACTACAAATTATGGATCAAGAGCATACATGCTTGCCACACCAGATGATGATGAACTTCCAAAGCCAATGAATATTATTCATCTCAAGTAGTACTATGCTTGAATGCTAAGGTGTATTATCTATAAGGATCATTTTAGTTATGCCTTTTTGTCACTATTCTTCTTTGTACACATATCATTCTTATCTACCCTCTTTGCCATATCCACTTTCTATTGTTGACCTATCAACCCAGTGTGTTCTAAAGCCTGATCTATTTAACCTTGGTTTTTTCCATTTGTTACATAGTTTCAGCATCAAGGTATCTAATTAGTTCATTAGTTGGTTCAACAACTTTAGATAGAGATCTTATTTTGGGATAGTGTGATAAAAGTTTCATTAGTTGCATCCTTTGTTTGTTAGTCCTTTCTTACCACTGGTCATATTGCTAATTATAACGACCTTTGGAAAAATTAGTACCATTGATCTATGTTGTTGTGTCCTAGTTATAACCACCTATGGGCAAACTAGGGGCAATACTAAGCCTTGATGTACCAACCTACCACTTCCTATGCCATACTATGTATTTTTACCAATTATGCCCATTTTGTTTGAATTGGCTAATGCACTAATTGAATTCCTCCATCGTAAGGGTAGAACTACAATAACTTGAGGTCCTATTCTAGGACTATGTAGGTAGCACTCAATACTTATTGAGGTCAACTCAGTCACTCTTTTCCCCACACTCTTTCCATTTTGTGAGCAACCTAAGTATGAAAACTCTTGTCATTTTGTGAGCAACCTAAGTATGAATGCTCTCATCATTTTGTGAGCAATATAAGTATGAACATTCTCACCATTTTGTGATCTTGAACCATTTCATGTCTCATCATTCTCTACTAATTTGTGACACTCCAAAATAATTCCAAAAACATTTTAAAAAAACATTAGAAAAGAACAAAAACATTGACCACTTCTTTGCCTTAAGGATTCTAAGAACCCTTACTAAGTTACAAGCAAATCACTTGTCATTAAGTTTCCCCATCCTTTTTAGCCTTTTTCTCTCATGCACTTGAAATTTTTAAAGACCATTCCTATTCTTCTATCACATCCATTCTATTTATTTTTCTTAGTTATCATATTCTTCCCATTCCCTAGGAAAACTACATTTGGCCTAAAGTTTTTTATTGGATATTACATCCATGGAACTATGTAGGAAGCATCCACTTGCCTAGTGCATATGAAAATAGCTCGGCCACCCCCTTATTTTTCTTCTATTCCCCCATTTAGTTCATTTTTTAAGTTGTCACCTATTTTCTAGGGGCAATGTTTGTAGGGTTTCTATTGTGTTGTTTGTTTGTTTGTTTATTTTTTCTTATTTTATTTGTTTGTCTACCTATTTTTATATTTTTAGCACTGTTACCTTGATTCATTTTATGTGTGTTAATTGAGTGATTAATTTCCCACACTTACACTTGAATCCATCTATATTCATATGTTTACATTGTCATCATGGTTTCTATCATTGGTGCATTATTTTTTATTGAGTATTGGATTACGGGAGTCAGTCCTCATGCATATTTTGGCCAAGTCCTCATGATGTTATATCATGATGTCTATCAACATGTGCTAAAACAAACCTTAATTTCAAGAAGTTTATTCAGTAATGGCAATATATCTTCAGCACCAACATCCCAATTTGATCCCAATCATATCCCAAATAGAGTAATTAACCATGAAAGAATTTCAACCTTTATTAGTTTGGATGACCATCTCCCTACTAGTAGGTTGTTCCAATTCATCATTACCCTCTGTGTTAAGTTATCATCATCAACAACCAATTTTATCATGTTTTCCATAATTGGAGTCCAATGATTATAACCACCTATGGGCAAACCATTGCACACTGTCCCGCTTGCATTTCTCAATGATTATAACTACCTTTAGGAAAATCATTGTGTTGTCACCACTTTTCTTTTTATCCCTATATAGGGGCATGTTATTATCTTTTTTTTCTATCTTAACTGGGGAAGCTCCATCTTCTCAATGATTATAACCACCTTTGGGAAAATCATTGTGTTATCATACCATGTTGCCATTATCAGGGTACAATGCTTATAACCACCTTTGGGCAAACCATTATGCACCATCCCACTTTCATTATCAATGATTTTGAATAATTTTTCACTATCATTATGTTTTCACCCCATCATCTTTCCTATCTTTGGTCCTCTCATTTTGTTTCTTTCTTTTTGAGGGATCATTTGTCGATTCACTTGTGTCAACCGTTCCCTCAAGGGGGCATCATACAGTTAGTTTATCATCATTATAGTTATAGGCATACAAGACCTTTTCATTATTTGAGAAGATGTTACTATGTTTATAGCTTGAAATGCCTTCCCAAACAAGGGTAAACTATAGACACCTAAAATTGGCCACCAATAACCTTCAATCAGTGTTTTGGCTAGTTTCCATCTAAAATGCACAATTTGGCCTAAAAACACTAAAACATGCAAAATGATGTGAAACTGACATATTCAAGTTTTGATTTTGGCCAGGGTATCCCTAAATGGGGCAATGCAATTTATGGGCTAGCTAACTTTGATCAGTCCATTTCAAGTAAAAATTTCAAATTTACACCTGTGTGCTCTGGGCTGCTCTTTCCTATTAGATATTTTGCAAAAAAACTTATACCTTTGTTATTTGTTATTGGAAACATTCTAAATGGGAATACACATCCAATGCATCTAAAGTGGACTTCCAATTCAAACCCAATCAAATTTAGGACCAATAACAAGGCATTCTAATCAATTTGAGTAATTTGTGCATAAAGTGCTTAATCATGCCTAAGAGATAATTAACCCAAATCAAGGCCTAATATAAAATTCCATGGAAAATTGTTGAATAATTTGTTTTTGAAATGAATATTGAATATCTACATCATCAAGTGACCTCATTTATTGGAAAGACACCCATAGGCCATAAATGCCATAAATATCAGGATGCATGCCTCACATGCTTCATTAATGTCTTCCATGATGCCCTCCATGCCTCTTAATTTCCCCTTATTCCAATGCCATGATGACGATAATTATAAAATTAATTCCAAAAATTGAATTAATCCTCAACTACACATCTCAATCTTGAGATGGATGGCTGAAGTTGATTCTGATCAAATCCAAAAATTTATCAATAAGAGGCCTCACAATATCATTTCTAAGCTTAATTTGTGGAAAGTTATAATGCAGGATTAGTTCTAAAAGCTTCATGCAACTAGTGTTACCATGCCAAATTTATTCTAATCCAAGCCAAGCCACAAGCCAAAGGTGCCAAGAGGAGATGAAGGTAGCCTTACTCTATTGAAGAAGACCTCTTGAAGCACAAGTTGAGCAAGCCACCATTACAAATGCATTTGGAGCATCTAAATAAGGTGAAGGAATTCTTGTGTTTTCATTCCTTGCTTTTTATTTGTGCTTATCATTTGATTTTTTTAACTAAGCTCTCCCTAGTGTCAAGGCCTAGAGATGTCATGTTATTAGTGTGTTTATTTTATTTTGTTTTCATTTTGGAACTAACACTATACTAACCATCCTCTTTTGAGTCAAATTCCTAGATCACATAATGGCACACCTAGTGAGATATGATACATCCTACACCTGAAGGAGAGCCTTTTGCAACTTTAGAAGGTTGGAAGGTTAGAAGGTTGTTTTTGATAAAAACATGTTCTTGAGGCCATTCTGATATATTGGTCATCCCTTGCTTTCCTTTTGCACTTGATCCTCAATAAAATCATAAAAATTTGTCTTCATTTTTTATGGTCTAGAAAGTATGAGAGTAAAATCATCCCTTTGATTAGATGGAGCATTCTTGTGTAGCCAAAGACTATTAGAGAGTGGGGATTAAAGGATCTGGCCTTTTTATCCAAGGCACTTAAAACAAAAGGGGCATGGAATCTTATCAACAAACAAGGGTTATGGAAGAAGTTATTATATCATTAAAATATCCAACCACTTTACATGATGGAGTGGATACATATGAATCTAAATAAGCACATTGGTGGCTCACTTTTCCAGAAAGTTATTATCCAAATTATAGACATCATTGAGTATTCACTTTCATGGGATCCAAGGGATGGGATGGAATTTTACATTAGAATGGATGCAACATTTGGTATACCATCTAAGTATAGATTCATAGATGCTTTGAAGGATTCATTTCAAAAAAAAAAAGCATCCATACTCTGGCAGATGCATATGACATCTCATTGATTGACAAGTGGAGAATAGGATGGAAAACAATTAAAGAAGTTAGCCTTTCTGATTAGGAAGCTCTATTTTTTGAGAGATATAGACTTATTCTTATTATAAATGCCATCATTCTCACTGAGATATCAAAAAAATTATGTTGGTCATATAATTCTAAAGAAGGTTTTTATCTAGTCAACTGAGATACATAAAAATTGTACAATAGTGAGAGGTTGAAGGCACTCCATGGTGTTAGAAAGGACTTTGGAAGCTACATGTACCCCATAAAATAAATATGCACTTCTGGCTAGCACTACATAATAGGATATCGACTTGGGATAACCTTGTGTGTAGGGGATGACATGGCCCAAACATTTGCATCCTCTATTTTAACCAATCTAAGTCTATGGATCACTAGTTTATGCATTCCCACTTTGTAAGGGTGATTTGGGACAGTACCACAGCATAGGGGATTGGTCCATTGTGGGAAGGTGAGTCCTTGAATGATGCATCGAATAGATAGATTGTGCATAGAGGCATCATGAAATCATTGATCATTATTCCTCTACAAATATGTTGAAGCCTATGGATTACAAGGAATGAAGATATCTTTTCAAACTTGTATCCTTTTCTCTACATAAATTTATACAAATTCAAATACTCTTTGTTACTACTAAAACCATGCTCTTCCAAGGTTCAACGCACTATCAGACCTTTGCATGTTAATCCTAATATGCCACATTATTTTTGTTTCGGTTCTTCAAGTGGGTCTCTAAGGCATAGTGGGGCTAGGGGTATTATATTTTTTATAAATATATCCATCTCATTTAGGTAGGCTACTAGATGCCATAACAACAACTTCATAGAGATACAAGTAATTATCATTACCCTTACCATTGCTAGTGATTGGAGGCTCACTTCTTTACAAGTTTACTTTGACTCCAAGATGACTTGAAACTATATGTACGAAAGGTCATGAAGTAATCATATCACTCTAACATATCTCATCTATAGATTTGCAGACATTGTTTATCTCTTCCATCCCCTCTCTATCACACACATATATAGGGAACACAACTCCATAATAGATAATTTGGCAAAGGAAGCATGCCTCCTATACAAAATTAAGGTGTGTTTGTAGTTAAAGGAGGAAGATAGATCTATCACCATGAGGGAGATAACCCTCAACTAAATGTTTGACTGGGCCCCTTTGTAGGGGTTGTTATTTCCTATATTTTATGTGTATGTATTGCCTCTATTTTAGGTTGAGGCATATAGCTTCCCTGGATTTATTTAACTTACCTTTGTGTCTTATGTCTTTGTATCTTGATAGCATATTTGATGCTGAAATTCATGATTCACTTATGGTCACCATATAATTTAAATAGCCTATTCTAGTTTCTTTTCACCAAATTAGAATAAAAGATATCAACACTTTTCTTCTTTATATATATATATATATATATATATATATATATATATATATATATATATATATATATATATATATATATATATATATATATATATAGTAAAATATATGTTTTTTAACTTTTTGTAATTTATTAGAGTTAAAATTGTGTCACTTAATTTTACACAAATGTGTATTGACTTAAAAACAAGGAACTATTTTGCGATACAAACCTAACTTAAAGTTGATGCAACTAAAAAATGCTTAGATGTGTTGACTTTGATGATGCAAAAACATCAAATTTAATTATGACACAAAGCATCTGAAATTATCAATTTTTGATGTGATTCCAACCCAAATGGTGATTCAAGTTACACTTAGTGTAATAGTGGATACAAGGATCTTAACTATTTATATTGATGTTGTGATTTTTTTTTGAACCAGTTGTCACAAGCTAACCCTAACCACAAGCATTTTCCATCTATAAGACCTATTGCATTGAAATATGGAAATGTCACTAATATTGTCAAAATTGTACAAATTGTCCTTGAATACTATCATGACCATATAGATGGGGCTATGATCTTGACAAGACTTGCAATTGTACAAAAACTTTTGATCTTATTTGCCCTAATGACATCTTTCGCATTGGATGTGTTTTTTGGCTCTTGTATTCCTAAAATAAGTTGAATAGACAAATCTAAAATGTCAAGGGTATAGTTTTGGGGTCTGTTTTGAAGCAATCCACCCATTTATCAAACCCATCAAAGAGAAATAGATAATTTATAAAATAAAATTACATAACAAAAATAACTTCAACAAGTTGTCCAAGACTCTACCTTAGAATAGAATGCAAGCTAGGGAATGATAAGTGCTCAAGTGTGTTTATTGATCAAATGAACCTAATTATTTTTTTATTTATATATAAATCACTTGAAAGATAGAAATGAACAAATGAACAAATGAACCACTTTACTATGACTTACATTTTTTTTGTTCATCAATATAAATTTACCTTTTATTTTATTTGTAAGTAAAAGTTTTTTAATATGTACAATGATATGGTATGGGTTGGTTTAATTGTGAAGAATTTGTATTCTCGAAAGGGAGGTCACAAAATAAATCTTATAATGGGTAAAGTATGTACATATTATATATGAAGCACAATTAAATACTCTTACATACTAAGAACATAAAATAGTCCCATATACTATAAATTATAGAAAAAATAATTTTGATTCACAAATTCTCTCTACATAATGCTTACATACTAAGAACATGAAGTGATCTCATATATTGTAAATTATAATAAAAATAGTTTTGATTCACAAGCTCTCTATATATCTTAGACTCTGAAAACTTCAAATTTATAATAAAATATTTTTTTATATTAATAAATATCATAATAAGATTTGATATATAACTCACAAAATAAATCAATTATAATATTACAAAAACATTGGATTCTGTACTGTACTTAAATTTTATCTTATAATGATACAAAATTTATAAATTATTTATTTAAAATATAATGAGTAAAGTAGATGAAGGTATAGAATTATAAAAAAGAGTAGTAGAACTAGCAATTTACCCATTGGTGTAAGGAATGTTGGGAGGGATTTGTCTTTATATTTTATAATCACTTTTTAGTGTGAAGTAGTTGAGCAGTACCAAAGAGTAAAACAAAATTTGTAAAAAACTACTACTGTATATACATATATACATATTGAGATAACCTATATTTGTTGTAAATGATGTGAAAGATGTATTACACTAATTCGTGCTTCCTCTACTCTTATTATATGTCCATATTTATTATCTTTCATTCTTGCATACCAGTCAAATAAAAATGAAAGGTTGATAAACAAGCCATACAATGAGTGCACCTCGATGTGGCAGTGCACATTAACCCTTGATAATCAATATTGCTAATATCTAGTATCATTTTATTGAGAGTCATTCTTTACGCTTTATTTATTATTAGGACCAATTCCATTTTGATAGGCATTTGGTGAAGACTACCCCATGTAATAGGAGGAATTGAAATATGTGTTGGATTGCAAACATCCCATGGGGGACCATAGTATTTTTTTATGAAAACGACTATGTAAATGGGAAAGGAAGGTGGATTTGAATTTGTGTGGTACACAATGTGAAATTTTCCCCTGATGTCTCCATTAACTAAACTTGCTACCACCCAAAGGTTAGATATCAACAAAAAAACTATCCTTTACATAGAAACACAATTTGCTCGAGCTGAGTGTCATGGGTCAGTGTCCCCTATTGTCTGTTATGTTCTGCTTTACAAATTTTTATTGAAATGTTTAATGATTTTAGCATTTGATTATTATGTATTATTGTCAAATTTTTAGTTGCATACAAATGTGTTGACACTTTAAAATCTTCTTGATCTTTTTCTTGTATGAAGGATGATGTTTTGTACATGAGCATATTCTAATATTTTTTTGTTGGGTTTGCATTTCTAATGTTGATCAATAAATTCATGAGCAATAGCTAATTTTATATGCATCCATGTTGATGTAAATTTGTGTGTAATTTTACCGTTGTGTCAAATCCCTACCAAAGGGTATGGAAAAATGATTTTCCTACATACATTGGTATGTCATTTATAGGTGGAAGCTATTTCAGATCACCAAAAAGTATAACTGAGCAACCTCCAAATTTTTTATTATGTTGAGTAAATGTTTCATGAAATTGACTATTTATATGGTTGAGCATCTTTGGCCCTATGAAGCTCATTTCATCAATGATCACATATTTAATGTGTTTCATTTCTTCTTGAAAACTTGTTAGTGCTTGTCCCTCAAGTTCCTTCATGTCATTGATAGGAATGTAGAGGCTTGAATGTATAGTTGAAGAATTTATGTTAAATGTTGCAACACCAGTTGGAGTGAGGATAAGGGGAGAACTAGATCTCCCTGTAAGTCCATTCAGACTATGTTTGATACGATCAATCAATTAGGATTTGTATATACCTATTATTGTGCAGACTAATTACCTAATGAATACTAGATTCTTGAGTTTGATTAACATTAATTATCAAACTAGGGTGCGTACACTTTTCAAGGATTTCATCACTATATATGCATTATTGATTCATAAATCATCTTGATTTACTCGTTTCATTACAATGAACTTAAGTTGAATTCACTAGATAGTTATACTATGAAACTATTATGAAAGAAATACAAAAATATTTCACACTTATAAATCACACATGCATTACACTATATATAATCATATTAATAATGAAATCTACTTACACACTCTTAACTAAGGAGGGTCAAGATATTCACTACAACTCATTTTGAAGGGGCCATTCCTCATTCAAAACTAAGTTTCAATCCTTCTTTGAGAGATTTACAAAAGCTTCTTACAGAATCAACTTTCTCATTACTCAAATATGTAGCAATTAAATATTATCATAGAATATTACAATGCAATGACTTTTATAGTTCTATTAACTATTCAATCTTCAATTTCAACTCACTAAATCCTAATATGATCTATGTTCTACCATCAAATATAGAAAGTAGGTCATTAACTTCTAACCAAAGACACCAAACTATAAAAAATACAAATACTTTAGAAACTTCCCTAGTTAACCTTCAAGTGATTAGTAACTAAAGTTACTTACTTTAGGCTTGACTAGGTTAGGTACAAGGTATATATTTTTTTTTCTTTTATTTATTTTTGTCTCCTTCCCATTGTCCTTGTCTTTCTCATCTTTGGAAGCACATCCAAATTTCCTTGCATGTAGGGAGTCCATACAATAGCTCTAGTCTTTTCCAATCATCCATTTAGTTCTCAATATAATTAGATGTGTCCTTAAGATATGATCACAATAATATATCAATTTGTTATAGTGGCTATGGGCACCCTGTAGGTGAAGCCTACAGTTGCTATAGGCACTTTGTAATGGGTACAAGTAACCTGTAGGTGAAACCTATAGTTGTTGTGGGAAACTTGCAAAGGTTATGGGTAGCCTATAGATGGAATCTATAGTTGTTATAAGTAGCCTGTAAGTGTTGTGCCCAAATTAGATCTTACAGCCTTACTTTATTTTTCAAATGATTATTAAATAAAGTTACATAAGTATAATCTAATCAAGAAAAAAGCATCAATAATTCATAATATCACACACACACACACACACACACACACACACACACACACACACACACACACACACACACACATCAATGCACACATAAAATCATAAATTCATTCATTTGTAGAGTCATGGATGGTTGTGAGGATTTACATAGAAAAATATATATACTAGGTATGGATGAGGATTATAAAATAGATTATTTGGTGGCCTCATCACACCCCCTACTTAACCTCTTGCTCAACCTCAAGAAAGCCTTAGCTACATTTTGAAACCATAATTTTTTTTAAAATCAAGGGGTTCGGTGCAGCCTGGCCCTTGAAGGATATGGAAGCCTTTAACACCATCAATGTTCTCCCATCTTTTCTTCTTAGCCTCTCTGTCAACTGGGACCTTTCCCTCCCAGTCAAGAATTGGGAACCAAAACAAAGGAGGCTGAAACATCAATCCCAACCATTTTACCCTTCTCCTTCTAATAATCTCAATATACATGTATACTTTGTGTATGGCCTCCCTAAGTTTTTTATAGGATTAAGGTTCCCTTCTTTTTAAAGCATCAGAGAGTTCTACCCATCTATGAGAACAAGAAAGATTTTTTTTTCCATCTCCTTTCATAGGACTCAAATAATTATTCTAAACTTATACTTGTTTCCTTATGACCCATGCTTGCAAAGTACCTGAATTCATGAAGGAGATCCATTCTTCTATTATAGCATCTGGATTACTTGATTCACCCCTAATCATTAAGGCAGCTTATTTTTATTTTTCTTGATACTCCTTTACTTATTTCCTTCTTCTTAATTCATTAAGGACATATGAAGAAAATGCATTTAGTTGGCCATCACCCTAGTATATGTTTGGATTCTAATTTACATCACTAGGTACAACATATTGGTGTATGTAAAACTCACTTGATTGTGCTTAGAGATCAGGGTTAACATGTCTATAAACTTCAAAAAAAGATTTAGGGTCACAAACCATGTAGGACTGATCATTATAGATCCCATCATATCTAAATTTAAGCCATCTTTCTTATAAGTACACATCATACACCCTAGAAGGTGATTTGCACTCCATTAACATTTTAGTGGTTTCATGCATTTTATTAATCTTTTCCTTCAAATACTTGATCCTAGTTTCATCCATTTTTAGTCTTTATTTTAAGTCATATTATTGTTCTCTTATTTTAACATATACCTTAAGTCTTTATACTAAACTCTTGTAGTGATTTTCATCATCACCAAATTATTCCTTAAGAAAATGAAGGAGGTCATTAGTTTTTATAGGTGTGGCAACTGAAATATCCACATCAATAACTTTTTTGTTGTAGGTGTTTTTGTAGTGGGAAATGGAGCAAATCTATTGCAGAAGGGTACCAAAACCAGAGCATAATATATTGTAGGTGTTTCTATGGCCAAGGTAGATGAAGTTGCTATAGATTCCTCCAGGAAAGCTATTGTAGGTTCCTCCAATAACCTCTCTTTGTCTATAGAAGTTCTACAAATTTTGCTTCCTCTAGAAGTGTTTCAATGCCTCTCTTACCTTTCAATTATGTTATCTCATTCCTCAGATGGTATATTTATTTCATAGCTTATTTCAATGTTTGGAACTACTGGGCATGAAGAAATATCCCTTGTTCTACTTATTTTTCCATACTCTCTTCTTTAATCAATTCCTCTTCTACTACAGGCTGATCTACCATTCTCAATTCTTCTTTTGTATACCCAATGTGTCCTAAGAGATCAATGTTTTCCTCAATGAATCTGGATGGATAGGGTGACTTTTATTCTTCTTCTTTGGTAGATTCCTCATTAGTAGACCATTCTTAAATTACAAACCCATCAAGGGTCTTCCAAAACTTGGGCTCTTTCTTTGGCTTTTCATCCTCATTGATGTCTAAGGGTGAGGAGGTAGTAGTTGTATTTTATTTCTTAATTATTTGAGATATCTTAGGAGGTATCCTCCTTGATACAGTGGGTTTATTTTGTTTAATTTTCATCTTCCTTTCAAGAGGGGTGGCTGATAGAACTCGTTCTTCTTATGGAGCAATTGATGGAAGAAATTTCTCTTGTCTTGAAGGAGCCATGTGTTAGGTTGTGGAGCTAAAAGCTTCATTGATGCAAATGGAGGAGGTTACTGAGTGTCACAGTAACTGACGTCGGTCAGGCCAACCGATGTCAGTCATACTCAGTGTACAGAGCAATTGACATCAGTTAGGGGTTGGTCAGAATCAGTCAGATAGGAACTGACATCAGTCATCTCCAGATAGATAGAGACCAATGTCGGTCATTTGTACGTTTTAAAACTGGTCTAATTTTAGATAGATAGTTTGTTTGCATGTAAAATACTACTTTTAGTCTTGAGTCTGCATTTCTAATTATTGTAATTAGGAAGTCTAATTATTGTTTGTATGGGATCTATTAAAGAGACCCATGGGGCTGTATTGTAAAGTGTGAAGGATCAAAGAAGGGATCCTTAGGTGAAGGATCAGAAGGACTTGTAAAGGTAAGGACAAGGGTTCTTCCAAGGTGTGTAAGATCTACAGGGTTTGCAAGTGTGCAAGACCAGGTTGATCTGCAGGTTGTGCAAGATCAGGGGAGATCTACATGGTAAGTAAGATCAATTGGTTTGCAGTTGTGTGTGTGTGTACAAGATCAAGGAGATCTGCAACACAATAAAGAGCAAGATCAAGGAGATCTACTTGGAGTACTTTGAGTACTTGGTGGACTGGAAGTAGGCAACAATAGTTGAGGTGATTGTCACTTACTGGTGGAGGGAACAACTCTGTGTTTGAGTTGGTTGTAATTGATTGAGAGAGAGAACTCTTGAGGGAGAATTACTATATGCCCAAGGGGTGTGGGAAGAGTGTGATTTCTTCATTGTATTTCCTTCTAGAAGAGTGTTAATACAAATTGTATTGTTTCTCATATTCTGTGCTATTTTTGAATTCTAGTTACTTATTACTTCTAGTTCAATTCCTTGTTTAGTTGCTTATACAAAGGTAATCAAGTGTGCTCTTAGGAGTGGATCCTGACAAGTGGTATTAAAGCAGGTTCATCAGAGCTTGGTTCACTAACACCTTGGTTTTAGAGTGTGTTAAGTGTTTGTTGATTACAAGTCACTCACAGGGGTTTATGCTTGAGTGGGAGTAAAGCAATGGCAGAAGAAAGTATGCTAAGAATAGAGAAATTCAATGGCAAGAATGATCAATTATGGAGGATGCAGATAGAAGATTATCTGTCAAGAACCTTCCATTCTTCATCTTCCATACATGTGGGCTTACATGAAACCCCAAGAGCTATAAGGCTGACCTTGGTAGCTTCTGTGGTTTCCAACTTATCTCAGGCAAGGACAACGGTAGAGTTAATGGAATCTTTGGCAAATTTATATGAAAAACCCTTGGCTTTGAATAAGGTATATCTTATGAAGCAATTATTTAATTTGCAAATGCTGGAAGGTGGATCGGTATGTAGTCATCTTAGTGATTTCCATGGTTTGGTAAACTAGTTAAATTTAGTCAATATAGTTTTTGATGATGAAATTAAGGTTCTCTTAATCTTATGCTCTTTACCTGAAAGTTGGCACAGCTTGGTAATGGCAGTAAGTAATATTGTATCTGCTTCAAATATCTTGAATGAAGAAATTCGCAAGAAAAGCATAGGTGAGACATCAGGTAATGCTTTAAGTGTTGAAAGCAGGGGATGGCAAAGAGAGAAGGGCAAGCAAGGGAAATCAAGGTCAAAGATAGGCAGTGGATCCAAATCTAGGTATGGTAGTATAATCTACTAGAATTGTGGAAAGAAAGGGCATGTAAAGAAAGATTGTTGGTTGGTAGAAGATCAGTATGAAGGAAATAAAGAAGCAAATGATGCAGGTATTGTTGCATAGGATGCTCTTATAGTTTCTTTAGATAGTCAGGTAGAATCATGGGTTTTAGATTCTGGTGCTTCTTTTCATGCAACCCCAAATAGAGAATTTTTTCATGATTATGTCCATGGAGACTTTGGAAAAGTTTATTTAGGGGATGGTGAGCCTTGTCAAATGGTTGGCAAAGGGGAAGTGTAGCTGAAATTGTAGAATGGCAACACATGGGTGCTGAAGGATGTCATGCATGTCCCAGTCTTGAAGCGGAATTTGACTTCTGTAGGAAAGTTGGGTGATGAGGGTTTCATAGTTACTCTCACAGTAGAATATTAGAAAGTTTCCAAGGGTGCACTTGTTTTAGCTAGAGGTAAGAAAGTAGGTACTCTTTATCTATCTACTTGTATTATTGATTCTCCTTTTAGTTTATCTACTTTAGATGTAGATGCAAAGATGTGGCTTTGTAGGCTTGGTCACATGAGTGAGAAGGGAATGGATGTTCTTAAGTCAAAAGGTAAGAGTTCAGATTTGAAAATCATAGATCAAGATTTCTGTAAGCATTGTATGTTTGGGAAACAAGTGAAAGTGAGGTTTCTCACAACTGGGTCAACAAAGAAGCACAGGTTGGAGCTTGTTCACACAGGTGTGTGGAGACCAGCTCAGGGAGCTTCTATTGGAGGATCACAGTATTTATTTTTGATGCTACAAGAAAGGATTGGGTTTATTGCATAAAGAGGAAATATGATGTTTTTGACACATTGAAGAATTGGAAAGCCTTGGTTTTCAAGGAGAAGATGATGGATAGAGATCAGCTCAAGAGGCTGAATAATTTTGAGCAGGGCAGTGTTGGTTTGGACAAGGTTATGATCCAAAATGAGCTCGCAGGTAAAAATCATCACTCACAGGAAAACATAGTTATCGACGTCAGTCAACTGACATCAGTCTAGTGGAGACCAAAGTCGGTGATGTCAGGCAGGTAGACACCGACGTCAGTTAGGGAACTGTTGTCGGTGATCAGGTGGAAACCGATGTTGGTTAGGTAAAAACCAACGTCATTCAGGTCGGTCACATGGAACTGACATCGGTCGGGTGTAGACTGAGAGATGACCGAGATCGGTCACTGTTAGAACAAATTTTAGGTGGACAGCAAGTTGTCAAGGAGTCTCAAATGCCCATGAGGATGTCCGAAGGGGTAAGTAAGCTTCAAATTCATTATTCCCCTTCTTTACACTACTTGTTGCTCACTGATGGTCAAGAACTAGGAAGTTTTGAAGAGGCAATGCAACTAGAATCCAGGAAACAGTGGGAGCATGGCATGAATGAGGAAATTAATTCCTTGGGAAAGAACCAAATGGGAGATTTGGTAGAGTTGCTAGCCAAGATGAAAGCACTGAAAGACAAATGGATTCCCAGGTTAAAGAAATGAGAGAATGGACAGGTGAGACAGAAGGCCAGGTTATATGGTCTTGAGCAAGCTCTAGGATAGTGGTATAGGTTTGATAGGTGTATGACAAAGCATGGCTTTAGTCAATGTCAATATAATCACTGTGTTTATTTTACCAGATTGGATAATGGTTGCAACATTATCCTGTTACTGTATGTAGTGTATATGCTTGTTGTAGGGTCCCAAATGTAGGGATTTGTTGAGCTAAAGGTAAAATTAGCTCAGAGGTGTGCCAGGAAGGATTTAGGAGGAGCAAATAAAATCCTTGGCATGAGTATTCATAGAGATAGGGAAAGTCACAAGTTGATTTTGTCTCCAGAGGATTATGTGAATAAGGTAGTGGAGAGGTTTAATATGTAGGATGCAGAACCGGTTAGCACACCTATGGATGGACAGTTCACAGAATAGTGTCTCAAATCACATGATGAGGTTGAGTACATGAGTACTAGACTTGATATTACCCAAGTAGTGGGAGTTTTTAGCAAGTTAATGACCAATCTAGGAAAGGAGCACTGGAAAGAAGTTCAGTGGATTCTCAGATATCTGAGAGGGACCAGCAGCAGGTATTTATGCTATGCAGGGTCAAGCATTTCTCTACATGGGTATGTAGATTCGGATATGGCAGGTTACTTGGATGACAGGAGAAGCACCATAGGATATGTGGTGGTTGGTCTTCAAGATTGAACTTGAAGAGGGATACAATCTAAGAAACAAAATTAGATGAGGTACAGGTGCAACTATTTATCTCCAAGTGGGAGATTGTTAGGTTGTGGAGCTAAAAGCTTCACTAATGCAAATGGAGGAGGTTGTTGAGTGTCTGTAAAGTGTGAAGGATCAAAGAAGGGATCCTCAGGTGAAGGATTAGAAGGACTTGCAAAGGCAAGGACAAGGGTCCTTCCAAGGTGTGTAAGATCTAGAGGGTCTGCAAGTGTGCAAGACTAGGTTGATCTACAGGTTGTGCAAGATCAGGGGAGATCTACATGGTAAGTAAGATCAGTTGGTTTGCAGGTGTGTGCGTGTGTGCAAGATCAAGGAGATCTGCAACACAATAAGGAGCAAGATTAGGGAGATCTACTTGGAGTACTTTGAGTACTTGGTGGACTGGAATTAGGCAACAATGGTTGAGTTGATTGTCACTTACTGGTGGAGGGAAAAACTCTGTGTTTGAGTTGGTTGTAATTGATTAAGAGAGAGAACTCTTGAGGGAGAATTACTGTACGCCTAAGAGGTGTGGGAAGAGTGTGATTTCATCATTGTATTTCCTTTTGGAAGAGTGTTAATATAAATTGTATTGTTTTTCATATTCTGTGCTATTTCTGAATTCTAGTTACTTATTACTTTTGGTTCAATTCCGTGTTTAGTTGCTTATACAAAGGTAATCAAGTGTGCTCTTAGGAGTGGATCCTGACACCATGGTGGAAGAATCAATCTATGGTGAGGATATAGTAGTAGAAGTAATATGTTTTTATGGACTTCCCTCCTTTGTGTTAGAAGGAGGTACGACTAGTTTCCTTCTCTTTCTTCTACCCGTAGAAGTTTTAGATGGACCCTCAGCAACTATGAGCTGTCCAGTAGCACTAGTGCCCATAACATCTTCTTATACAATCTATTGGACCTACTCCTCAAGGGATTATTATTCATTATTACCCTCTTCTTGCTAAGGTTTATTATTCCCTAGAGTTAAAAACTATTCCTAACTTATATCAGGTTTGATAGAGTTTATTCCATGTTTAGTTATCAACCATATTAGGCAATGATGGGATAGGGATATTTCAATACCCTTATGGTACTCTTTGGACATCCTTTTTAGAATGTTCCATTGGTTATTTGGAACATTAATGGTTATGTCATGCCTTAAATGATTCAAAAATTTAAACTGAAGAGTATAAATTAGGGAATACCTTCCTTCATAGGTCATATATTTGATGATGTATGATGCTATCTCCCTCTAGGCTGTAGGTAAGTTGAGTCTCTCCACACCACATTTATTCAGTACTAGTCTTTCATCTCCCTAAAAAAATTATTATCTGGCTTCTTGACCATTGGGTTTTTCTTGTAAGTTCTCTCTTATAATTGGCAGTCCAATTGCATGGCTCACTAGTTCTTTAGTGACTGGGAATGTGATGCCATGTATAGTAGATTGGTCTCCAATAAAGGATCTTACAAATTTCTTAGCAAGGGGTTGTAAGAAATGCTAAAATTTATCAAAATAAGTGGTCTAAATAGCTCTATTAAAGATAACCTATCTAGCTTGGTCTCCCTTAAGTTGCCTATGATCTATGAGTTCTCTCCTCACAATTGACCCTCCCATTATGCTAAGTTTAGTGTTTCTATCAATCCTTTTAACTATTAATTGGAAATACACTCTATTTGGTTTATAAAAATATGCTTATAGTAAAGCAGGGTTTATTTAACAATGGTGGTTTGTGATTATAGGTTACAGTATTGTAGATTATGACATGCTTTAGCTTTGTGTGAATGGTTGTACTTGTAAGGGAAAACATTGAAATTGATTGTTTTCCCTATAGGGTATTATGGCTTCATTATGGCATCTAATCTCGCATGTATAGATCCCATAGTGTGTGTTATTCTCGATCATAACATCCTCCCACCCATGTAAGCCATGACATGTCCTCAAGTGATGTGGATTGAATAGGATAGAAGGGATAGAATGGGATCATAATAAGGGGTATAAGTGTGGGTGGTGATGTCATCATGTGGGTTTAAGTGTAAGTTGAGGGGTATTAATGAATGACATGCTTCATGATTTAATATTATTTTCAATATCATACATGCTATATTGAAAAAAATGAATACTTCTCAAAGATCAAAATATATGACATACCTTTTTAATGATTTACCTAGGGTTACGTTGAGGATTTGCATGTGAGTCATTGTACATGAGTGATTGATGAAACGAAATGATTATGATTATAGTTGTAAATAGACTAAAATGGGCCCCTTTGGAGTAATTATGAGTCACAAGATGGTAGGATTCTATGGTGCCCTTAGTGAAAATGCATGTGATTCATGACAGCCTGTAGGGAATTGGAACAGGTGTCTTAGACTTAGATGAGAGATTATTGCTCTCCTACCACAAGGTGGTAATTGCAATTTTGGGTGATCCAAGTTAGGTGTTGCATGAACATGGAAGGGGGTAGCTAAAGGTGTTGTTTTTTTGTGATCTTTCTCTACATTAGCCTACATTATTTTTCTCTTTCTTGTCTTACTACTTGTGGATTCTACCTAGTGACTTTGCCTTGTTATTCAGGGGTAGGCTTGAGCAAGGTTTTGACATGTATACTCTAATCCTCCTTCACTCTTCCTCTAGCTAGTCTGGTGTATTCCTTCTATGATCAAAATCTTATAGTCAAGGTCATAGCTTGAAGTTTGGGAAGAACTATCTTGCATGTGCTTAGAGAGATGTTAGGGTATGCCTGTAGCAACCAGAGATGATGCCCATAGTAATTATAAGGTTATGCCCAGGTATGGAGAAAGTGCTCACATTAGCTACAAAAGAGTTTGTAACAACTGAATGAGGTGCCTATAGTAGCTACAAAAGAGCCCATAGTAACTAAAGGAAGTGCTTGCAATAACTACAAAATAACCCCTAGAAATTGAAGGAAGATGAACAATTTGCTCATAATGATTATTTATTTTTTGTTTTTGTTTTTACCCCTAAATAGCCAATAAGTTGGTTTTCTATTTAGGTCCATTTTATAGTTATGGATAGTCAACAGGCTAATTTTCTACCCAAAAATTACCAACAATGCCTAAAAAAAGGTTTTCATTATTAGTTTTTTTTATTACTTTGACTATTGCCTACAGTAGAATTTTTATTCTAGGTCCTTGCCAAGTCAGTAGTGAGGGTGACTGGTTAAGGATAGAGTGAAGGTTTTAGTCTTCATGCCAAAGGAGGGATAGGATGTCCTCCTCTCCTTCATCTATTTGTTAGTTGTTTCTCCCTTTATCTAATGTGACATCAAGCTAATCCATCACATCATTATGCATCTTTAATCGAGAGAGTGAACAATGGTGCTACTACTTTGTTGAAAATATTGATAAATCTCCTATAGTAACTAGCATGCCCTAAAAAACTCTTGACTTATTTCTATTTATAAGGAACATGGATATTTTTATGATATAAATTTTTGTAGGGTCAACATTAATTCCTTCAGCAAATACATAGTGGCCTAAGGTAATGCCTTCTATCATAAACATGTAGCATTTCTTTTGACTTAAAGACAAATGGTGCTCCTGACAGGATTATAGCACTTTTTCCAAGTTATTCAGTCACTCATTAAATATTTCTCCATAAATAGTGAAGTTATCCATATAAATTTCTACACGTTAATTTGCCATATATGTAAAGATACTCAAGATATCCCTCTAGAATGTTACATAACCTAAAAGGTAATACAAAATAAACATAAGTACCCTAGGGATAAGTGAAGGTGGTCTTCTCTTGGTCTTTAGGAGCAATTATAATCTGGTTGTAACCACCAAAGCCATCCAAAAAGGCAAAATATTTCTTCCCTACTAATTTGTCTAACACCTGATCAATGAAGGGCAGAGGAAAATGATCATTTTTGGTTGTTGTAGTAAGTTCCCTATAATTTATGCATACATGATATTCTCCATTTTTCTTTGTTACAATTATGAAAGGTGAAACCCATTCACTATCTAGGATGGGGTATATAAATCTAGTAGTCAGTAGTTTTTACAATTCCACTTAGACTATTTCTCTAAGAACTAGGTTCATCCTACATTGTGTTTATCTAATTGGTTGACACTCTTATTTGATATAGATATGATGTGTACATGGTTTTGGGCTGATTTCATTCATGTCCTCATAATCCCTTGCAAAATCACATTGGTTTGCATGCAACATACTGACTAGGTGTTTTTCCTCATTTGACTCCAACTTGTTATTAATAAGCAATGTTTTTTCCTAGAGAGATTTCAATTTACCATGAGAGTGTTTTCATCATTTTAATATTGCTAATGGATTTGGTTTGGTTACAGCTATCAGGTAGAAGTTGGTGGAATAGTTTTTATACAGATGCATCAAATTTATCTACTTCCTAGAAGCTATAAAATAGGCACTCAACACATTGTATGTGGTTGAGATCTATAGAATGAGTTTGGTAATTATTCTAGAGAACATTGGAGAGAATTATATCATCCTTATGATCATCCAAGGTGCATGCATGGTCTATGGTGAATACAATAATTTAGGGAGGCTACTCTACCTCATCTTCTTCAGCCTTTAACATATGCTCTGGTGCCAAGGCTGGATGTGTTGGGCGATAGAGGACCAACTTGTCAGTGTGGTTGCCGTTAGAGATCAACATGTCACTTGATCTATAAATGATGAAGGAATAAATTGTGGTAAGATAAGGACATCCTAAGATAAGAGGATATCCACTCAAATTAGACTTAGGCTACATCATAATAAAATTTGTAGGATACTTCCAAGAATCTATATTAATGATAAGATCTTCAATTAATCCTTCTAGTCTGACTGTAGAACTATCAACCATTTACACCATTGTATATGTGGGATGAATATTATTCAACTATAGATTGTGCATGGTTTCAATTATCATTATATCTATTTCATCCCTCAAGTCTATCAATATATTGGATAGCTATTGATCATGGATCTAAATTACTCTACTAGGCATCTTGGATCTAAATATTTTTTTAGCAGGGTGTCTCCTAGCATAAGGTCTATCAGCCAGACAATCACATGCACTATATTTAGATCCCTCTTATTCTTTCCAAGTTTACACAGACATAAGTCTCTAAAAGCTTTGAAATATATAGGCACATCCTTGATGACCTGAAAGAGGAGAATTTTAACATAGATATTTTTGAGTTGTTCTATGAAATCAAATTTAAGCTCAATTGCATGGTGTTGAAGGGTAATATGTTCCATAAATGGTGGATTTATTTCATCAACAATGTTATTTTTTGGTTCAGAGAGTTATTATGGTGGTGAAGGTGGGTTAGCATGATCTTTTGGAGTTTTTTTATCTGAATCCATTATTATGGGTGGGACTAGGGGCAGTATAACTTTCCCTGAATGTAGGTGAACTTCACTAATGTTCACTACATATGTAGGTACTAGAGAGTTTAAGTACTAAAATTTGGTTGAGCCAGCTTAGTTATAGGATTCTACATGGGTTGGATAAGGAGATGATTAGGCTTGGGCGCAACTTTTGTATTGGGCATAAGAGCAAGAGGTTATTATTACTATGGAGGGAATTGTCCTTGATGGTTTTCCCAGGGCTGATTGGGTCTCCAAGGTTGCTACCACTAGTTTGTGAAGGGTGGGCCTTGGGGTGGTCTCCAAGCTTGTGTCCAAGGTGGGGATGTATTTTATGGAGGTTGTCAGGAGGTGGTGGGTTAGCTTGTCTGAGGTGGATACTAGCTAGAATTATGAGGTTGGGATGTATTTCATGGAGGTTTCTAGGAGGTGGTGGGGTAGGTTATCTGAGGTGGCTACTAGTTAGAATTAGGACGTGGTACATTCATTCATGAACTAGTCCAGTTGGGAGTAGTATTTGTAAATTTTGAGTTAAAGGAGGTAAAATTTTCAAAATGTGGATTTGGTCCCATACTTGGATAAGATGGTCATTGAACCCATGGTTTTCTTTGTGAAACATAGAAACCCTAGTCTTCATCTCCTCTAGCATGCAGCTCTATTATTTTAGGTTCTTCAACTATGATATTAACTACTTTACCTTGAACCTTGTGACACTTACAATCTATCTTCCTCCTCTTACAATCTAGATAATAGATGGTCAAAGCTTGATCCAAAGATGCTTGATTTTTCCTTGAGTGTAGGTTATCCAGTTGGTTATCCAAATTACTAATGATATCATGTTTCATGTCCTATAACAAATTACTAACTTTAGATTTTGATAAGCCACTTGCAGTTGCTAGTGGAAGCTTGTTGCCCCGAACTTTGTTTATGGTAGACCTGGAATAGTTCTTGCTCAATTACTTGATGTCTGCAAATGTAAAATGGTAGATATCTTCCCCACTCATTAAGTCCAAGGATTTCAAACAATCTTCTTGAAATCCTTTTAGGAAAATGAGTTTTATAGGTATTTCTCCTAGTGTACTTTGCTTGAATTTATGTACACTGAACATGAACCATTCAACATAGTCTTCCAAAGATTCATCCCCTTCTTGAGTCATCTTGAAGATGTCATTTCTTCTATAATTTTTTTCTCTTCTATATTCCTAATACTTAGTCAAAAAAAAAATCATGTCCTCCCAAGTGTGAACTAAATTACTACCCAATCCCATGAACCAACGGAGTGTTGAGTCTTTGAGAGTGGCTAGAAAAAGTTTCAATTTCTATGCATCCTACCTATATTCATAGCTTCTACAAAGGATATCAAATTCAAACATAAAGGTGTTTATGTCTTCTTATAATTTACCTCTAAAATTGGGTAAAGTTGTGGGTAAGATATTTTTCATTTATGTTACGCATGTTACATCTAGAATAGGAAATTCAAAAATAACTATGTCTAGAGTCTCGATATTTTTCATTTATGTTACGCATGTTACATCTAGAATAGGAAACTCAAAAATAACTATGTAAGGAGAAATAATGCTAATGTTTATCTAATGCTAATTTTTGGAGTGTTTGGTTCATGAAGTTATTCTCCTTCATTTCTCCTTACTAACTTAGCTAATGCTTCCTCTACTTCTATTTTCTATTTCAAAGCCAATAGTACTTCTTATTCTATAAGTTGCTTCTTTTGGTTTATAGTGTTTTCTTCTTCAAGAGTCTTTCAAATTATGGTGTATTTTTCAACAATATTCCTATTTATTATAGATACTTTTGGTTCTTTTTCAATAGCAACTTGTGGCTTGTTTGGAAGGAATCTCCCTCAAGAATCATTTTCTCTCTGCATAAAAGTTGTGTTATACCTTTCAACAATTTTGTTCCTTCCTACACAGAATTAGTGTCTTTTTATTTTTTAAGTGTTCTAGGGGGTTGTTTCAGAATAAGCAAAAAGTATAATAAAAGAGTGTGAAAATAAAAATAATTGGAATTGAAATTTTACTTATATAAAACAGTAAAGTTAACTACTGAAAGCAAAAAAAATACTCTAGGAAGCAGAAAATGAAAGAAAAAAATATCTTAGAAAATAGGAAATAAAAGAAAGAAAATTAAAGGCACACTTTGCAAAAAATAAATCACTCTTGCAAGAAATAAATCCTAAAACCATGAACTAATTAAATTAAAATATTTAAAAGAGGTATTTAAGGCTATGCACCATTTACTTTAAAAAACTTAGACATTTGGCATAAGACACCATAGTGCCTTCACTTGACCTGCCTGACTAGAACTATATGTCCAAAAACATAAACATCTATCATAAGATGCTATAGTGTCCTCACTCAACTTGCTCGATTGGGTGAAATAGTGCATTAACCAATATTAAAAAATAATGATTGATTTTAGAAAATAATAATTGACACCCTTTCTGACAACAGCACCAAAATGTTGTGTAGACTAATTACCCAATGAATACCAAATTCTTGATTCTAATTAATATTAATTATCAACCCAGTGTGTGCATTCTTTTCAAGGATGTCAACACTATATATGCATTATTGATTCATAAATTATCTTGATTTACTAGTTGTAGTACAATGAACTTATGTTGAATTCACTAGATAGCTATACTATGAAATTATTATGACAAAAATACTTCACACTTATAAATCACACATGCATCACACTTTATATAATTAGATTAATAATGAAATCTACTTACACACTCTTAACTAAGGAGGGTTAAGATCTTCACTAGAACTTCTTCTGAGGGGGGCCTTCATCATTCAAGACTGAGTTTCAATCCTTCTCTGAGAGATTTGCAAAAGCTTATTACATAATCAACTTTTTTATTACTCAAATCTGTAGCAATTAAAGATTGCTACATAAGAGTACAATGCAATTACTTCTATAGTTCTATTAACTATCCAATATTTAATTTCAACTCACTAACTCCTAATCTGATCTAGGTTCTGCCATTAAATATAGAAGTCAATTTATTAACTTTTAACCATAGATGACAAACTAATAAAAATACAAATACTTTATAAACTGCTACAATCAACCTTCAAGTGGTTAGTAACTGAAGCTACTTATTTTAGGCTTGACTAGGTCAAGGATAAGGTATACTATTTTGTTTTTTAATTTCTTTTTGTCTCCTCATTGTCCTTGTCTTTCTCATCTTTGGCAGCACATCCATATTTTCTTGCATGTAGGGAGTTCGTACAACATCTATGGTCCTTTCCAATTATCCATTTGATTTCCAAGCTAATTGGATGTGTCCTTAAGATCTGATCACAATAATAGTTCTATTTTGTACAGTGATTGTGGGAAACTTGTAGGTGAAGCCCATAGTTGCTACAGGCACTCTACAGTGGCTATGAGAAACCTATAAGTGAAGCTTATAGTTTTTGTGGGCAACTTATAGTAGTTATGAGCAGCTTGTAGATGGAGCCTACAATTGTTATGGGTACCCTATAAGTGTTGTGCTCAAATGAGATCCTGCAGCCTTATGTTATCCTTCAAATACTTACTAAAAAAATTTACACAAGTATAATCTAATCAAGAAAAAAGCATCAATAATTCATAACATTGTGTGTGTGTGTGTGTGTGTGTGTGTTTACACACACACACACACACAATCATAAATTCATTCATTCATTTATAGAGTCATGGATGGTTGTAAGGATTTACATAGGAAAAGATATATACTAGGTTACACACACACACACACACACACACACACACACACACACACACACACACACACAATCATAAATTCATTCATTTATAGAGTCATGGATGGTTGTAAGGATTTACATAGGAAAATATATATACTAGGTTACACACACACACAATCATAAATTCATTCATTCATTTATAGAGTCATGGATGGTTGTAAGGATTTACATAGGAAAAGATATATACTAGGTATGGTGAGGCTTATAAAATGGAGTAATTGGTGGCCTGATTACACCCCATACTTAACCTCTTACTAAACCTTGATCAAGCCTTGGTTGTATTTTAAAACCATATAATTTTCTAAAATCAAGGGGCTTAGTGTAGCCTGACCCTTCAAGGATATAGAATCCTTTAGAATCATCAATGTTCTCCCATCTTTTCTTCTTATCCTCTCTATCAGCTATGACCTTTCCCTCCCATTTAAGAATTGGGAACCAAAACAAAGGAGGTTGAAACATTAATCCCAACCATTTTACCCTTCTCCTCCTAACAAGCTCAATATACATGTATACTCTATGTATGGCCTCCCTGAGGTTTTGAGGGGAGTAAGGTTCCTTTCTTTTTAAAGCATTAAAGAGTTTTGTCCATCTATGATAACAAGAAAGAAAAATTTTCTTTCCATCTCCTTCCATAAGACTCAAATAATGATTCTGAACTTCTACTTGTTTTCTTATGACCCATGCTTATGGAGTACCTAAGCTCATGAAGGAGATCCATTCTTCTATTATAGCATCTAGATTACTTGATTCACCCCTAATCATTAAGGTAACTTGTTTTTATTTTTATTGATAATCCTTTACCTATTTCCTTCTTCTTGTTTCATTAAGAACATATGAAGAAAATGCATTCAGTTGGACATCACCTAAGTATATGTTTGGATTCTAATTTGTATCACTAGGTACAGCATATTGGTGTATGTAAAACTCACTTAACTATGCTTTGATATCAGGGTCAACATGTCTATTAACTTTAAACAAAGATTTAAGGTCACAAACTATGTAGGACTGCTCATTATAAATCTTGTCATATCTGAATTTAAGCCTTCTTTCTTCCAAGTAGACAACATATACCCTAAAAGGTGATCTGCACTCCATTAACATTTTAGTGTTTTCATGCATTTTATTAATCTTTTATTTCAGATACTTGATCCTAGTTTCAGCGATTTCTAGTCTTTATTTTAAGACATATTGTTGTTCTCTTGTTTCAACATATTTAGTAGACCATTCTTCAATTTCAAACTCATCAGGAGTTTTCCAAAACCTAGGCTCTTTCTTTAACTTTTCATCCTCACTGATGTCTATGGATGAGGAGGTTGTAGCTATCTTTTGTTTCTTAATTATTTGAGATCTCTGAAGAGGAGGTCTCCTTGATATAGTGGTTTTCTTTTCTTCAGTTTTCATCTTCCTTCCAACACATACTAAAAAATTAATTTAATATTCTTTTTCAAACATAAACAAACTATAATTAAAATTAAATGTGTATCAAATATAGATGGTGAAGTAGATAACTCCTCCACAATAGGTTGATGTGTCCTAAGAGGGTGAAGGTACTACATTTGGTATAGTGTTTGGCATGCTACTATCATGCACTACTAAAGCATCTACAAGTGACGTATGCTCTGGCATGGTAGTCTCTTGAGGTCCTAAATTCTTTGACTGGATACTAATACGTTGCACAAAGGTAAGTCTAGTCTCCACAAATGTAGTATGTGTATGCCACATATGAACAAGAGGTCCCATACAATTACTCCCACATAGTGTGCAATGATGTATTAAAATTTTAGCATGAGTATAAGGAGGAGGGACACTATCACCAATACCAATACCAATACCAATACCACCAAAACCACTAGTGCCACTACCACTATCACCAATACCACTACCACTAACACCACTAGAAACACTACCATTAACACCAATACAATGATTAGACATCTCACCACGTGTACACTAAGTATAAGTATTCAATTCATGCATACCATGGTCAATCATAACTTATGTCAAACTCATAACCACCTCAAAGTTGTCTATTTGTATAATATGGTGCAACATTTTTGGGATAGAAGCATGTGTTATTGTCCTTTTATTTCTCTGAACTCAATTAGGATGATTTTAGTCTCACCTAACACCAAATATATTAAATGAATACCCACCTCCCCTACTTTTAAAGGCCTTCATATCAAAATAATTTGGAATTTATAGTAACATAAACTTGTAATAGATTTTTTTTAAAAACATAACAAAACCACATTATTGTTGTATGGAGGCTTATCAAACACCATCCACCACCTATCTCAAAAATTATTTTTTATCCCCTCATGAACACACCAATCAATAATAATATGTTTGAAATTTACTGATAGTGGTTGGTTGATTCCAAGCTTAACAAAAAAATCACACACATCTTCTTTTATTATTTTTTTCTTAACATCTTCATATAACAATTTATCAAAACAAAATTATTTTAAGACCTCTCTTCGATATAACATTGCATCAAGTTGTGAAGTTACATTTCTCACTTAATTAAAAATAGTCTCTAGTGTATTAAAAATTTAATTTCATGAAGTATCAATTAAGGAGTGATGCAAACCACTGATAATTATTGAGATATTAAATTGTATTGTTCATACAATTAAACTTCTTGTGCAAAATCAAATTATTCATAGTGTTGTTCTATATTTTCTTCATGTAATTAGTCCATCATTCAATTGTGTATCTAAAATTATATAAATACATATTTTTTTAGGCAATGCAAGAGAATCTAATGTAAATTCATTTTCAAACCTCTACATACATAAATAAGTATAAATATAAATGGAAAATTTTAAATTTGAAAATAAACATACCTAAGATAGCAACTAAAATGTCAAATCTTGTTGATGGGATACAAATCTAAAGTGAACACGTGGTTTATGGGAAAATAGAGAGAAATATTGATAGAAAAAATTTCCAAACCTATAGAATTCACCATGGGTTTTAGAAGTTTTGCAGTAAAAACAAAGAAAAAAAGGGCATACGCACTTTTATCTTTACAAAGGGCATACACCTTTTTTAAATAGAAAAGGGTGTATGTTTTTTAGGTTTAGGCACAAGCTTGGATCTTGGAAATTTTAAAACAAAAGGCATACACCCTTTACAAAAAATTACAAATTTAGGGGATGTCACCTTTTTTGTCCCCCAACTTTGTGCACTAGCCCACATATGTTATAAAAAATTCATGTAGAATAACATAATGTTACACTATGTAAGATAAAAATATGAGTATTGACATGTGTAAATGCCAGTATATAACTCAATTTGATAATGAATATGATCATAAAATAATAGAACATGTGTCAATCATGATCCTATAAAATCAAGATGCCCCCAATGTAATATGTCACATGGTAAAAGGAAAGGTTCAACATTTGCATGCTCATGTATCATGAATCTCATGTATTCATATATCACACTCAAGTACCTATGAAACATATGTGTGTATATAAATTATATGTAAACTACTAACATAAAGTAGATAACGTATGCAAAATCTAGTAAACATGTGAAATGTTAAACTTATATTTTTGATTTATTTGAATGTTTTTGTATTTTCTTGAATATTTGATTTGTTTAGTTTTTTGAATTTTATGAATGATTGAAAAGAGAGTGCTAGATGATTATCCTATATAAGATATGTTCATAGGGTGATGTATAATCTGCATATGGTATAGTAAAATAGGCATGTTGTTAAGTATCATGCAAATGTGTTAAATTTAGTAATAGAGAATTTATAATACTATGTGTATGCCTCATAGGACTCTATGGTCATGAAGTAATAGTAGAAGGTGTAGTGGTTTTTTTAACCCATTATTTAATACTCTATGTTTTCCTTTATGTAATATTGGGTATTTGTGCTCATTATGAAACATGGTGTTTTTTTGTCAATAACTGGATAGGTCATGGAGGTGTAAATAAGGATCTTGAAGCATTCACTATAGATATTTGATGTAATGGCCTCTCAATTATTGGTCACTTGGGAAAGGGGATTTTATTTTGATTACCCTTTCATGTATAATTAACCTTAGTAGGTTGTATAATTAGCTATCATGGAACAATTTTTTTCTATTGCAAAGGATGTTCATATTGAATCCTTGAAACTTTAATTACCTTGTTGGCATGTATATATTTAAGACACCAATACACTATGAAAGGTATATCACAAATTTTATTAATCCAATATTATCCAATAACATATCAAATACTCTTGTATGAGGTATAACTAAAAATTTTGTGGTCACATGTGCCGGACCAACCTATAAAGGTAAATTAATCTCATAAAAAACTTGTGTCTTTCCATCGAATGATTTTACTATTTTATTAGAAGTAAATAAATCATACTGTGTGTATCAAAAATGTGTGAGTAATGTCAAAATACATACATTCTCACTAAAACCATTATCAAATATAACACTATGTAAAGGTTTAGGATCAATATGTTCCATGTTAAATAAAAAATGAAGATCTGAGTCATTATCTACAATCTCATTGTCATCAAATGAAATAGAAAGCCTATGAACCATAGGATTTATCTCATGTATAAGTGTACCAATAATCTCATCTAATGGGTTCCCATAATGTGGTGGAAAAGGATGTGCATGATATGTCATTTGCACTTTTAGTGTTTCCTTAGAATGATCTTGTAATGTATTTTTAAATATATTTTGATTTTGATAATATTGGGTTGTGATATTAAATCCGTTGGAGAATCCTCAAAGGTGAGTAAATCATTATCAATAAGATCTTGTAACTTATGTTTCATTTTAAAACATATATTCATAGAATGCACTACACATTGGTGATAGTCATAATAAGTTGGTATCATATCTTTTTGGTAGAAGTTGACTCATATCAACCACCATATGAGGGAAAGATATGAGATGACACTCACAAGATTTATAAGTATCAAAGATAGAGATTCAAGCAATCATGTAAATTATCTCTTAGGTGCATTGGATAAGATAAGCTGATTAAGTTGTTGTGACACTATATTAACTGTGGTGGTTGTTTCCTTTTAATCTTCTATAGGTTTAACCTTATAGCTTGGTTTGATATGAACTTGGTATTGGATGTAGTCAGTGTGTTTTCTACATACTTAAGCTTATTCAATGAAATAATTCACATTTCTCTATCTCAAATAATATGGCATAAGTCATTAAAAGATTTAAACTTGTTAAAAACAATAAACTCATATAAATGAGAAAATAATCTTTTCTTAAATATATATTCAAGTTGTATATCTGTCATTGGATTTATCATTTTGTAAAATATTATCTTATACCTCAAGACATACTCATTAATATGCTCATTAATTCCTTGTTTGATATTGGCAATTTGTGTACATGACACATTTTTTAATTTTGATTGAAAAATGTGATAAAAATTGATCCACTAAAGGCTTGAAGGCTCTTATAGAATGTTTTGGTAAATAATATAACTATTTTATAGGATAGTCCTTTAGACTTATTATAAATAATTTGTTCAAAATTTTATCATTTGAAGGATAATCAAGGCATGCTACATAAAAAGATCGAAGATATTGTTCATGATCACCCTTTTCATCGTAAAGTGTGATCTTGGATGCAAAAAAAATAGTTCATAAATGGTGAAAATATATCTTATATGCTATATGATTATATAATACATCTTTTTAATCAATAACATGATTTTATTCTATAGCATTTTTCTCAATGTTTGTAGCCTTAGCTTCTAAAACTAGCATAACTTGTAAAAGAGTGTGCATAGTAAACCCTTTGGTATTTTGAGTTAAAACTTGATAACTCATTACAGAAGATGAAAAACCCATTATTTTGTTGTAAGCATTAAAATTGTAATTAATATTAAGTATTAATTGTTTTTGTTGACCTGATTTGACCTTGCAAGTCAAATTGGGACCTCTATAGGTAAAAACTTGACCTTTTAGATGTTTTAGGGGTCTTATATTTTGTCATGGGGTATATTATAAGTATTTTGATGTAATTTTATTATTTTTTATCCTTTTTCATTTTTTTTTTAGTTTATATATCATTTTGAGTCATTTAGTAGGCATTTAGGGGTCATAAATACAAGTGACACGGTTTTCAAGGTGTCTAAGTGTCCTAGTTTCCTTTAAAATATCCAAAAAGTCAAATTCCCTATCAAGAATTTCAATCCCATGTGAAACTTGTAGTTTATCTAATTGAATATCAATAAATCGATTGAAAAAGAGGATTTTGGCACTTATACGGCCCATGAAAGAGATTGACACGTGGGAGAAGACACACAAAAGTGGTCAACAGGTTTATGCTTGGTACGGATAGTTAGAGAAGTCTCAAGTCAAAAAAATTTGGGAGGTGAAATTAAACTTATATATATTCATTTCCATAAAAATATTTCTAGAATTGGTCAACCATGATTTATGAATCATCTATAAGAATTTGATTATGTTTTTTCACTCACTATTTCCTACACCCTATAGGTTATGCTCTATTTTGGATAGAAAGGTGTTACCATATAAATCTCTAGTAAATTTTTACTTATTAAATAATGTTTGTTTATATATATATGTCATCAAAATCTTAGGATAGTTCATTTGAATGTTTGAAGGAGATGCAAGGTTGGTTGATAGTTCATCTACCACAAAAACAGTCACTAGCTACCTTGCCTGCTCTATATCAAGTGTTTTCAAGAAGATGTCACATTAGAACAAAAGATTTTGAGACTTGTATCAATATTATATTAATTAAAAACATGAATTTTATGGATTGATAATGATTTTACATTTTTCATGAGACCATTCATTAACATATTCTACTCCATTCCATGCTCACTACCTGCATATAACTCATACACACCTACAGGAGTCTCCTTGATGATGTCATGTTGATATGGAAATTTGGATAGGTGTTTCAATATTTTAAGAATATTAAGATTCCATTTGAGCACTTGGGGAGGTTTTTGAATTGATTATAAACTTTTGTACCTTGCATACTATCCAAAGTTCATGCTCACTACCTGTATATGCAAATTCCCACCTACAGGTGGTACCATAGAGCTATGAAAGTATCTGAATGGGGAGGTTGGAATATGGTAAGGCATTATCTTGAATCTTAACATGTGGGTTGAACATTTCATACCTATTTGAGGTTTCAAATGTACAAGTGGTAGTATAGATCATCTTTCAAGAAGCAACGACTGAACTCAGGGACTTCTTCCCTAAAAAGTAAAAACAAAGATCCAAGCCCTTTTATAGACATCATATAATAAAGTTGAAAATATTTTTGGAGCATATCGATAGGTAAACATTGTATCTTATATCATGGATAAAATCTATGGAAAAGATGAAGCCAAGAGGATTGATGGAGCTTCATTTTTTGGGGCCTCAAAGATGCCTTTTAAAGCACTAAAACCCTGCATTCATATCTATAAGAATTCACTTTTAAGTGACCATTGACATCCTAAGGTTGTCAATGTAACATAATCTCATATTGGCATGGTCCTATTGATTTAATGGTGTATAAATTAGCATGAATATCACTAGGATGATGTTGATATGTGGTGTTTAAGCCTCATGAACACCTACAAGTGTCTCTTTACAATAAAATGAGCACCTATAACTAAGTAGGCAGACAATGACCTAGGCATTATGTCTTAGTGAGGATTTAACCCATACAAGGTGAATATAGGTAAAATAATATGCTAGGTGAACTTTAAGATTCAATACGGGTCTCTACACATCATGATCAAGGTCCTATTAGAGAGATATGCACCTATAGAAATCAAAGAGTTAGAATACACAACTAATTATGACTAGCCTTGGGAGAAATTCAAACCCTATAGCATGAAGTTAAGAAATATAATATTTGAATTTAATATTGATAGGTTTTAAAATACTTATATACTATATTCAAATTCTAATACATACAGGGTCACCTACAAGTGTCCCCTCCAAGGCAGGAAATACAATCAGGGTTATACTCAGTATTCTCTAATCAGGGTATATGGAAGAGTATGTGAGTGGTTAGAGATATGAATTAAGATTTAAATATATCCATAATAGTATTAATAGTCTCATATCACTCTTAAGGTAGATACAAATAAAATAAAGGACTCTAAACAAGCAACACATAGTCTATTAGAGAAAACCTTGCATACAGTCTATTTCACACAGGTCTATCTTGGGTTTTAAAGCTTTTGGAAGGTCTAATTACCTGATCAAAGGCTCATTTTTTGTGTAAAAGGTTTATAATAATTTATTAATCTCATCCAATATTAAAATTCTCTAATTAAATAGTGTAATTAAGCTCTATTTTGTTTCAGATAGAGGGCACTTCCCTTTATGCACAAATTGACAATTTTAGAGAATAGAGACAAAGAGATGAGCTAGGATCTGATTGAGCATTGAGGAGATATTTGGAAAGTTTTTTGACACCTAAGAAAACATGAAAAACCAATCATATAATAATTAACCTCAACAAAATGCTTTAAACGCTCAAACTTGTAGGCAGACCTATTAGGCATGGTTAGGCCTAGATTTTAAATGATAGGTCACTTTAATTTATAGCCTTAGGAAATCATTAAAATATATTTTGGAATGTTTTTAGGGTCATTATAGGTGTGTTCAAGATTTCACCCTGCAGAGGAAACATAAGTGATCCATCTTTTGTCTCAAAGGCAACTTAGGCTTGTGCAAAGCAAAGGAAAGGTTCGAGTAAGCAACTTAAGATGCTCACATCTCCCTTGAGGCTATGCATGGGAATATAAGAAATTTGGAGGTGTTTACAAGGGTTTTTAACCTTATATTTTTTGAATTTGTTGATATTTCCAAGGTCATGGATTTATGAACAAAGCCTAAAATCTTAAAGCACTCAAAACCCTAACAAACCCTTGGATAAGGACCCGATGAAAGAAATGAAGATGGAAAGATAATATAATGGAATATTTTTCCTAGAATTATTATTGTATATTATAGGGTACTCTCTTAGGCTATTCCCCATGCTCTTAGATTATATGGAATTATATGGATGGGGTACAAAATAGGATATTTTTTACTATTATGTGCATTGTGCAGGTTATAGGAGATTTCAAGAGATGAAATCAAATTTGGAAGGAATTTTAACACTTAATATAACTCCCAATGTCCATTTAATTCCTTATAAAAATTCATAAGTGTGTTTACTAGCTACTTCATCTTAGCTAGTAAGAACTGGCATAGTGAACATGGTAGTGAGAAGGGTGGAAAGATTAAAGTAAACTAATTTTAAAGTGTGCTCGATGCCTCTAAGTCCATAGAGGGTATTTCCAATATAAATTTTCTCCATTATATATTTTTTCATGGAAAAATTATGCATTTTTGGATGCCACGTGTACAAGGTGTGTGAAAGATGAGTTTCTTTAAATGCAGGCAGTGATGGCTCACTTCTAGAAGATTTTAAATGACTAGGTATGTAACTAATGCAAGGAAAAGCATGTTTGAAACCCTTCCCTATCAATACAATCATTAGATATATCTCTAGTTAGTTATGGTTTTTTCAAATAGGGTTGACTGATGAAGGTAGTTTCCTTATGCATAATGATAACTCCTACACCACTTTTCATGAGTTCCATGACTTGGGAAGCCACTTGTCTCTTTTAAATTTAAATGGCCCATTTCAAATTCCCTTCTCATGAATAATTAACTCATTTTTTCAAATTAAAAAGTTTCCTTGTGACCATTGGAATTCTCTCTTCTCCTCTCTCTCTCAAGTTCTATAAGAGCTAGCCATTTTGACCTTTGTAAATAATGTTCCACCTAAGTATGGTGAATCCCTGCTCATTTGTATACCATGGATCAATAAATAATACTAATTTTTACCTCTTTCATGACTATTCTCATAGTTTTTTTTTCTTGAATGATGGATCATGCTTAGTGATGACTATGGTTTACTTAGCTTTGTTATCTCATTCTCTCACCTATTTATAGTTGGAAAGCTTCTTCTTACAGATAATGTGAAGTATTTTATGACATGTCAAGGTTGAGTTATTATATTAAAATAGTGTCACATAGGCCTCTTGTCTAGTCCTCATATCCTAAATATTCATCATATCCTCATAATAAAATATTGATGTAAGAAGATGCAGATTAGAGAAGTGTATATTTGGTTAGTCCCTTGTTCTCATGTGTAATATGCAACTGGTTGGTAGTCATCAACTAATTTGGTGTATCACCTTCTTTAAGATATTTTACTTTCAGTTTTCTCTTCCTTTTCTCTCACAAGCATAGGTGTAGTAGTGGTATACAAGTGGTACATCAAGGGAGCTATCCCTATCTAGAGATTCACCTCATTTTTAGGCTACCCATAACCTACAGGTGTTTCAATAATGCCACTTAGATGAGGAGAGTTAAGACATCTATTCAAAAAGTGCAAATCCAAGTGACAACAGTTCCCATGGAGGATAGAGCAATATTTATTTGATCTTTGGAGAATAATGGTTTGAAAAATATCATGTGCCCCTATTAGATGTAATATGCAATGTTGTGCTTAATGGGAGGGATATTAGAATGGATGTATGATTGACATATCCAGTAGACCCAATATTTATATTAATAGATAGTAATAGTTATTCACTAATTTTTTTTGCTTGTTTAGCTTCCAATTTAGTATTAAGAATCATGTAGATATCTTTAGTATTTTCATGAATGCACTCTGAAAATAAAGAAATAGATTTATCTTACTCTTGATCTACTTGTTCATGATCATTTTTCTCATGTGTTTCACTATCATCATGATTAGATTAATTTTAGAACTATAATGTTTTTTCATTATTTTGCTTGTTGTCATTATTGTCACTCTCATTATTAGCATAATTTGACATGGCATTAGATTGAGACATTTTAGGTGGCCAAAGGAGTAACTGAAGATATTCAATAGTAACACCACCTAATTTAGAACTATGCCTAAGTTGCATGTAAAAAATAGAACAAATTTGAATAAATACATGAAGCATAAACATTAGAAGGATGAAAACCCTAGATTAAGATAGTGGTTGCATGAGAAGACTTAGAGGCCTGGTTTACCAAATATTTAATCCTTTTTGAAAATAAAGATTAATAAAAAGGAGAGTAGCCTTATCAAACAAGGAGTAAACTACTCCAAAAATCAAGCCAATTAAAGAATATATATATATATATATATATATATATATATATAATATAAATTCTTTAATTGGCTTGATTTTTGGAGTAGTTTACTCCTTGTTTGATAAGGCTACTCTCCTTATATATATATATATATATATATATATATATATATATAGTATGATAATAAATATTGAATCTAAGCATATACAAAATATAGAAAGTACAACATTCAATATTTTGATAAAAATAATATGGAAAAATTGTACTTATAGTATACATTGATGAACATAAAAAACCAAGTAATGCAGGTGTGAAAATAAACTATATGATGATTTTGATCTAGTCATTAGATTATGAAAATTATATTTATATCAATACTGACACTTACATCACCTTGTGGACACTTGCATCAATGATATTGTCTATGATTTAAAACATTTATCATGTACAAAATATTGATTATTGATTGAAACTTCCACCTGGGTCTTTCTAGGTTTTCTATAGCCTTTTAGATTATGTGTTCATATCATACATGTAGAATTTTGATATCTAAATATATCTCAAACCTTAGATCCTCCTCTTAGATATTATCACCTAATTAAAAATAGGTTAGTGGACTTACAAATTTGGCTGACATCAAAGACCTCTTGGTCAATGAGTGGTACCTACATAGCCAATAATTTGAAGAGGGTCTTAGACATATATAGTTATCCCCTATATGTTGGCTTGTGTGTGATCAATGGTTTAAAAGTATATATGCAAGTGTAGCATATCCATTAGGATCTACCTAAAAGTACGTGATTTTTTAAATTTAAATAACAGATACTTTAAATAGATTACACCATGAGAATATAATCGATGATAATATAATATAATAATTTTAAATATGATAGCTATAAATGAATCATATTACATCATACATCACTGATCACTATTATCATAAGAAACACATCATAATTGATTATAAAAAGTAATTACAAATACTCAGTCATGGCTAGTACAAGCATACAACCACTGCTATCAATGTATAATAAATAAATAGTTATAGCTCATCATGATAATTTTTCAATAATAACTAAAATACAATGTATATATATAACATACATGGCTCCTTAGAGCATAAGTTCCCCGAACTCTAGTATTTGTGGCAATCTCAAGTGTCATCTTAAAATTAGTACTATTGTGAGTAAGGAGAGCATCATCTAAGTGTTTTTCTACATCAACCATAGACAAACGATCCCTCACACTAATCCCATTAGGGAATGGCCCTCCCTTCACGGATGAGTATATAGTGATGGCATAGGAATTTAGAGAGATAAACTAGTATCCATGTAATATTTGATTTCTAAAACTAAACTTGCAATGTATCATAAAGAAACCCATTCTAATCAAGATATCGCACAAACTTTTAAATCATACTCATGAAATGATAATGTCTCACTTAATAGTACTCTGGCCAAAGCTTTCAATAAATAATGATCTAAGGATCAGTTAAATTCATACACACCACTTTATCGGATCACCTTCATTTGGTAGTGTGATGCTAATAAGCTAGTGAAATTCATCCCACTACTTACTCAAAATCATTAATGTGAAATTTGGTTAACATAATATAATCAATAGATTCATACATATTACATCCTACTAGTAATCATATAACATGTCAATCATAGGACTAATCTAAATGCATACATTAATTCTATCAAATGTATGAATGAATCTCATAATATTATTTATCATATAAATAATAGAAATAATAATTACAGTTTATACCACCTGGGTAAAATATATATTTAACTATAGTTTCTAATTACTATAAGTAGTTTTCAAATATACTACACCCTATGATAACCTATATTATCATAGTCTGATATTCTTAAGCATAACTACTAATACCACAATTAGTCATAATAAAGTAATTATAAATCAATGAAAACATAAGCTTTATTTCAAACAACTATTTATAAAAAATAAAGTCTCGATTCTCAAAAAATATATAATATTTCATTCTAGCATTTGTTATAATTGTATGGGATTGTATGCACGCATAAATAAAGTTCTACTATACATAAATCTATATTATAATTTTGAACCACCAATGGAATTATAATTAAAGGAACACACCCTTATGCACAAGTATAAGATAATTAAGCATATATGTACCTATATTATTTTAAAGCATACTATTCATTAATATGCAACTTATTATAGTAATATTTTCATAATACGTATCTTATTTCAATGCTACATATGATAATTTATCTCATACATATAACAAAGCTTATCATAGCATAATGAAAGACTACATTGAGCTATAGATGCATCACATGCTTTATTAAAAGCTATTTTAGTATTTGGATATACTATAACTACATATATGTCATAATAAGGAAACATATTTATTTCGATAAACTACATGATAAGACATGAGTCATTATGTGAGCTTTTTATTAATATATCTTATAAATTATAATTCCTTAATGATGAGTCCACACTATGACTCATTATAACCATAATATATCTTCTTTCACAACCATTAATATGACATTTATGTTAAGAATTGCATGTAGTCTTAGGGATTATAACTAGTCTAAGGTAGAAGATGGATGATTTTATCTCTTTAAGTTTATGTGAGTCTGAGTTAGTATTCTTTACATAATGTTCTAATTATTTTCATGTTTACAATTTCATTTTTTATATATACACGTATTATAACATCTAAAGAAGAGTCTTGATATGATCCCATGAATACAAGGAAGGACCTTAGTCATAAACATATCATTTTATCAAAGCTCTAGACTTTACCAGGTATGCTACAAACCTCAACAGATAGCTATAGACTTTCACAGTCGAGTTATGAATTTTGACAGTCGAGTTATGGACTTACATAGCATGTTATAGACTCGACTAAAACATGTTTCCATGGCATTCCAAAGTTTCTTTAAACTAGTCCATGATGATCTAGACTCCTCCAGTTATATTTTACGTACTTTCTATTTTTGAATATATCTATATATAAACTTCTATCTATATGTAGCTTTTCATTTATAAAAATTTCACTAGTTTTAACTAGAAGATCACTGCATACAATAGATTTAAAACAAATTGCTATTTCTTCTATTCAAAATTCATTGTATAAACTCAATTTTTTAAAACATTAGTTTTTCTTAGACCATAATATCTATTCAAGAGATTGTTTGATTTGATAGATCTAATTATTCTTTTATATGATTCATTATACATTTAATAAAAACTTCATACTATCCATTCTAAATTGCTACGTATATGGCTTGGCTATATATATACCAATAAACACTTAGTTGTTCTCCATGTTTTAATAAATATGATTAAATATAAGGGACACTGTACATATAGTCAAATTACTTTATATATTACACAGGTTATGTTTTATTTAGTTTGTTGTTCAAGTTTACTGCTATACAAAGACTATATTATTTCCTAAAACTTGGCTTGACCCTTGTATGTGAGTTGTCCATATGTTTATGTTGAATTTCATATATGTATAAGGTATGTTATGGTATAACATGTCAGTTATATATATTATATACTCTATAATATACACATAGGTTTACATTTGTGTCATGCTATTGTAAATCAATTTGCTATTTAAATAGTAGTTTAATGTACTAACATATTTATCCAGTAAACTAACATACACATATATATTTAACCTATTCATTGTAAATATTCAACATGCATACTAAAAAATTAATAACATTGCCTACCTGGTAGTCTATACTATTATTCTTTTTGGCTTTTTTATTCTCTTCTACTTCCACTCTCCTCACACTTTCCTCCTCTATACTATCTTATATGTATAGTGCACCTCACTTTTTCCACCTCAATATATTATTTTTTTCTTATCTATATTCTCATCTTATGAGAAAGGGCATATCTTTTATCTTTTTATATTTTTCCTTTTTTTTTTATTTTTTATTTTTTTAATTATTATTTTATTAATATCCTTCTTTTGTTTTTCTCTAATTTTAGACCTTTCAATTTCTTTTCATTTATTATTATTGTTTTGTTTTGTTTTCCTATTTTTTTCTTCAAGATATTAATTATCATTTTTTTTCTTTTTTTTCTAATTTCAAGAGTCCATGAATTTGCTAATTAAATTACCATCTCAATTGTCATGGTGATTTAATTATAATTTCATAAATCAATAAAATCTAATTAAATCTAATTATGTGAATTACAAAATATTAATGATCATACACACAAATCACACAAGATAAATTCAAAATAACCATTTAAACTATGATATCAACCATGTGTAACAACTATCTAATGCAAATAACATCAAAACACACTATGCTAACCATTATATTATGCATCTATCATGTGTTAGCTAATGTGGTATATGCAAGGTTCTAGTTGATTTCTCTAGCATATCCTAACAACTCCATATACATCACCCTCTCTGATGATGCTCTCCTTGCATCACACTTTGAGGGGTGAGTTATCTTGCATTAAACTCATAATAAGTAGGTAGTTAGACCATAACATCATGATATACATACATCATAAAATATAAAAAATTAGCATGATCATATTGTAAGAATATACACTATAACTAACTCATAGCATTGTAATCATGTAACCTAAGCAATATCTAACTATCTTATAACATCATAAATCTCAAAGCTTAGATAAAAATAACTAAATCAAATTGTCAACTATAAATATCAATGGATAATTAAATAATTTTGCTTAGTGAGGAATCGATATGTACTATCATTCCCCCTTAAATCTAGTCATCATCTTGAATGAATTTTATTCAAACATAAGTTTTGAATTAAAAATAGTATTCAATAAAAAATATATATTATAAAATATCTAATCAAGCAAATAAATATGAAAGTCACCAGTAGAACTCATCATAGTTCTTCCAAATAACATTATCTTCAAAGTATTGATCCCACAGGACCTTGCACTGTGACATATCTCTATTATGTAAACAAAGGTTATGAGTGTCAGTTACTCTCATTGATTCTATCATGACCATCCTAGGATCCAAAATCTATAAAGCATTCTAATCTAACATATGTGTATGATCAGTTATATATTTTTTAAGATAAAAAATATGCAAGACATTATATAATAGAGCTAGGGATGGTAGAAATGCAAGCCTATATGCTACAGAATTGACCACTTATAACACTTTCAAGGGTCTCACATATCTTGATGATAGTTTTGTTGACTTATTGAATTTAATCAAGCTCTTCTATGGATTAACCCATAAGAATAACTTATCACCTACTAAAAATTGCCTATTTATCCTTTTAAAATTAGTATAAATATTTTGTCTATTATTAACCTCAACTAATCTTTGTCTAATTAATCTAACTTGTTCTTTTATTTTTAAAAAGATCTTAGATCTAAAGACTACCCTATCTTCTAACATGTCTCAATTGATTGGTGTCTTTCACCTTCTTCCATATAGTGCCTCAAATGGTGATATCTTCAATGTTGATTGGTATGAGTTGTTGTATGCAAACTCAACCAATCAAAGATAATATTCTATATTATATTGTTGATCCATGTAATACATATGAAAACAATCCTCTAATACTTGATCAACTCTCTCAGTCTAACCATCAGTCTCTAGATGATATGTAGTGCTAAAATGTAGTTGTGTATCCAAATCTAAATTTAGAGTTACCCAAAATCTAGAAGTCATCTTTAGATCAAGATCCAAAATTATCTTCTTTAGGAATCCATGCAACCTATACACTTATTTTATGAACCTCTTTGCAAGGGTAAGTGCATCATCTATCAAATTACTTGGTATAAAAAGATCCATCTTGGTTAGTTTATCCATTACTACCAAGAGCATATCATGCATGTTTCATGACATCAATAAACCTTGGACAAATTTTATACTAACCACCTGTCACTTTCATTCTGGCATATCATGCAAATATAATAAACCAACTAGATGCACATGTTCATCTTTCACTCACTGACATTCCAAATAATGTGACACATAGTCTACTACATCTTTCTTGATTTTCATCCAAAAATATAATGGTCTAAACTCTAGCATGAGATTGGTTACTCTTAGATGTCCTAAATATTGGGCATTGTATAGTTATTTTAACATTTTGATCCATCAATTCTTTCAATCTGGCACATATATCCTTCTATTGTAACATAAAAGAATATCACTCTCCAATATAAATATTTTATACCAAAGATTCTAAGCATTTTCAAACAATTTTTTTTACCTGATCATAGAATTCATCTCTAGTGAGAATTCAAACACTCAATCTCTAAACTTACTCCTGATAGTATCCATGGTTGTTATGTACCTTCTACGACTTAGGGCATCGACTACTCTATTTATCTTACCTTTTATATAGTTGATATCAAAATCATAATTAAACAAGAACTCAATCTAGCATCTTTGATGAGAATTTAAATTTGTTTGGGTAAAGATGTAATTGAATCTTAAATTATCCATCTTAAGCTCAAACAATTTTTCCAATAAGTAATGTTGTCAAACTTTTAAAGCATGCACAATTACTACAAGTTCCAGGTCATGAGGGACATAGTTCACTTCATATGGTTTTAGCTTCATCGATTCATAAACCACCACTGCACCATCCTGCATAAGGACTCATCTTAGTCCATCTTTTGATGCATATGTGACCACTAAAAATTGACCATTGGGTTTAGGTACTCTTAACACTAGTACTGAAGTAAGCATTCTTTTCAATTCTTAAAAAACTACTTCACACTTTTCTAACCAAATAAAAATTTGGTTCTTACGTTAGAAAAAGGTAATTGGATTAGCTATCTTGAAAAAATTTAGAATGAAATTATTGTAATAACCTGTTAAACCCATGAAACTTCTTATCTTGTGCACATTCTTTGGCACTAGACATTCCATAATGGATCTTATATTTTCTAGATCTACTGAGATACTATCCACAAAGATAATATGTCCTAGATATTTCACTCTCTCCTAGAAAAATATGCACTTAGATAACTTTCTATACAGCTTGTGCTTTTACAACTATAAAACCAGTTCTAGATGTTGAAGGTGTTCCTCTTCATTCCTAGAGTATATAAGAATGTCATACAAAAAAATCAAAATAAAGTGATCTAGATAATCTTTGAATACACTATTCATGAGATTTATGAATGTTGTCAGATTATTTTTCAGCCTAAATAGTAACACTATGAACTCATAGTGGCCGTATCGAGTTATGAATGTTGTCTTCAAAATATCTTAGTCCCTAATCCTTAGATGATGGTATCTTGCTATAATATCAATCTTAGAAAAGATCTTTGTTCCTTGTATTTTATCAAAAAGATCATCTATACGAGGTAACGTATACCTATTTTTTATAATTACCTTTCTCAACATTCTATATTCAATGCAAAGTCAAAGAGTATCATCCTTCTTTTTGACAAAGACAACTAGTGCACCTCATTGTGACACACTTAGCCTAATCAACCTATTAAACAATAATTCATAGATTTGAGCTTTAGATTCAACCAATTTGTTAGTTTTTATCTTGCATATTATGGTGTTGAACTAGGTATGATATCGATAGAGAAATCGAACCCACGTCTATGAGGAAATCCTGGTAATTCTTCTTGAAACACATCATGTAAATCTCTAAAAAATAGATAATCTTTGAGATATGATTCCTTAGGTTCTTTCATTTAATTTATCTTGATGATAAATTCTTGGCACCCTTTCCTTGATCCCTCTTGAGTTATATTAAATAAATATGCCTAAGCCTCAACTCTCTTTTCTCACCCTGAATTTATGTTTGATTTACAAAATTTTCTAGACAATCAACATTGTTCAAGTAGCATTCAACCTTGGCTTTATGTTTCATAAGATAGTTGACTCCTAAGATCACATCATATGACCCTAATATTGATACATATATATCTACTACTATTATGAATTTGGGCAACCTAATCTCTACTTCAACTAAACACTTGTCAACCATGACTTTTGAGTCATTACTATACTGTACGTACCATGTATTTATAATTACTCTAGATATTCTAGATAACTTACTAAGCATTCTAGGAGATATAAAATATTTTGTATCCCCTCTATCTATCAAAATTAAAAATGGATGTTCAAATAAAGTACCTGACAGCTCTATGAGTAATGCTTAAAATTTGGCTTGTCAATTATCAACTATTGCATGAATACACTGTTAAAAACTACCTTGTTGAGGAATAGAATCTTGGTTCTTTGACTTGTCTTAAGTACAATCATGAGCATAATGGTCATATTCATAAATTAAATAGCTTCAAGGTGGTCCTTTCCTATTAGTGTAATGGTTTCCCTTGAAACTACCTTTAGAATCATTGCCTGGTTTTTTGTTGCCTAAACTATTATTGAATGACATTCTAGTTTGTGAAATACATCTTGGAGTATCCACTCCTCTATTTCTAATTCTATTTTTAAAAGTTGACTTAGAATTTTATTTTATTTTTTTTGAATTTATCCCTGACCTGTGAAAGATATTTCAATTTTTTTTCCTTATTGACTACCTTCTTGAAGACTTGGTCTATGGTAGGTCTATGAACATCCACTACTCCACCAATCTAGGGTCTCAATTCCATGATAAAATTTTTAATCATGAACCTCTCATCTCCTTGGTATTAAAGTATGTACTTCAAAATTTTAATGAACTACTTCTAATTCTCATTCAATAATAAGTCTCCCTACTTTAAATTCTAGAAATATGTGAGCTTTTGATCAAAATAAAGTTGTGAAATCCATCGTGACCTGAATAAAGTCATAAACTGATTTCAAGTAGTGGTGGTCGAGTTAAGATTCATTTTTAACCTCTTGTTGGCCCACCATGTAGCTACCTCACCAAGCAACTGGTATGCTCCCCATACTACTTTAGTGACCTTTGAGTAGTTTCAAATTTTGAAATAATTCTCTATCTCAGTCAATCATGTTTTAGCTTTGTCATCTAGAATAGTTCTATCAAAATTAGGTGGGTTCACCTTGTTCATGTCTCTAACCAACTCTACAACTACCTGAGCTCTTACATCTTGAGGTTTTTCTTACTCAATGGGATGCTCTTCAGTCACATCCTAATGTTCTTCCTCTTTATGGCCATGAACTACCTGTTCTAAGGCTAAAATTTGATCCTTGGTCTCACTCATGATTGAAAGAATCTCCATCTTTGTTGATTGCTCAATGACAAATTGACTAGGATCAAATTGAAGGTTACTATCATTGATATTTGATGGACCCTCTCTAAAAACTCTAGATTTCACCATCCTCCTTTATGTCAATAGAAGGATATAAAAATGTTAATGGACTCATTGGGTTCTAGAGTTTGAGTCGTAGCTTTGATACCACATGTAATATTCTCACTAGGATCGACCTAAAAATAAATGATTTCTTTTAATTTAAAAAATATATATTTTACAAAGATTATATCATGAGAATATAATCAATTGTCATATAAAATACTCTAAGTGTGATAATTTTAAATGAAGCATACTACATCATACATCATTGATCACTATTATCATAAGAAATACATCATAATTGATTATAAAAAGTAATTGCAGATATTCAGCCATGGTTGGTACAAGCATATAGCCACTACTATCAATGTATAATAAATAAATAATTATAGTCCATCATGATAATGTTTCAATAATAAATATAACACATTATATATATATAAGACACATGGCCCCCCAGAGCATATGTTCTCCAGACTCTAGTATCTTTAGCAATCTCAAGTGTCATCTCAAAAGTAGGACTATTATGGGGAGGGAGAGCATCATCTGAATATTTTTTCACATCAACCATAGACCAATGATCCCCCACACTAATCCTATCAGGAATACCCATCCCTTAATATATGAGTAAATAGTGATGACATAGGAATCCATAGAGACAACTAGTACCCATGTGTTGTATGATTTATAAAAATAAACATGTGATGTATGATAATAAAAAACCTGTTCTACGCAAGATATCACACAAACATGTAAATCATGCTCATGAAATGACAATGTCTCACTTAACATTACTTTAGTCAAATTTTTCAATAAATAATGATCTAACGATCAATCATATTTATACACACCACTTGATCGGATAACCTCCATCTAATATTGTGATACTAATAAGTTAATAAAATCTATCTCACTAGTTACTCAGTATCATCAATGCAAGATTTGGTTAACATAATATAACCAATAGATTCATACATATCACATCCTACTATTAATCATATAACGTGCTAAGCATAGGAATAATTTAAATACATACATTTATTCTATCAAATGTATGAATGAGTCTCACATTATTATTTATCACTTAAATAATATAAATGATAACTACAATTTATATCACCTGGATAAAATATACATTTAACTATAATTTATAATTACTATTAGTAATTTTCAAATATACTACACCCTATGAAACTCATATTATCATAGTCTAATATTCTTAATCACAACTATTAATACCACAATCAGTCATAATAAAGTAGTTATAAATCAATAAAAGCATAAGCTTTTGTTCAAACAACTAGTTATAACAAAGAAAGTCTCAGTTTTCATGAAATATATAATATTTCATTCTAGTATTTTTTATACTTTCATGGGGTTGTATGCACACATAAATTAAGTTATATTATACAGAAATCTCTAATATAATTTTGAACCACCAATAAAACTATATTTAGAGGAACACACCCTTATGTACAAGTATAAGCTAATTAGACAAAGATGTACTTATATTATTTTAAAACATATTATTCATTAATACGTAGATTATTATAGTAATATTTCCATAATACGTATCTTATTTCACATGCTACATATGATAAGTTATATCATGCATATCACAAAGCTTATCATAACATAATGAAATTATACGTTGAGTTATATATGCATCACATGCTTTATTAAAAGCTATTTTAGGATTTCAATATACTATAACTACATATATGCTACAATAAAGAAACGTACTCATTTTCATAAATTACATGATAAGACATACGTCATTATGTGATCTTTTTATTAATATATCTTCTAGATTATAAGTCTTTAATGATGAGTTTACACTATGACTCATTATAACCATAATATATCATCCTTCACAACCATTAATATGTCATTTAGGTTGAGCATTGCATGTAGTATTAAGACTTATAACTAATCTAAGGGAAGAAGATGGATGTTTTTATCTCTTTAAGTTTATGTGAATTTGAGTTAGCATTATTTACATAATGTTCTAATTATTTGCATGTTTTGTCCTCCATTTTTGATATGTATAAGTATTATAGCATATAAAGAAGAGTCTTGATATGATTCCATGAAGATAAGAAAGGGAATTAGTCACAAACCTATCAATCTAGAAAAGCTCTGGACTTTGTTAGGAGTTCTATGGACCTTGGGAGATAGTTACGGAGTTTCACAATCAAGCTACCTATTTTGACAGTCAAGCTACAAACTTCCATGACATGCTACAGACTCATCTAAAACATGTTTTCAAATAATTTCAAAGGTTCCTTAAACTATTTCATGATGATCTAGACTCCTCCATCTATCTTTTAGATACTTCTATTTTTGCATATATCTATATATAAACTTCTATCTATGTGTAGCTTTCCACTTATAAATAATTCACTAGTTTTAATTAGAAGATCATTGCATTTAATAGATTTAAACAAGTCATTATTTTTCTATTCAAAATTCATTGTATAAACTCAATTTTATAAAATATCAATTTCCACTAAACCATAATATCTATTCAGGAGATTGTTTGGTTTGATAGATCTAGTTATTCTTTTATATGAGTTGTGCAATTATAAAAGTTTCATACTATCCATTCTAAATCACTGCAAATATGGTTTGATTGTGTATATACCAATAAACACTTAGTTTTTTACCATGTTTTAATAAACAAGGTTAAATATAAGGAATGTTATACATATAGTCAAATTATTTTATATATTACACATGTTGTGTTTTGTCAGTGTAAGTTTTTTCCCACCTAGTAGTTTTACCTACACGTCTTTTCAGCTTACTTAGGTTAGTTAATTAAGTCATTAGGGGTCATTTACCTTTAAGTGGGTTCTAATTATGAGTTAAGATTTTACCTTTTTGGTGACATAATCTCACCTTAGATGTACTTTCTTTTTTCTTAAAGTGGCTAATGCAAATATTTCCTTTTGTGGAATTTTCTTATTTTCAAAGCTCTCATTATGCCTCTATAGGAATTTAACATTCATCACATGGATGATATTTAGAGATATTGATAAAATATATCATGGTACCAGATCTTTCTTGATAGCCTTAGTAATATCCTCATGCATTCACCTTGCTATTTTTTTATACTATACGACCACCATTTTTGACCTTGGAGACATTTTTTGAAAATTGCTTCAAAACTCATATCAGAAGGCCTTTGACAAAAAATATATTTACATATTTTTGTGGTTTTTTTTTAGATCTAAAATGAGTTTTTCTTCGTTTTCTAAGAAAGTTCACATATTTTCCAAAAAAATGATTTTTTTCTAGTGGTTGTCTGTACAGTTGAAGTAATCCACCCTGCAAACCCTGATTTACTCTCCATAGACTAAATCAAGTTTTGAAAGTGCTTATGTTTTTTCACTGACCAAATTGAGTTTTTGAAGTGCTTCTACTTGTTCATCAACCAAATTGAGTTTTTGAAGTGCTTCTACTTGCTCGTAGACCAAATCGAGTTTCTCAAGTGCTTCTACTTATAAGTAATCGGGCTTCTCCAGAGTGACAACTTATAAGTAATCAAGTT
>JARHVA010002377.1:0-107500 GCA_037957365.1 Torreya grandis | reverse complement strand
ATGGAAATTAGGGAGTTCTCTATTATATATTTGGGACCACTTCTCATAAAATATCTCCACCCTTCAAAAGTCAACATGGGTTCTTACCTTACTTGGAGGATTTGGAATGAGATAAACTATTCACATGCCCAAATTAATTAGATGAATTCTATTTTTAAACATAGGTCCCTTCCTTCATGTAGTGTAAAAAACTCCTTGTGGTTGAATGGATCACCTTTGGGTTTTTATGTTGTCAATATTGGATAAAAACTAGTGGCATGCAAATCAAGTCTAGGTGTGAATACTAAATGGCTTATCCACAAAATTTGGTTTGGTTATAATGTTGTAAAATCAAGTACCTTCACTTGGATAAAAGCTCAAAAAATATACTAATATTTTATAACCTTCCAAAAAGGATATTCCAAGGCCCAAATAGGTGTATCCTTTGCAAGGATAACTCTGAATCAGTGGATCACATTCTCCTCAACTACACTATAGCTAGTAGGATATGGTCTTCACTACTCATCCCAATTCCACTAATTATCTCATCCTAAGTTGGAACTATCCATATTATTTAATTATGAACCCATTATGGTCGCCATGCCTAATGTTAATGATGTTGAATCTTTAGTTAGAATGAAACAAAATAATTTTTTATAATAAGGCCCTCCCATGGGGCATGTTTATGTAAAGAATTAAAATGGATATCTTAGAATGGATGTCTTTTCAAATCATATATTAGTGTATTCCTCTAAAACCCATTGACTTATTCATTATTCACAACTATCCCCTTGTTTCTCTACCAATTGTAAAAGAGAAGAGTTCATCTCCTTAACCAAGGCTAAATTATTATTGGGACCACCCAAAATATGTTTGTTTAAACTAAAATTGGTGGTGTATTTATTGTAAAACCTAGTGTGGTGGAATTATTATACATTATAAGACCTTATTTTGGCCAATTATGTGTTTAAAATTAGCTTATGTGAGATAAACAAGATGATAAAGGAGAGTTTATGATTTCCAATCTAAAATGCTGAAAGAATGGAGATAAACACATAGGATAAAAAAAAAAAATTCCCTTGGGAAAACCTTTTGAGTAAAAAACCTAACAAAATAAAATTATAACACAAAAAAGATGGATTAAAATTCTAAAATTGAGTCAAAAGGTTTTGTAACATACATACAATAATTTACTATATATTAGAATACACACACTAGACCATGTGTATTCAACATTCAAAAAAATATTACACATATGGAGTGTGTGAAACACATGATTACAATGGGGTTAGTAATGCTAGTATGAAATCAAAAATAAATACACATAACCTAAATCCCAAGCATGAGTCCTGAGATTGGGCAAGGTCAAGAAAGAACATAAATAATATAAATGGAAGACAAATAACATAAATATAACTTCCCCTTTATATGTCTCTCTCTTGTCAGAAGTAAAGTTTGGATGAGCCTAAATATAGTGTTTGAGGGTATTTTTCAATGTTTTGAATCCACTTGGATGGCATCCCTGCTTTCCCTATGCATGATTGGATGAGCAATGTGAAGAACTAGTTGAATCTCTCTTGAGGATTTAACAACATAATTTTAGCACAAAAATGTTTGTCGATAATGGAAAATGGTTCCTCCATTTATATACTTGGTGATTAAATATGGACCATCCATCTTGGATTAAAATTAAGGGTGTAGAATGAGTCCTCACCTTCATAAATGTGAGAGGTTGAGATTGTAAGACGTATAAATTATGAAGGTTTGGAGTGTGGAATAATTTAGATTGAGTGTGTAAGAGTGGCGTAAGACATGTAATAATACTTGCTTATACACCATAAATTTCTCATTAAATTTCCTTGGAAAGTGAGAGATTTAATTAATTTTTAATTGACAACTTGTTATGTGATGAGGAAATTAGGAAATATTTAGTTTTTAAATATTTGTGACATTTGAATTCCATGTAACCTTATCTTTAGAAGAAGTTTAATTATCCTAATCAATAAATTAGCTAATTAAGTTGATTGTTTCCTTTTATGGTCTCATTTTCAAGGTTTGATTTACTTGGTTTAATATTCCTAGTGAGACATTTGCAATAAAGGGACACATTTTAGGATGATGATGAGGGATTAGATGATTTGATGTGGTTTACTTTCCCAATCAGGGATGCACCAATGTGTCATAGAATGTGCATGTTAAATTATATAGATGATTTGAAATGTTTTAATGATTTATTCATTGATTTATGCATTATTGTGGGAAATTATTAAAATTTGAAATTTTGGCATGGAAGTTATGAAAGTGGAATATCTATATTTTGCCCCTACTTGAAAGGGTATTACGAGACACAACCAAAGTAATATATTTTCAAATAATGAAAATGTCATTAAAATTATTTGATAAGGATTTAAGAATGATGTGTTCACTTTTTGTTGATTCTTGTTTGATTTATTGAAAAATGAGTTCACAATGATGTCTCAAACAGTGTTTGGGATGTCAAGGATTCCCCCTCTAAGGAGTGCCCAATAAAATATTTTGATGGAAGAGCTTTTAAAAGGAATAAAATGGCATGTTCTACAATAGAAAAGGCCAATAAATGAGAAAATAGGTGAAAAGGGGAATAAAAATATACAAAGGAGCCATAAACATGCCTCTTAAGAAGAAGAATGATGCAATGGGAGGGGTGGGGTTAAAAATTCAAAATTTGAGCTATAAATTGACCCTTGGAGGTGAAAATAAATCATTTTCACCCTCCCCTCTTGGAATTATTTTTTTTTTAATTTGTGTGTAAGTTATTTGAATTCAATTTTGTGTATCCCTCGTCAAAATAATCTTAAGGAATGGGTTCAAGAGTACAAGAAACCACTAGGGAGAAAGTATTCGATAAGTACCTTTCATTTTTGAAAAATTTATCATTTAATGTTTTTAATGATAGGAAAAATTAGGAGAAATGGTGGTTTTACATTTCAAATAATTTAAAATGGTCAGATCACCAATGAAAACAAAAACATTATGATGAAATCAATAGGAATGTTGATGAAATCAATGATAATGCTAATGAACTCGATGATATAGATTAAATCAGAGATATCACCTAAATATGGTATAAATCACCTAAATGGAAAAAATGACTTATGAAATAGTGAGATCATGAAGGAAAATAATGAAATTTTCTTGTAATGTATAAAAAACCAAAAAGGTAAGAAGGAAAATGGGAATAGAGAGATAGCCCTAATAAACAATTATATTATTATAAAATGGTGAAATCATGAAAATAAAGAATGGAAATTGATTTTAATGAAGTATTCATTTAAATAGAATTTTATTTGATTAATTTGAAAGATTGAATTGATGATTTATATGAAAATAGGAGTGATGTGTTGTAATTTGATGAGGTGTCAGTGTCTAGGTAGATAGATTTGACTAAGTGTGCTAACATGTTTTGATTTTCAAGATGCAGTCTCATTGTTGATAGCTCATGAGTGATGATCAAAAATCTTAAAATAGCTAGGGATTTGGAATGAGGAGTTCATGTACCTATTTGAGGTGATTTATTTGTTAAATTTAGTGCAAATTCTTGTGTTCTGAGTAGATATGGCCTTTCTATCTGTGTTAGTCTTGTGGTGACATTTATAGATGAACACATTTCACCTACCTACTAGAGAGGTGACATTAAATTTGGAGGATGTTTGGTGGATTTTTCATATTGTGATATGAGGATGATAATTATATTGGTTATGATAGGGATATGATAGGAATTACTAGATGATTTGATTTGGTGTGACTGATGTTATCATGCAAGATGGATTAGTTGACATAGATTTATTGGAGGGCTTAACTAGTGTGACAAATGTCATGACATAGGCACAGTCATTAATTGATCAAAAAATTATCATTCATATGGTCATTATCAATGGCATATTTTTACCTGACAAGATTAGCCATTATTTCCATATGGGACTAGGAGGGGTGCTCTGAGATATTATCGATGTTATTGCTTACTTTGCCTAGGACCATGTAGTTTCAGATTAGTTATATAGAGATTACACATGGTTGATTACTATTATGGTAGGAATATTGGACCTTATATGTTGCTTCACGTCTAGGCATAGGATCATATCATAATCAAGTGATCAATTAGATAAATATGAAAACATGATCCAAGGATTTGCTAGCTTATGGTTGGTAATTAACAAGAGGAGGTTGATGGGGACACAAAAGGGACCTGCCCTTCTACTAGTGGGATATTGATGAGATGACTGATAGGTATTATATTTGTTCCCTTATATGCACATCTATTTTAATTAGATAGATAATTAATATGTGATGAATTTCATGCTTACTCCATGTTATATTACATGTCACCATGATTTCATCCTTGAGAGATATCATCCTAACTGAGTATATAGGTAGTTTGGATTCCATTAAGATGTTACTATAGGGACTCATTACTTCATGCATGTGACATGTGAGATCAATTAGTGTAGTAATCTTATCTTGAGGACTGAGGTAGTTAGTAGTTTTATGCCGGTATAACTAGTTATGTCATCTTATATCAAAGGATTGGTAGATGCAAGTATCATAGAGGCATATACATCCAAGTGGATTCAATTTATGATGGTTAAATTGACTAGGCCTAGACTATAGTAGCATGAGTGTTAAGACAACATGTGTAACATTTGGATCAATAATTGAGGCCACTGTAATAAAGACATGCTATACCATTTCATAGATATGGCGATGGTGGTGGAGATGGAGGATAGGGATAAGTACCTTTGTGTATATAGGCCTCTCCTTAGATTTAGGATCCTCTATAACAACCAATACATACATCAATATAGCAACCTATGCCTATAATTATATATTTTGTGTTTGGAATCAACATAAATAATAGTGAGGGATAGTCCTCTGATCATAACATGGATGAAGGACAGGGTCCTATACATGATGAATAAGATAACCATGTTATAGTCAAAAGATATTGTTAGGATGTGGGTATGGGCTAGGCTAAAAATTAGGTGGTACTTTAGATCTAAGTAGATCAAAGAAAGATCAGGCCATAATAGATGGGTTGTAGTGTGAGGTTGATGCGAGATTAGTTAAGATTTTAGGATTAGAGGCTAGGGTGGCCCAACTATAGATGCATCTTTTAGATGCACATGTTTATATATTAGTGTTATAGACATATATTGACACCCTAAGGGTTGAGGTTGTTATATGGCCTCCATTTAACAACAGTTGACTGGCAATAGGAATAAAACCTAAGTTAATGTTTAGAGGCTCTGTGGGGATTAGAATGAGGCTAGATAGATTATGACACAATATGGCCAAGTGAAGGCCCTTATAGAGATTATATGGGCTAGAGATGTGGTCAAATATTTTAGGAGTCTATATTAGGAGTATAGTAATTAGAGATCAGGATAGTCATTTAGGTCACATCACACCTCAACATCATAAAAATTAGTTTCTCAACCTCCTCCTCAATTATTATTCATGGTTCTACCTTAGAAGACACCTCCTCATGGCATAGGGTAGAGTTTTCCAAAGGATAGTCCATGGAGGATCCCTCTTCAAGATGATCAAATTTAGAGATGATTTTTGTGTTATAGCTCTACATTTTTATTATTATGACATGTACATATTATTTTATGTAGATACATTGTTTTGAGATATATTTGGACATTAATTTTTATTATATGATGTATATGGACTCTGATATTATTTTGATATATATGATATTGTTATTTGATTCACTGATGTGGATTCATGATGTAGAATAGATGTGGATGTTGATGTGATATATATGATGATGATGTTATTGATGTTTTTTGATGATTTTATTATCTTAACCTTTATTATGATGTTAAAATTGATCTATATATAAAATGTGTTGTATGTATTATATTTATTATTGGTTATGATGTGATTTTTATTTGATGTACTAATATTGATCATGATGTAAAATGTGTATGAATTCCTTTCCATTTTTGTTTATAGATTTGTATAATGATTATCATATATGTAGCCTTGATGTTTAGTTATTTTGTTTTGATTATGTAAAATATGATAATGTTTTGATTACGCATGTGATCACACTTAGCCATGTTGATGTATCTTGCAATGGGATATTTTATCTTCACATGACATTGTATATAAGTCTCAAGTAATTGATGTTTAATTTTTCACATGACATTATGTATCATAATTATAACATGAATCATGATAACATTGTTTTCAATTTACAAAGGACTAGTTCAAATACTAATGTTCACAAAAAAAGATAAAGATATAAAAGATCAATACCTAAGTGTAAAAAATAATGAACTAAACTAAAATAAATAAAATTAACTAAACACACAAGCATACAATCAATCAATTTACACATATATACATACATCTGAAAGTAATAAACAAACAATAGTTCATCATTGAAGGCATTTATTAATAAGGCTTTACTCTTGTGTTTTGATCTTAAGTATAGGGAGTGTCAAATAGGTTAATGTGACAAACTTTGACAAAGGTGGAATGGAAGAAGGAAGAAGTATTCAAGCTGACCCCAAATGCCCTGGGCACTACTTCATAGTCTATTATAGACCTTAAGCCACTACAGTTCCTCCAAGAAGGGAGGAATGTGATGAAAACATTATTGATAAAAATGATGGATAAGGAATATATAAGCGACCCAAAAAATGGTGAGAACATAGTGGACTTGACTCGTAAAATGATGAAAGTGTAGTAGACTTGACTCATAAAATGGCAAGAGCATAGCAAAATTGACAAGAAATGAAAATGGAAAAAGTAAGGATGAAGAGGAATCAAATATGAATGTTCAGATGTTTGATGATCATATATTAATGTGTACTACTCACATCCATAATGTGTATAATGTGTATAGTGTGTAATTTATAAATTTTGACAATAAGGTGATGAAAAGTAGAATGCCCAAAATAAGGGTGACCAAGCTAACCTCAGTAACTAAGTGTTACCTACATAGTCTATTATGGACCTCAAGCCAGTTTAGTTCCCCAAAAAGGGAGGAATGTGATGAAAAATGATTAGATAAAAACTTGATAATGTGATGAAAATTTAAGTTTTATAGTGATGAATGTCAAAAAGGGTGGATGATGGTGTTCGAGTGGACCCCAAATACCCCATGTATCTAAGTGTTTCCTACATGGTCTATGTAGACCTCATACTGAAGTAGTTCTCCCAAATATGGAAGTATAATGGATAAATGATGATGTTTATTAGATTGACCATGATGGAATGAAAGATACACCCAAATACATATGTAAACACCTATGAGAGTGGGATGATCAAGATTGGAATGATAGTCAAAATTTATTGAATTTGATGGAAAAGTCATGATCTGGAGAAGATGTTCCCACCCATGAAATGTTTAAATGTAAAGTGGGTTTATCCATGTCAAACTCAAATAGTCCTACTCAGAATAGAACCAAGAGAGAAAATTCATTAGGGAACAAGCTGACAAACTCTATAAAGATTTTATGGCTTTATATCTCTTTTTGGGATTTTTTTTAGATATTAGGATTTTCTATTTTTTAGGATTTTAGGATTTTTTGATGTTTTTTGGATTTTTTTAATAATAAATATACATGGGTATTCTTCATATAGGATATATAGGGGAATATAAATTTTTTTACAAGGAACCATCTATCAAAAGGAAAACAACCTTGGGTAGGGGTTCAACAAAAAACTAGGATGTGAAGGGAATATCATTCAACAACAAATTAGGATTCAAAGGAAGTGATGTGAAATGGGTAAAAGGACTAAAAGGAGCCAAAAGGATATTTTCAAGGACTATCAAGAAAAAAAACTTTGCTGAAGTACTTTGATATTCTACCTACAAAGATGCATTGATGATGACCAAATCAAAAATGCTTACTAAAATACTTTCTGAAGCCACCTATAGGTCATAATAAAGATCACAATAGTAATTGGATGTGAGATACGGACAAGGATTAACTTGGTAATATAAAATGGAATGAAGGGAATGGGATGTGAAAGGGGTGTCTCCAAGCAAGGGTGGTCATAGATAATATTCAAACAAATCAAGCATAAAAGTGCTTGAGATGTATAATGTTCATGGGCTCATACATATCTTGCCAATATGATGTAGCCAAATGTATGCTCTAGAACCATAGTTTTCTATGATAATAAATGGGCCCAACCAATTAAGCTCAAACTTATCTTCATATTCATGGTTGACGTTGGTTCTTTTTCAATTCTATTTCAACATAAGATCACCAACTTTAAAGTCTATGGAGATGATGTGTTTGTTATAATTATGGCTTATCCAATTTTGATATGCTTTGAGATGGTTCAAGGTGGCTAGTCATTTCTCATCCAAGGGTTATAGCTCTTTTAGTTGAACTACTCTATACTCCCCTCATCAATGATGCCCTACAATAAAATGCATAAAGAAACTCATTCTCAATACAGAGGATAGATTGAGATATAAAGATTAAGGAATAAGGTGTTGTGACTATAGACATGTATATATTGGTGTTGTAAGCCCACAAGGTAGGGAATAGCTGAAAATACCAATCATAGATAGTATCATTGATGATCTTCTTAAAAAATCTAACAATAGTCATGTTAGATGCCTTATCTTGGCCATTACCTTGAGGGTAATAGGGAGTTTATCATCTATGTTTGATATGGAATTATGTATAGAGGGCCTTGACATCCTTGTTTTTTAATGACTTGTCATTATCTAATATGATGGTAGAGGGAATACCATAATGGAAAATGAGGTGATTCAAAATGAATTTAGATATTTATTTACCAGTTACATAAATGAGAGGTATTACCTCAACCCACTTAGTAAAATATTTGATGGTAGTCATGATATGATTATGACCATTTGATGATGTGGAGTTTATATTCACTAAGATTGATTCACCATGTTGAAAATGGATAAGGATATATAATAGGCTAAAGTTCTTGTGAAGGAACATGAATTAAATCACAATGTTTTTGAAAAGTAAGATACTTATTAACATAATCACGCACACATGATTTTATTGTGGGCTAATAGTATCCTATTTGAAAAATTTACTTGAAAAGGACCATTATGCTAATATGATCCCATCAAATCTATTTTTTCACATCTTTGAGTGATAATTCAGATTCACCCAAGTTTAAAAAATAAAGTAGCAACCCATCATAGCCTCTATGAAAGAGTGTACTGCTGAGTAAATTATAACCTCATGTATTATGAATGAAGGATTTTTATTGATTGTGTGATAAGTTAATGGGAATGATATGATTTTTAAGGAAAGTGTATACATCTTGGTACCAAGGGGAATATGGACTAGTAATATCACATACCAATTTTTATTTTAGATAACTATAAGCTAGTGTGAGAAGTTTTTCAATGAGAAATTGATATTCATGGACATTAAAGATATATTTTTTATCAATGATCCAATAGTTTCCATAGCATAAATTGATCTATTGTTTGCTGTTGGTATTTTCTCAAATTGGATGCATTCAAAATTTTATTTGAGACTGTCAACCATGCCTTTATAGGGCTTGAGCTTTTCATCTTTTATTTTATATTGATATGTAGCCTGATTGATAATCAATTATGAATCTCCATAGACAACTAACTATTGAATGTCCCATTACACTATAAAGTGAATTCATGCAATGAGTGCCTCATATTATGCAATATTATTGGTGCATGTAAGACCAATTTTAAATGCCTTTTGGAATGAGAACCCCTATGGTGTAATAAATCGAATGCCTACCCCTCAACCATGGGATGTGGAGTAACCATAAAAATATAGCTTTTATTGTCATGATTTATCTAAAGTAAAGATAGACTCAAGGAGATGGATGTTTAAAGGATGTGTGTTTGAAAAATTTGCCTTGACAAGTTGGTCTACAAGTATTTTCCCTTTAACGGATTTTTGATGTGTATATTCTATGTCAAACTCACTGATCAACATAACCCATTTGGACATGCAGCCAGTCAAATCTAATTTATATAGAAAGTACATGAGCAAATTCAATTTAGTAATTAAGATGATCTTGTTAATCAATGTGTAATGACACTACTTCTAATATGTGAAGACCAATTTTGAACATGATTTCTCAATGGGTGTATAATTATCTTTATAAGTGACTAGTGTTTTACTTAAATAGTATGACACACATTCTTTTCCCTAATTGTTATGCTGGGCCAAAAGTACCCCCAAGGGATGTGTAGTCACTGAAATGTAAAGTAATAGTGGATTCCTTGGCATTGGTGGGGCTAGAAAAGGTGGATTTTCCAAATAAGTTTTAAAATTATCAAATACTTCTTGATAATCTTTATTCCATTGAAAGGTGGTACCATTATTGAAGAGGTGAGTAAAAGGATGAATCGATCAGCAAGTTATAAAATTAATCTCTAAATGCACTAAATTTTTCCTTACAGGCTACATAGTTATTCAAATTGAATGGCGGAGGAATTTATATAGTTGCCTTAAAATTGGTATGATTGATTTCAATACCTCTTTTGGAAATAATGAAGCCTAAAAATTTTCCTGAAGTGACACCAAATACACATTTCTTTGGATTAAGGCATACCTTTTACCCATAAAGTTGTTCAATGATTCTTTTTAAACTATGGGATGTCTTGCACATGTTCATGATTTTCCTAGAATATCACCAACATATTCCTCTATAAAATTATGCATCATGTAATTTAAGATTATAGTCATTGCACATTGATATATTTCACCAATGTTTTTCAATTTGAATGGCATAACCTGATAATAGAAAGTTCCCCAAATGATGGTGAACATTATTTTATGTTGATCTTTTGGTGATATTTTAATTTGATTGTACACTAAAAAACAATCCATGAGGGATAATATTTTATATCCTATTTTTGAGTCTATGATCATATCAATGTTAGGCAATGGGAAATCATCCTTGGGACATGCCTTGTTGATGTCTCTAAAATTTGTGTTTAGGCAAATATCAATGGGTTTTTTATCAATTGGGATGATATTAGAAATCCATTCATAATTATAAATTGGTATAATGAAACATGTTCCAAATTATTTATTTAATCCTTTTTTATTAAGATGGCAATATGTGGATGCATTTTTCAGAACTTTTGTTTAATAGGCCTAACATCTAGGTGCCTAATAATACGGTGTATGACCAAAGAGAGATCTAGCCCAAGTATATTGGCATAAGACCATGAAAATATGTAAATGAATTCCTTAAGAATTATTATGATTAACTCACGTTCCTATGTAATGAGGGACATGCTAAGTTTGACAATTTTAGGATCATCTATAGTACTAATATTGACTTCAGTGGTGTCTTCCAAAATCAATGTGGAACCATCCTCTAATATAGTGGATGCTGATGGGAATTGATATTTCCCATATAATTATGGGTCATCAAGATGACCCATGTAAGAAGACTCAGAAGCACCCATGGAAGGTAATGGCCATTTAGCAAATGTTTGAGTAAAATCTTGAACTAACCATTCAAATGTCCTTATCTCTTCTAGACTGATATCTGAACTAAATGTAATGTGAAGACTTGTGGGACTTTGTACTTCTTGTGAAAGAGAGAAAAATTACCCATCATTTGGTGCCTAAAACAGGTTTTCACTTAGGGACTCATCTTTATATTTACTTTTACCCTAGTCCACAAGTGTCTCAAAGAGGTTTTCACTAGTAGACCTCAATTATTGATTTTATTTTCGATTTTGTTGACTAAGGAAGTTTGAATATTATCTAAGTAGGTAGTAATGTACAATCCCTAAGGCCCATGAATTCTAAAATTAATTCTTCATTTTGGAAGTCATCTAATGGTATAATGTTATTTTGTTAGTCTATATCAATTAACTTGAGATAATAGAGGGTAAGAGGGAAATTATATGTGGATGTGATGGTAAGGATGGCATTGTTATCAAAGAGGTTTATGTCACATAGCTCATCATAGATATTATAGTATGATTCTATATCACTTATAGGATCATCTTCATTAAGTGTCAAAGTTGTGTCACTCTCAAGATGTGAGGGGTCACCCCCAAGTAGTTTGTATCCAATGCCTCAAGTTTGGTTGTAGAGATGGGCTCAAGAATAACTTTATGACATTTATGTTCCATGATTTTTTTTGGAATGGGATATTTAGTGATTTGATAGCAGGAAGTGAAATCATCATTATACAGCTAGGAATCCCCAAAATTATTAAGTTTTTATTAATTCAAAAAACCATTTTTAACAAAAAGAGGAGGTCCCTTTTGATGAGAATCATCCTTTTTATGCCATTCCATCTTGGGCCTACCACGATATTTGGGATACTTGGGAAATTTTTTAATATAGAAGGCATATTTGATATTATACATGTCATGACACTTATCTTCAATTATGAAATGGGAATAAATTTGAGGAGGACCATTAGAGGTGGGAAACATTACTTGGGTCAATATAATTAGACTTGGGAGATTCAAGAGCTACATTCTTGTCCCTTTTGAATGCATGATCAGTGATGGGATAATAGTTGTACTAACCACATTCGGCTTCCAAATGCTTAGAATATTGAAATGACACCAAGAATAGTAACCTTAATTATGGAATGGGGGAATTTTAGACATTGATGTAATGTAGAAGGGACAAAACGTACTTCATAGATCTAAGGACATTCAAGAAGTAGATTGTATGATAATTCAATATCAATGACATGTCAAAGGGTATCATGGGTAATAGGTCCAATAAGGACAGGTAAAAAAATGGCACCCATTGATTCTCTTGTTATGTTTTCATATGCCTTAATAGTGATGGTATTTGGATGCATATATACTGAAGTGTACCCTAAATATTTGACCAATTTAAATGAGGCAATGTTTAAATGTGAACCATTGTCTATGAGAACCTACTTGATCTTGTGATGGTAAATGCATGCTTCAATATAATGGGGGTTGTTACATAGTCTACCAAGGGATGGCATATTACTTTGGTCAAATGTGATTTATTGACATGGGGATAAATACCCCACAAGTGCTAGGAATTGGGTGAGATCAATGTCATTTGAACCTTGTTTTGTCATGAAATCTCATACAGTATTTTCTTGTGGATTCAGATTACACAAAATATATAGAATAGAAATTCTTGTTGATGTCTTGTTTAATTATTCCATAAGATCATATTTCTTCTCAATATAATAAGAAAATGGTTTGGATTTTGAAGGCAAAGAGCCTTTTACTATATTACTATTTGGAGGTGATAAATGACCTTGAATGGTAACCTATAGATGTCAAGTTTCAATTATTCAATTTCAAGTCGAAAGTATGTTACTTAAATTGGAAGGAGGAGATATAGGACTTAGAATGGTAACCCATGGACATAGAGTTATAATAATACAATTTTGAGTCATAAGAAGGCAATTAGGATGTGAAGGGGGAAGTCCTATAATGGAAGGGGAAATGCGTTGAGTAGTGTTAGAGGATGGACATGAATTGATCTTAATAGTGTCCACATAATTCATGGTAATATGACTCACAAAATTTTTATAGTCTTATGAGACATTACAATAACTAGTTTGATTAGTATAGGAAACCTTACCTTGATTAAAATTATTATAATTATGATTCTATCCCTAATTCTAATTTTTATTGTTCAAAGGATAGTTATTTTGATTTTGATTGTTTGGTTGATTCTAACTATTGGAATTATGCTTCATAAATGGTTCTTTCTATATACCCATGTTTTTATTTGAAGTAGAAGCAACATTTTTTAGCTCAATTTCATCATGCTCAAGTAAGTCTTGGATGAAGTGCTTGATTTGCATACACATGCAAGTTTTATTGCCTTTAACATGATGGTAATCATAATATTCATTTCCCCTATACCATGTCGGTTTTGGTTGACCTTCTTCAAAAGGCTTTGTATTTGGCCAAATGACCATGTTTAATGCAACCAATTTTTGGAATGCTACCTCTATGGGCTCACTAAGGTTAGATAAAAATCTTATTGATATTGATTATTTTATGGAGGTGGTATTTACTATGTAATGGATTGAGTAGGTGGTGTAATTTGGATAGGTAGTGGTTACACCATTTGTATATGTCTAGATTCAGTTACTCCATTTCCTAAAACATTATTACTTCTATTAAATACCTTTGGCTTCTCAAACGTGCTTGCTTTTTCTTCTTCTAGGGTTTGAGCTTGTGTTTAACTCAGAATAAATTTAACCAAGCCCTTATCAATAAGAGCCTTTTCAATTTGCACACGATATTATATAATCTCTTTAAATATGTCGGCACAATGAAGTATCACATTATGAGCTACCTCCATATTATTAAAAGTGAAGATGCTTGTTAACTATTTATCTAGAAGGTTGTGTGGAAAGTGGTTGGCTAAACTTCCCCATCATTTTAAGTGTGTAGAAAAAATTTCCCCACCCTGTTGTTTGGCATTACATAAGTCAAACATGGTCAACTCATGTTCCATGTTATAAATAAGTGTTTAACATTTTTTTAAAATTGATAATCAAAAGTGTTGATGAATCCATTTGGTAAATGAATAAACCATTACAGGGCTTGCCCACCCAAATGCATGGAAACAAGCAAAGTAGATTTTTTTTTGTAAGATACCTTTTGACATGCAACAAATAATTCTCTTAGGTGTTCTCTAGGGTCACCTTTTCATTTGTATTTTTTGAATTTGGGTGCCTCAAAGTGAGGCAAGAAATGTACTTGGAGGAAAATCATATCAAATGGATAAGGGCATGTCTCTTCAAACTTGTATTTCTTTCCTTGATTACCTACTTGGAATCCTAAAATAACCTCTTTTATCTCTTACCATTCTTAAAGAGTGGGAGCATTTTGGGATGGAAAAGGTACATATTATTGAGTATATAAGAGTGGATTAGCTTGGCCTAGATAAATAGGTAGATTTGGATTGAAATAAGTTGAAATGGGTCCCTTTTTTGCCAAACTATTAGGGTTATTCATCATATAACCATGATTATAATGTTGATAGGGTAATTGTTGTTGATTTGTATTTGGAAGTAGATTAGAAATGTGTTGTTGACTTAGGGTAATCTATTATTAATATGGATGAATTTACTACTATTAAGTAGGGACTTATCATGAATGGAAAGGAACTTGTTATTGGAATTGGACTTACTACTGATTAATAGGAATTTGTTTTTTATTAGAAGGGATGCATGGTAGATTAATAAGAATGTGTTTTTGTGGATTGAAAGAGACATGTTGGGATTATTCACAACTTGTTGTTGTGGAGTTTTTGCAACTTGATGTTGCATATTGCTTACAACTTTTTGTTGCAAATTGATTTCAACTTATTATTGTGGTGTGTTTGAAACTTATTGTTGCATATTAGAAGGAATTAGATGGGTATTAGGAGGGACTTGATGTCGATTAGGGAATGTTTATACTAGATTACTTGAAGCGATCGACTAGAAGTATTTTTCAAGGTTGGATCTATTCTTGATGGAGCATTAGATAATGGATCTTATTGTTGTTTATATAGTGCATTTTGATCCATAGGAGGGGAATTTTTAGATAAATATGCAACTAGAGAGGTTTCTAAAAGAGATAAAATTTAAATATTCTATTGTAATTGATATATAATGACTTGGATCTATTTGGAGGGGTCTATAATTACCATTTTCCTTTGCTAGATGATTTTAGGTTTTCACTGGAGCTTTATACAAGAGCATTTTCCTAGGTAGAAGTTTAATTTAGGGGTTTTTCCTCTATTTAAACAAAGTTGTGTACTTCATTATGAGTGGTAGATTATCATATTCATTTTGATGTACCTTATCCTTTGGGTTTTCAATATTTTCAAAATATCTGAGTGGACATCAGACCATTCATCCTTGAAAGTAGGGTTTTATGAAGCCCTAATTCTTTTGTACTTAGGCATGTTTGGATTGATAATATTCATTTTTAATTACAATAAGATGTTCAAAATGATTTGATTTGAATACATGTAAAGTCTTTTCTTATAAATTTAAAGTTGAATTTTAGATTTGAAAAGTGTATTTGAGTCAATTGGTATCTGAATGTGATTTTGGAATGCTCTTTGGTGAAAGTGAAATGTTTGATTTATATTTGTCAATGTAAATTTCAAAGTGGAATGCTTGATTTTATCTTGTCAATGTAAATTTTAAAGTCAAGAAAGGATTTTCAATTCAAGTTTTTTTTAAGTTCCACTAAGTTTTGGAATTTCAAGTACTTACCATGAAAAAATATGTATCTATAAAGCAAGTTTTGAAAATTCAAAAGTTTGGATTTTTTAAAATACTTGGATTTTGATTTGATTTTTTATTTAGATTTCAATGTTTGACTTAAAAAGTTAAATTTTCAAAGTGTGACTTGATTTAACCTTTGAATTTTGAACTTGGGAAGTTTGATTTTATCTTTTAATTTTTGATTTGATTTTAGTTTGAATTAAGTTGTTTGCTTGAATTTAGTTAACCTTTGAATTTTGAACTTGGGAAGTTTGATTTTATCTTTGAATTTGATTTGATTTTATTTTGAATTAAGTTGAATACTTGAATTTATTTGACCTTTGACTTTGATTTAGTTTGATTTTGACTTTTTGGAAGTTTGGCTTTCACTTTGATTGGGAATAGTTGACTTGGGAAGTTTGACTTTGACTTGAAGTTTAACTTTAGAATGTTTGAATTTATTTGAAATTTGACTCTAGTTTACTTGGAATGTTTGAATTTGGAAGAGTTAAATTGATTTTATAAATTTTGATTGATTTAGAAACTTTGACTGATTTAGATTTGATTTAGAATTGGATTTGGTTCAAAATAGACCTGATTTAGATTTGTCTTTAAATGGGAAACATAATAATACAATGTGGATAGGGTAAGGTTTCAATAAAATACCATGATAGTAAGATGGGATAAATAACTTGGAAATTGGGTAGAGTAATGCCTTATTTTGGAAACTTCATGTACTTTGAACTAAAGACATTATATCAATCACACATGTGAACAATTATTTGTAATGAAATCAATTATAGAAACTAAATACATACACACAAAACTAGAATGTAAACAAACAAATGAAAAGAAATGTCTTCTTAAAAAATGGGATTGTGACATAAAATCTTCACAAGAGGGACTTGTTTGGTATGAATCATGCTTCAAATCCCTTCCTTGATTACAAACACTTTAACTCAAACCACTTTAATTGCATTGATCAAATTATGTACCAATAAAATGATTGATACAAAAAAGTACAAAATATTTCTATAACTTTTCTACTCTTACTCATATTTCTAGGTTATATCATTCTAAACTTGTAATCCCTAACAAATCTTCTCCTTATATATGGAAGGTATGTGATTTTTATCTAAAAGGAGGCATAATGGTTACAACCATAAGATCATATTTGGTGAAAAAAGTTAGATGAAGATAAGAAGGGTGTTAGGATGGTTAAAACCATATGGTTATACAATATAATGATAAAATCATGGTCAAATGGAGTTATTATACAATTATAATAACTTCTCATCTTATTAAATATTAGTGAGTGAGTTGGAAGATAGTAGAAGATGACAATTGGAAGTTTTTTTGTATTCTATAAAATGTCCATCTATAGCTATTTTGTGTCTGCACTTAGGTTCTCTGTAACTCCAAAGTCTATCCAATCAAAGGCTATGTGTATATTTTTGAGAATGGCTACCAAGACTTTGAGATTACATTGTTTGTCAAGGGTTACAACCAACTCATTATAATAGAATTCACATAACAAGTCCTTATATTATTCTATACCCTAGTAAGATATTCATTGAAAAAGTCAAAAGGTAATCCTATAGAATATTTTCACTTTAAATGAACCATCTTATCTAAAATAGGATCCATTATTATTTAAGACATCTTAAAAACCCTTGGATTAAGGACTCAAAAAACATTAATGGTTATTTCTTGTTTCCTTGGTTCCCTATCATTTTCTACCATTTGGTCCTTCAAGATATTATTTTATTATATCAACAAATTAATCCTCTTTTACTAACCTTTATAATTTTGAACCAACTCAACTTAAAAGATTCAATAATATCTAGATGCCCTTTTATTGAGACACAAATTTCATGAGTTTGGTCAGGTCCTTCTATCATACCTATTTTTTCCATACAAGCTACAAGTTCTTCAATGATGATGATTACAAGTGGCTTAGGTGCATTGACTGAATGCTCTTCAAGAGTCATTATTTTATAGGTAATTGTTGTAGGTTCTACTATAATTTTTCATCTTTCTATTTCAAGTTATTATGTCTCTAATATAGATGTTGCTACAAGTTCTTATGTTTCTATTTTAGATTATTGTGTTCTAACTCCTCTCTCTTCCTCTTTCACTACCACTTGAGCTATTGTATCCAATCTAATTTTTCTTGTGTCTAGATCTAGAATTATTATCCTTAGAATTTCTCTTTACTAATATGCAAGTAAGAGTTTGTCATGATCACTTAGTTTTGGGATAGGATGAACAAGGGTATGTTTTCTTTAATCTACCATTAAAAAATCTTCCCTCTCTTGTTATTGAAATTCTTCAATGCTAGCAATCTCTTATTTTGTTTCTTCTTATTTAGACCTTGAAATTTTACTAGTTGCTTCCTCATTGTTTCCTTCCCCTATCTATTTTTCACTTATGATTAAATATTATTCATAAATGTCTTCTTACAAGTAAATTTCAATTCTTATTAACTTAGATAAATATTGTCTTTCCCTCACTCTGATGGCTCGTAACCTATGGTAGTAACTCCTAGGTCTATTAGATGAGGCCTCCTACGTCTTTTTCATTTTGGCAAGTGGAGGAGATATTATAGGTATGTGTATTATTGGTGTCCTAGGTTGAGTATTAGTTTGAGGTGGTAGACGTCTCATTACCAAAAGGTAATCCCAATCGATATCAAGCCTATTGGTAGCCAAGACTTTTTTCATAATTAGTGTAATTAGGTAATGGTGGGATAGTTTTCCACATTTCCATTTTTGATATTATTTATCCATTCTTCTTAAGAAGTTTAGGAACTAATTAGGAACATGTACAATATGGACATGTCTTAGGTGAATTAATAGATTCAAATGAGGGGTATACATCAAGGATAACCTACCCTTACCTATAAAGCATTTGATAACAAATAATATCCACCTAGTGCTAAGGAGTAGGGAGAGATTATCTATGTGTGCCTTGCATTGAATTCAAGTTGGTATCCTTACCTAAAAACCTATGCCCTAACATAAAAAACTACATGTATTTATATCCACTCCTTTCCTATAGCAGATAAACAAGTTGCCTTAGATATTAGTTCCTCAATTGGGACTATCTCTAGTCCTTTGATATTATATTTGTCATTCTATATAGTCTGGGAAATTTTTGAAGTATGTCCATGTCATACCATGTAATTATCTAAGCAAATACTATCCACCCTAAATTTTAAAATATAGCCACTACTACTAGATTATTTCTCAGTATTATGTGGTCAGTTGGTTCCATTCACCATATATCACCTCTTATTTTCAATGTATGTATTTGCTTGGCTACTACTTGTAACTCTCGTGGATTCTTTCTAATTAAAAAATAACACATTCCTTTCTTCAAGGGAGTATAATGTGAGTTTGGGATAGGTGATGGTGATATGATAATAACTTTCATCCTTCTAACAATGCATTTATGTTATTTGGATCATTTACCATCACTTTAGTTGATGTGTCACATGTGAATTTTTATCTGGTATGTCCTTGAAAGATTACATATGCTAATTATCCTTCATCCCCCCCCACAAGTTATTATTTCATTTGTCCTCAAATGAAATATATGGAATAATGTGGGTACATGTAGTTGGTATGATGAGATGGAAATGTAATTTTGAAGTCATAGTCATGATAAGGTACCAAAAAAAGTAATGAAGGGAAGGCATGATGCATGGTAAATTTTAATGGATATTTATCATTAATTCATAAATATTCTAGTTTTAAAAATTGGCTTTTGGATATTTTATTGGGTGATGAATAATGTGGATTCACCTAAATTATTTTGGTGTAAGTTATTTTCTAGGTTAGCTCACCTACTATTTAAAATAAATTTCATACATATAAATATAATGTGCCACTCTATCAAAAGTAAATGTAAGCTTATTCATCATTATATGTAATATATAATCATTCAAGGACTAAATTTTTTAAGCATATCAAAATAGGTACCATTTGGAGGCACTTGTGTTACTCACCAGCATAGTTGTAACTTACTCAAACATTGTCACCTATCAAACAACACATATGCCATTTGGTAGCATAGTTGTCATTCAACAATGCAAATATCATAGGATAGTTATGGTGTCATGCAATAGATATGTTGTATTATGACACTTATTTTGTCAATCAATAACAATTTTGTTGAGATAAATTATATTAAGCGATAATAATGTTGTAGAGTGACAAAATTGCTATTGAGTAAAAATAATGATGTCAAGTGACAATGATACAAACCAATAATAGTAACACTATCAAGAGATCACATAACTATTGAATGATGGTAGACCTATAATTTGACATTATGTTTGTCATGTGATGACATTGTTATCATCTAACATCAAATGTTTATCATCTAATAATATTACTACCATCCCTCTATGAGTTTTTTTATAGTCGCACATCAATATACCTTTTGCATCAAGTTACATTTTACATGTCAATTTGCCTCTATGCATAAACATTGCCTATTAAATTTACCCAAACTTTCCAAACACATACTTAGAAATTATACAAAAAAATTCCAAGTTCATTTCTATATGGACCCATTAAAATTTATCCTAACATGAAGTGGGGTGGAACGAAAAAAAATGCATTAAGATGATGTGGGAGCAATACGGTACAATGGATGTGGGAGAACTCATAAGTGGTCATGTCATTGTAATAATAAATAGACTTAGTAAATTAAATTATAATAAAATATATACTTTATTCTAAATTTCTAACATAGGTACTTGGTTCAATGCATTGGTTTGACCAATAATATCTTAGTTATAAATTAATAAATATGATTTCTAGAGAACCTCTTTTAGGACCCATTAATTAGATGAAATGAATAAATGTATGATAGTTTAAATCTCATCACATAATGTGCCTTGATGAATATGTCCTTGGAGTGATGAATAAAGGATGTGCTACTTCACCAACATTACAAAAAAGAATTTTTGTGGGAATGTTTAGTGTGAAGTTGAATTACAAACCTTTGAACTAATGGTTCCCTTATAAGCTGAGACAAACTTGAGATTATGAAATCCCAACAAAGACAATCGATGAAATCATGTGGTTATAAATAAAGAACTAGGAGTGAAAGGTTGTAGGTTGATGCTGGAGATGAAAATATTTCAATAAGTAAATGTTCAATATTGGCTACAAGTTCATTTTAGGGACCTTCAACAATATTACATATAAAAAACCTACTTAGAAAAAGTTAAAAAAATATGCTATTCATTTCACCTTTTAATCCAATCTGATTAGATAAATTTTAGATCTACTATCGAAATGAGGATCTAACCTACTAAATGACTCTAATAGATGTTGAGGGTATATATAGATTTGCCTATAACAAGTTGAAATTAGAATATATATAACATAGGAAGTTAAAGGTGTGGATGTTTTTAGTTGGAAAGTTACCTACAACAACTAAAAGTGGACTTAGAACATCTAGGAGTTGGCAAGTACTTTTATGAAATGACTTTTTATTTCCATTTTTTCTACCTACGTAGTCAAAAATCTGATTTTACACCTTGGTTCTACACACACACACATGCACATACTCATGAGTGGTTACTCAAGCCATTTTTCTATATACCCATTTTATGTAGTTATGGCTAGCCAACAAGTTGGTTTTCTGACCAAAACTACCAGATGTGATATGCTTACCTTGGGGAAATGAGACTAAAGTGTCTATTCTAGACTTCAATAAGTTTTGTTAATTAACCAAAAGGCTATTCAAAGTGCTATGCCCATACAAGGCTGGTCCTCCATCATAATCATCATATTGAATTCTTCATTGGAAATATGTTTATTATACAACTTGAGACAATGTCCATTGACCATAAAAGAGAATTTGATAGGATCAATTATGAATATCTTAACTATTAAATTATCAAATACCTTTTCTATATCATAGGTACGTAACCATTTGGTATGTTTTTTTCCTTTGTGGTCCTTGTATTTGGAGTCAACAAGCAATACCCATTCACATGGTTTAAACTTTCATGTTTGAATGAAATTATCATGGCATTTAATCCTTTATTTCTGAATTATTTATATATAATTTAGAGCTTCTCATCTCATCTCATCAAGAGAGTTGAGCTGTAAATTTATTTCTATGCCTTCATCAAATCCATGCCGAGTTGTAGGGTAGGCCTTAGATTCTTGAGTTCAAACTCTATGGGAATAACAACCTTGTTACCATATACCAATTCATAAGGAGTGAACCTCATGGTTATTTTTCATGTGGTCCTTTAAGCCCATATATCATCTAAAATTTGTTTTGCCCAATCATGGAGGTGTATAGATATTGTTTTCCTAAGGATGTTATCCAAGTCTTTATTAGTGGATTCTACTTGGCCATTAGATTGTGGATGATATGTAGTGGATTTATTATGTCTAAATTCATACTCATACAAGATTTGAAATTAAATTAGCCATGAAGTGTGGACCTTGATCGGATACTATCTCTTGTGAGATTACATACCTTGTGAATATTTCCTCATAAAGGAATTTTACTACCTTTTAATCTCATGCATGATTCAAATCTCTAACCTCTACCCATTTGGTGAGGTAAGCAATCTATACCAAAACATACTCCTTGCCTTTATGAGGTGGATCTATTGGGACAATGAAATCAATCACCCATTTTAAAAAAGGTTCTAAGACTAAATTTTGTTGAATCAACATCTCATCCAAACATGTAGGATTCCCCATACGTTGGCATCTATCACATTGATGAGTATATGAAATATCATCTCTATGTAGTGTGGGCTAATATTAACCAATGGAAATGATCTTATAGGATATCTTTTTTTATGCCAAATATCCCCCACAAGGTTTATCATGACATGTATGAAGGATATTGAATACTTCATCCTCTCTCACACATCTTCTCATGATCAAATCAGGTTCAATGTGATAGAGGTATCTAGAAATTCATGAATTTGGGATGCTCTTTGCCACCAAGTTACATTTTTCCTTGGGTGAAATTGTGTAAGATTCTAACCTATAACCAAATAGTTAGAAATATATATAAACCAAGGAGTGTTAATAGTCAAATCAAAGAGATGTTATTTAGGAAGAGAGTCATATACTAGTGAAATATTTTCATCAAATTGTGGTCTAGATATAAAATCTACAACTACATTATATTTAATAGGCCTATCCATGATGGTAATGTCAAATTACTATAAAAAACCACCATATGATTATCCTACTAGTTACTACTAGTTTTTTCATTGAGTATTTAATGGTAGCATGATCAATATGGATAAACATAGGATAATTGGTAATGTATTGTTAGAATTTTTTTATAACATAAACTATCACAAGGAATTCCTTCTATATAATTATTTATTTCAATTTTTCATGTTGTATATTCATACTAATAAAATATATAGTTAGTTGTGTGACCCATCATTTTTCCTAAGGACTACCCCAAGTGTTGTGTTAGATGCATCAATATGAATGTGTAAAATTAGCTTCCAATTTGGACCTATCAACATATGTGTCATCACAATTAAGTATTTGAGAGTTTGAAAATATTACTAACATACACTAGTCCATACAAAATTATCATATTGTCCTAGAAAACAAACAACAGTTCTACTATCTTGTTGAAGTCTTTGATGAATCTATGGTAATATCCATCATATCTTGATAAACTTCTCACATCTCATTAATTTTTTATGTAGTAAACTTCTTTATCACTTCTATCTTAATAGGTTCTACCTCAATTCTTGAATTTTAAATATGATGTCCCAATACAATACCTTCTTGCATTAGTATGTAACACTTCTCCTAACTCAATGACAGGATATTATCTTGATAAAATTGTATAAATTTCTCCAAGTTAGTGAGGGATTCATTGTAGGTGTCCCCATATACCATGAAGTGATCCATATATATTTTAACATAGTTATGAGATAAATGAGAAAAAAATTCAAGATCACCTATTTAATTTTGTCATAAGCATTCCATAACCTAAATGGGAGGACCGAGTAAGCATAGGTTCCCTAAGGGTAGGTAAATTTTATTCCATCTTGGTCTTCTAGGAAAATTCTTATCTAATTATATATAATGAAAATATCAAGGAAAGATAAATATTTGTTTCCAGAGAGGGTGTTAAGGACCTAGTCAATCAATGGGAGAGGAAAGTGATTTTTTCTTGTGGTATTGTTTAATTCTCTATAGTCCACACAATTGGGGATAATGATAAGTGGAGTTACCCATTAGCTATTGGTGATGGGGTATATGAAGCCTACATCCAAGATTTTTGTAATTAAATTTTTAAAATTTTATAGACAGTAATATTTACCCTTCGTTTAGGTTTTTTAATGGGTTTGCACTCTTATTTAATTTATATGTGGTGAGTGCAAATTTCTGGGTGTATTCCTCACATATCATGGTATTCACATACAAATGTTGTTTTATATTTTTTGAGCATGGTGAATAGTTAGGTTTCTTGTTGGGAATCCATTTTATTTTTGATATTTAGGGGTGTTTTTGGCATTAAGTACACTTGTTTTGATAAAGCTATCATAGATTCAATATTCGCTAGAAGAGTGCTAAGGTATAAAGTGTGTGGTAGAAGATGATGAAAGCCATTACTATCCTCTTTTCTGTCTGATGAGTTCTCTTTGAGAGATATGTTGGAAATGGGATAATGTGTGCATTCAAAGATGTTATGTGTGTGTTGATTTGTTTTATATAGCATTGAAATTGATTGTGTCTTCCTCTTGTATTTACAAGAAAGGGTTACATTTAATGGTGAGCTAGGTTTGTATGGAAAGTTGATCACCATCCTAAAATTCTACCCATGGATATGGATCCCCTTTTGATAAGGTTTTGTAAAATGGATATAAAACCATTTTATTTGTGGTGTTTCCATTGGAAATGAGCACATTCCTTGACCTTTAATAAATGAATTCATTAGTTGTAGCCAACCAATATCTACCTAAGATTAGAATGATCCTCACAGGTTTTATTTGGGTTGTAATTTCATGAAATTAGTGGGATATTTCCAATATTATACCATGATAATAAGATATTCTATGGATCTTTCAGGTTTTATAGTTAAATGGTATGCCATATGTATAATAGTGGGTGTTTCATGAAGGCCTAAAAGATTAAGTTTCCTCATAATTTATTTGGTCATGACATTAATAGCTACTAGTAAATCAATCAAATTATTTTAAATAAGGGTTCCATTTATCTACAAATCAATAATATGATTGTTGAGTCAGAGTATTTAATTGGGATAATATTACCCAACATGATATCTACAAGTTTCCCAATCACATAGACATTTTTGGGATATATTCATTTCCAACTAGGTTTTTTAAGGCAGATTTATTAGATAAATTTAGTGTAAATGGGAACATCCTTAATTTATTGAAATAAAAATATTTTGACACAAACATTATTTATCTAGACTAAAAAGTAAAATTCATATTTTGGCTCTTATTTTTTTATTGAACCTCTCTAGAAAAGGAAAATTATTTAGTGCAACTTGTTCAGTGGATTTGCAAGGTTTAGGAGAAAGACTATTAATGGATGGTTGTGGATTAGTTGGTATGTTTGGAATATCCTTTATATGATATATTATTATGGGTGGAGTGGGATTTGGGAGATTCTTTCCTAAATAAAGTTGAATGTTATCAACTTCAACTGAATAAGTAAGGTAAGTTATTACATCACTATTATATGTTAGCTAAACTAATTTATTGTTGGGATTAGGTGTAGGTTCAATAGGAAGTTATGGGACTCTTGGTGGATGTGGAGTATGATTTATTATAATTAATCCTAGTTGTTTCATGTGAGGTTGTGTAATTTACTGAAAGGAAATATTTTAGTTGAGCCAAGGCTAATTATTTGCCATGACTATTGCCATTGGTTAGAGGGTGGATTTCATTAATAGTTTTTTTGTTGCAATGGTTTTTATTGATATTGTTGACAATTGATTTGGGATTCAGGGTTTTTCAAATGATAATTATTATTTTGGGGTTGTGGTTGGGGTGGTTGATTCCAGGGAGTAAATGTATGCCAATTAAAAGGAACATAAATTTGTGAATTGAAATATGGATAACTAGATGAAATACCTAAATTAGGTGGAATTTGTCCCCATGGTTTATTTTGGGATAAATAAAATATCTTATCTCCATCTCATCTAATGTCATGAATATTAAATGCATTAGGATATTCATTCATTATGTTGGCTACTTTAACATGGGTAGCATGGCATTTACAATCAATTTTATTCTTGTGGTAGTCTTGACAGTATACAATCAAGGTATGCTATGTTTCTTATTGATTACATCATGTGTGCAATGTATCCAACTATGTATCTAAGTGAATAATGATGTAATATTTCATGTCTTGTATTAAATTACCGACTTTCATTATTGATGTCCATTGGTGGATTTGTATGATGATAGTAATGAAGCTTGATTGTTATGAGTTTTATTCATCATTGATCTTGAGTAATTCTTACATAAGAGAGTGATATATTCAAATTAAAACCTTGAGACATCTCTATTAATCATTTAAACTAATTCTTAGATACATTCTTCCCTAATTTACTTCAAGAATACTAACTTAATAGATATCCAATGTGGATTGTTTAAATTTATATAGACTGAACATGAATTTTTCCAAGTAATCATCTAATGTTTTATGTTCATTTTGTGACATCCAAAAAATGTCATTCCTTGTATAATCTCTTCCTTTGTAGTACTTGTTGACACCAAAATTATATCACATGCATGTGAGTAAACTCCCTGTGTCAAAACCCCCCTTAAGCTTGTTTCAATAATAACAATTAATCTCCCTAACCCATACTTTTACCCATCACACATTTAATTAATTTAAAATAATTAATTAAGTTAATTAAAAACCCCTATTTCCACCTTACTTGGCCACCTCTACCTATGAATAATTCTGACCTGATGAGTCACCTCAAGACCTGGTCACCTCATCCTAACTACCCAAGACTTATTCCCACTCCCAAACTAAATTCCTAATCAATTACCTCCTTCCTAACCTCTTATTTTTAACATTTTATAATAGGTGTCACACTTGGCATGAACAACTAAAAATAGGTCAAAAATAGTAAGGTTTACTTATTCTAGGGTTGCTGACATTGGTTAACCCACCACTGATGTCGATGGGATCACTGATGTCAGTTATATAAGCTAACATGTAAACTAATGTTTCAGTCAACAAAAATTAATAAAATTGATTCTTACTCTCATTCAAACTCTTGCCATTCTATTTTTGACATCCTAGCTTACAATCATCTTGCGTAAGTCAATCACGATAAGCAACTGAGCTCTTGAGGACCAACATCACTCACTTGGTCTCTTTTTTCAGGAATTTAGGTTTAGACTCCCTCCTAAGGATCATCAATCTGGCACATATCATTTGGTAACCATAGCTAAGTACATAACTTATTATATAGGTCTTTTAAACATCTATTTTTTTTATTTCTTTATATCTACTATGCATTATTTTATGCACTTCTGACTGAACTCCCATGAGGGAGTTATAAAGCTTCCTAATTTGTTTCCCCTTAACTTGACACACCAAACCTCTAAATAGATTTACCCAAGTCATAATCTCTCTCTCATAACTCTCCCAACCTCCTAGACCTGATCCAAACCACTTCTCAGACCCAGAAAAGCCTTCTACAAGCTCCTAGATAATTATTTACCCTACCAACCTCAGTAGCCTAACTAACATCAGTCACCTCACTACTGACCTCAATAGTATAACTGATATCGATCACTCTCATACTGATGTTAGTGACTATGGATTCCCTAGCCTCTTCAAAACCTACCTAGACAACTTCTAAAATACAAACAAAGTACCTCACCTGCACCCTATCACTCTCTACTACATATAGGTTGTTAATAATGGTAATCTTATCTCTCTTTCATTTATTTATTATTAGTTTGTCTCTCAAATGTGGACTATCATCTCTAAGGAACTTTCACACTTCCTAGAACAAGCGCGTAGCTTGTTAACCCACTCATTTAACTACTAATAAAAATTGTGTGGTAGTGTTTTCTTACTTGTAGGTAGTCCTCTCTAGACAAAGAGGAGTGCTCACAATTTATAGATATGGTGCACAAACCAAATTTGAATTCATTCTAATCACTTATCCCCATCCTTCTTTCTATTTTCCTTTAGAATTAAAATAGACAAAATTTAGTGAAACATTTTTGGCATGCCCGGTGGGACCCTGGAGTTTTTCTTGGGTTCATTTCTTGTTTTAAACATTCATATAGGTGCATTATAGTGAAAATTTCATTTCTTCCACTTCATCCTTCTCTTTTCTCTTAAAACCAAAAAATTCAATATCTTATTCTATGTTTAAAAAGCATTAAACTGAAATTTTCTTTCTTTTCTCCTTGCCTCTAAATTCAATTTATCATTTTATTTTACAAAAAAAAAGAGAATCTCTTCTTTACTTCCTCTTTCATGCACATTAGGATAGTGAAATTCATACTCTATTCCTATTCCTATTTCATCTCTTTTTTCATTTTAATCTAAATATTTCAGATTTGAGTTTAAAACTTACTGCATTTCATAGTTTGCTTGTTGCATATTAACTCACCTAGTTAATTACAAGAATTTTGAATAAATTGTAGTCCACCTATGTTTTAGATTAAGGTAAAAATAGGTTTTGAAGAGACCACAAAACCCTGAATAAAAGGAGAAAGATAAAACAGAAACGTCCACAGGCAATCCTAAAGCCTACTTCACCAAAGTAACAAAACCAAGATACAAAGACCTGAAGCTAACAAACAAACAACCAAAGATAGCCCCCATGTTTTATAGAGACCTAGAAACTCCATAGTAAAAGTTCAAAAAACCAAGTACCAAGACCAGAAAACACAACCAACTAGCAGAACCAACTAAAAGAACTAGGAACTATTCTTCTAGTTCCAATATCATCTTCACTGCTTCCTTACCTTTCACAATAGTGTCCTGGATGGCAGCAGTCACTTGCGTAGATCCCTCTTGCATTGCTTTCTTTCTTGAGCTTTGTCTAGTTCTCTTGCTAGGCCCCTCCAAAGTTTTGATTTCCTCATTTGCTCTTTGTCCAATGTTTACAGTAACAGCACAAATGCTAGAGGTTACCTCCATCTTTATTCTGCTTTCCTTTATGAGTTCCCTTAGGTTGTTCTCATACTCTTTGAGTTTTATGGGAATATCCCTCATTTTCTTTTCCATGTTATTGATTTTTTTCCATACTACCTCCTGTTTACCCTCCATTATTTCCATTTTCCTATTGATTTCCATTATCTCCTTATACATCCATAAATCGATTCGAAAGGTAGCATTAGCTTTACAATTGGCCAATCTAGTAGGTTCGTCATTCTGCCTTTTGTCACTCCAATCTTTTGTGTTCTTTTTAGGACTGCTTCCAACTTCTTCAATATAATCCTCCGTTTCCATTCGCTTCTATTTCTTTATTTCAGCAGGGCTTACATTTTTGTTACTTACTTCCTTTACTTGAGCTCCCATTTCCAATATTTGGTTAGCAACCTGAACTAGATTTTCCTTTTCATTAATTGGATCAGGGTCCACAGTAGGATCATCTAGATCTTTATCCATTTCCTCAAACACTTGCTGGTTTTCCTCAGACTCATGGTTGTTGTTTTCAGACTTTTCCTCTATAGTGACTCCTTCTTTCTCATTCTTATCTTGCACTTCTTCTTCCTCACTGAAACTTGAATGCCCACTTTATGTTCCTCCTTCTTCCTTCAGACTCTCCTCCCCAGTGTTTTCAGAACTTTCCCACTCTGTTTCCTCATCAGCATTCTGGTTATTGACGCTTGGGAGTTTGAATTTAGCTTTTTCATTCCCTTTTACTGTTTCTTTCTTATTACTCTGTAGGTCCTTGTATTTTCCTGAATAAGGATTCTTTACAATGGCCTTATTCTTGCAATGCCCTTCAATTATAAGAATTATCCCCTCATGCAGGATGGGACGAGATTCCTTTTTCCTATGAGCGAACAGACTTTGGAGCAAGGAAAAATGCAGATAAAAAGGAAAGGGGATTCTTACTTTGTGTCTAAAGTGATTGAGGAATACAAAGTGAAATTTGTGGACTCTTTTGCTTCTTCCATCAAGTATGAAGTACTCGTGGATGTAGCATAAGACGTCCCTCCAGATGCCCTTAATCTGCTCCAATTCAAAAAAATCTCCACTTTTTTCCAGCTGCTGCTCCTCAGCATCCATTTTAGGGAATATGCAAAAAGCATCATTGGAAATACTTGTCTGCTTTGAAAATTTTATTCCCTCCATTGGAAGTCCCGTCACCTCCATTATTAATTCCTCAGTGAGATTCACCGTAATTCCATGCAAGGTAACCTTATCATCAGTCTAGTTTTTGAAAAAAGCCGTTGTGATATGGGGTTTTGAGCCATGAAGCCGTTCCATGTAACTCACAACCTTTCCTCTCTGCAGTATCTTCCAGACATCTTCTTTTGCTTTCCACTCTTCACAATATTTGGGTTCCTGCTTCCTTGGTTCTCCTTTCCTATTATGAGCCATACGTATCTCCTTTAATGCCTGAACCCTATCAGCTAAACAATGAACTCGACTATTACCAATTTGGACCAGAACTCGCCTATATTTTGGCAAATTTTGAATCCTCCTCGTGTACTCTATAACATTTCTATTTAATGAGTGTATATCTTCCTCCATGGATCCACTCCCCCAAATCATTAGTTTTTTATTCCAATCTGATCTCTCCCTCCTTAGCATGAATTGCATCATGATGAATAAGTGCTCTAAGATCTACATTCTTGTTTAATGTCTCCTGCCAGCTCACCCTGTGTCCTGCTCGAACTGCATAATTTGCTATCCAATCAGCAACTTCGTTTGCTTCATGGTAAGTATGGGTAATAACATGGGTAGTACACCTATGTCACACAACCAAATCACAATCACATAAACAAACATCTAAACTCACTTGAGAAATGGCCCATCAAGATTTCATCACTTGGTGGATCACCTTACCCTACTTGACTATCCTACTTGGATTTCACCACCATGGGGAGAGCCCACTCCATTATCTAGTAGAGTATAATCTCTAGACAGAAGGTATATTTTGGCTAAGCAGCCTAACTAGGCTCCAGGTTCATGAAGTGTAGAGAGCAAGATCCTATAACAAGCCACACACTTGGTCTAACACATATTTCCTCTTGAACACTAAAACTAACCTGAAACTAGCTCTATATTGCTTTCTAGTACCTTCAATAACCAAATCTCTTCTCACTATCTGATTAAGGTATAATTTAACATGAGACTAAAAATTAATCTCTAGGACTTAATAGTTGTTGGTTGTATGTTCTTTTTCTACTTTTTTATTTCCTTCTATATTTTTGAGTTGGTAAGGATACTTTCCTATTGATTCACAAAATTAATACTATTTCTAAAACTCAATTTGTATAACCTATTATCTCAGGTTTTTTGAGTGTTCTTCCTTCTTACACAGACCTTTTACATCCACTATTTTACCTAGTTTTAACCTCTGATTTCTTAAAACATTAGATTTTCCTCTCCTAGGATTTCACAGTGATCGACATCGGTTAACCCTACCGATATCAATAAATTTTACCTATCAACATCAGTTATTCCATTGACATCGACAAACTTTTCATATTGAAATTGATCAATAAACCGATGCTGATGATGGTTTAATTTCATCTGCTCAAAATAGCAAGCTAAAATAACCCATTTACCTACACTTGAACCTTTTTTTCCTTATTCTGCTTCTAATACAGGGTGGTGAGACTATTTAAACATCCTCTTATATGTTATTGACATGAGCTCAAGCCAAAATTCTTGCTAATTACGTAAGCTAGTAACCACTTCCACCTTCCCCTCTCACTTTTAATTCTATCATGAAGCATACTTCAAATATAGAGAATACTCCTAGCCCTAACCAAATTCCCATTATGCCTAAGGGAGATCAATATTTTGCTAAATTTATTTATCACAATGTGGCAGCCCTTCAGCATTACCTTATTATGAGCTAAACCGGTAATTATTTGGGTGACCCAATCTATGGTATGCCAACCTCTCTAATAGAGACAACCTCAATTTCAGTTGCCTCCACTATTTTCCCCATGGTTACCTAAACCACTACTTTGACAAGTAACCCAAATATAAATAATTTTTAAAGTGTAGCATCTCTAATTTCTTAATCCCACCTAAACCCTAGTGTGACTTCCTTACTTTCACAACCATAACCAGTTCAATCAAGTCACACCCCATTACAAAATTTAGTGGTACCTATTCCACCTAACCTCACACCTATAATTACTTGAGTTACAACTCACCCTTCATCTAGTCTAACCATGCTAAGAATCCAACCTGCAGTAACACCAACCAACCAAGGCATAGTCTCTAACCCAATGGGACAAGTCCCTTTTCTTTTCGCATCCCAGCCTATGACTCATTATCCTTATGTTTCCCCAACACAACCTTAACAAGCTATGTCATATGCTCCCTCTACTTCCTATCAGCTTCCCTATAACTTAGGAGGTATCCCCCAAACTAATCCCTCTCCAGACCTCATTAAGATGCTATTGGATAAGATGTCTAATCTAGAGACATCTATTTTTGGTTTAAAGAATGTATTATCTTATGATTAGATATGTAATAAAGCAATCCATCCTTTTTTTCCTATTCACCCTTATCCAAGCCAATGGGAACTCCCTAAATTTACTTATTTCCAAAGTAAAGAGGACCCATAACAATACTTACTAGTATTTGGGCATGCTTGTTATTTAATAGGGCATGATGATGTGTTACTACTTTGCACTTTCCCTATGTCTTTTTCAGGTACTACAGTGGATTGGTATAGCTCTATACCTCAGTATTCCCTTTTATCATTTACCCAACTTGCACAAATATTCCTAGACCATTTCTCTATTAACATTTCTAAGAAGGTTTTTATAACAGACCATTATTCTATCAGATAATTTGATGATGAATTTATTACAAATTTTGTTGCTCATTGGAGAAGCTTTATCAATCAACTCTCCTTATCCTTACCCCAACCTGATCTTATTGATATCTTCTCAAGGGCATGTGCTAAACACATCTCATCCACACTCTAGATACAAACTTTCCACACATTTGATGAGACCTTTACAATGGCATGAAACTTGAGGTTTGTGCTATAGATGAAGGCAAAGTCAAGTTGCATAGTAAGAATCCTAATTACAAATCAAATGACTCCTCTAAAACTTCTCCTTCTAACCAAAAGACTAAAGGCTCCACCAATATGGTGGTCATTAAGTCAGCCTCTTCCACAACCACAAACCAATCAAATTATTTGACTTCCCAAAATTTGACCAAGAAATTCCAACAACAGTATGAACAAAGACAATACACTCCCATTGGAGAATCATATACATCCATCTTGGAGAAAATATTTCAACAAGGTGTCATAACCCTTCCTCAGATCAAACCTCCTATAAAATTTGATCCTTCCCATCCTATCCCAACTTGGTACAAGGAAGATGAGTTTTACGACTACCATCAAGTTAAAGGCCATAATTTCAATAACTATAAGACACTCAAGAACATTATTCAAGATATGCTTAATAGAGGTGATCTCATCTTGGATAATCCTAACACACATCCTAATCAAAGTATGGATGTGTTCAAACACCCTTTTCCTAACCATTCACTGAATCAAAATATTGTCTAGTCCACAACTAACTCAGGTGATCATAATATTGATATGGTTAATATGGTCTTTCCTTTACCTTCGGTTCAACCTTCCCCTCAATAAGAGACATCTATTTCATCAAATCCTTCCCCACATTCAATAGCATCTATTTTTCCCATTCTTCTTCCTTAGGTAGAAGATCCTATTTCACCCATCCCACTCTCTCAAGAGGAAGATCATCCTTTATTACTCCTTTTGCCACCTAAGGAGCCTATAATGCCAATTCTGTTTGCACCAATATTACCTATCCTCTTACCACTTGAAAACCACACCTTACCTATCCCTCAACCACATGTTAAAGGTAATATCATTCGTACATTATACCCTCTTAAGGAACCTTCTTTGCCTACTTATCCTCCACCTATAGAGAGTATCACCCCACCCACTTCACCTCTGCACCTAGAAGAGTTAATATCATCTATGCCCATAATAGACAAGAGACCTATTGTGCCTAATCTAATTACACCACTCTTACCCCTTCTTTTACCTATGAAGGATCATACTTTACCCATGCCTCACCCACATGTTGAGGGAGCCATAGTACCTATGCTTTACCCTCTTAAGGAACCTTCTTTGCCTAACTCCCATCTACCCATGGTAGACCATGTCTCTTTTCCTGTCTCTATTGAAGAGGACCCCATTGCGGTTCTTTCTCATATTTGGCTTGAAGTAGTAGAAACCAAAAATTTCTCTCTCTCCCAAACACCGTATCCTTCTAAAGACACAACCATAAGGCCTACGTCAACTTTATCTTAACCCTTTTCATGTTTGGTGAAAAGTCTAGAATTTATTGACTCCATGAAGCTAGACCATGCAACATTTTGGGACTAGCTTAAAACTATTTATCCAATACAATGAATGTCAACCTTAATTGTTAATACCCTTACTACCCTTTACCCCAAGGTCTTTGACAAAGCTATAGCTTCTTCACCAAAAGCACCTAAAATTAAGCCATCTATGTCAAAACCCTCACCCTCGTAAGAATCTATTACATTAAAGCAAATTAGGCCCTTAGGTGTACACCCCATTTCTAATTTATTTCATCCATAGGTGAAATTAGATTAACTCCTCAACCATAAGTTAGATTTTCTTGACCTAAATTATAGAAGAATGTTAAGCCTCCTAGATCTCATTGATCCCTTCTTCAACCCTCAACTTTACCATCCATTTTGGGACCACACCCCTCTACTTTAGTTAGAGTATCACCAATCCAAGTAAAACAAAAGGCTAAGTTACCTCCACTCCTACCTTTGCCATCTGGTAGACTTATCACATCTAACACTAAGAAAGTGTCAATAAAACACATAACTCTACTATCACCAAATAAGGAACCATGTAAAATTACCTTTCCAACACTAAAATAAAAGATGGTGTCCACTCCTGTTAGCATAATAAGTGTGAGCCCACTTGCAGGCTCTCAAAGCTTTTTCTTATGTCAGTTATTGCAATAATTCATAATAACTCTTCCTCCCATTAAGCCTTATAGTCCTCTTGGAATGAAGCCAACTTGGTTTGATGATACATAAGTGTGTTTCTATCATCATTCACCTAAACAAGATACTAAGATTTGTAAAACCCTCATAGTGGTTATTTAGTAACACTTTGATGTCTACACTCTCTTTCATGAAACTACCATTAACCTTCTTGTTATTATACCTTTGGAATCCATATTTATTCCTAATATTCCACCTAAATTCAAACCTAAGTATGTCATTTTAACCCCTTTACCACCTCCTTCATCGACATTTCAACTCAAGACAATTAATGTGGCCACACGGTCACAAAACCAAAAGGATAAAGCTAAAAAAAAGGTCACTACTCCTTGGGATCATCCTTTCACCAAAGATACTCCTCCTCCTAATCCTAAGATTTTCATCTTGGGTGTTCCTAAAATAACATCTTCAGATGTTATTCAAATATCAATGGTGAAATAGCTTCACCAAACTCTTTTGAAAATGTCTTTGTATGAGTTAATCCAAAATTCATCCCAACACCATCAAGATTTGATTAGTGATTTAAAAGTGATTAAGGTACAATTAGATTATCCCTAACCTCTTACAGCTTTGGTTGGCTCCCTTAAATCCATCTCCTTGATTTCTTTTAGTGATTCAGAAATTCCACTTCAACACCCTGAAGATCAAGATTCTACCCTTTTTATTACTGCATATATTGATCAAACTCATATCAAGATCGTTATGATCAATAGGGGAGATAGTATTAATATTATTTCTACTCATGCCTATAGATAACTATCCATTTTTGACAATTGCATGTCTCAAACTGATGCGGTACTTCATTGCTTTAATGATACTATGGCTACTACAATGGGCACTATTGTTTTACATATTCATGTAGGTCCCCACATAATTATTGAGCTCTTCTATGTTATACAAGGAGAGTTCTAATATAATGTACTAATTGGATGAACTTGGATATGTGATATGGCATGTGTACCCTCAACTTTGCACTATTGTGTGAAGTTTGAACATGATGGACAAGTGCATGTTATACCTGTGAACCCACCTCCGTTTAAAACATGTAACATGACCTATAGTCCCAATGATGTTCTCATCCCATTGAAAAAATTATCTTCCTTGCATGATGATTATGAAGCTTCCACAGGCTCCACTCTTACAGTTACATAGATACTAACAACATAAATTCTTGACAAAGATCCCATGAAGGAGAATTTTCAATATTTGTCACTCGACGAATATAATTTGTTGACACTCAACATGTTCTCTACTCCACAAGAGTATGGAAGGATTCACATGCACCCAAATTATGATCCCCATATTAGGATGGTCATCCCTTATGAACCCCCTAACCTCCAAACCAATTTCACATATGGGGGAATTGATCAAGCTCCCACTAGCAACAATCCATCTTCTTTGCCACAACCATTTACCTGTGACTTCTTTTTCCTGAGTAACCCTAGATTCACTCACACCTATCTCTATAGGTGTGCTTGGAAAGGATTTGGTTTGGGTCATTATGAGAAAGGTGTCCATACGCCTATTGAATATCCTACTAGCAACACCATTGATAATGCCAAAAAGAGGCATAGAGTGGGATATGATGAACTAAATAAACTCACTAAAACCTACCATGAACCAATTGTCAAAGAACTAGCCTCTCCTTCTCAACCTTCTTCTCCACCATCACCTACCAAATCAAAGGTATCTATACCTCCTAATATTTTTCAATATATGCCATCCATTTGGGGCCTCTCACCTATCGTTAGGGTAAATAAATAAGGTCCCTTCCTCTTATTCATCTTGAAATAATTGATGAAGACCCTCCTACTATTAACACTTTCCAATGTCAAGATGATGATGTAATTCTCACCTACATAGGTGCAGATGATTCCTATATCCAAATATTGATCCCATATGAAACATAATCTATGTTAAATGAATTAACCATTGACATCAACCTGCCCTCTTACGATAACCCTTGCATCCTCAAGATTGGCCAATCTTTAAATTCCTTTGAGCAAGCTGATTATGCCACATTTATTAATCACCATAACAAAGCCTTTGCATGGTCTTCCAATGACATGCCTGGTATTGACCCCTCTATCATCACCCATAACATTGTCACCAATCGAGATGCTAAACCTATTAAGAAGAAGCTTTGTAAGATGCACCCTTGTATTATTCTCCTTATCAAAGAAGAGCTCTAATGCCTCCTTTATGTTAACTTTATCCAACCCATCGACTACCTAAATTATATTTTCAATATCATTCCTATCATGAAAGTGACCAAGGGAATTTGCATTTGCATTGACTATCATGATTTAAACCTCACTTATTCAAAAGATGACTTATCATTTCCCAATATTGACCAACTTGTTGATTTGATGACTGACCATGAAATGTTATCACTTATGGATGGATTCTATTGATATAATCAAATCCTAATTTCTCCTAAGGATTAGTACAAGACAAACTTTATTACCCCATGGGGAAATTTCTATTATTAGGTCATGCCTTTTGGCTTGAAGAATGCTAGTGCAACCTACCAACACACCATGACCTACTTTTTCCATGATCTCCTACACAAAATTATGGAAGATTACATGGATGACTTACTCAGCAAGTCTAAACTTCATCAAGAACACTTTATGATTCTTTAAACTATATTTACTCATCTCTTCCAATATAGCATTCAACTAAACCCAAAGAAATGTGTCTTTGGTGTTCTTTCTGGTAAAATCTTAGGTTTTATCATTTCCCTCCATAGTATCGAGGTCAATCTTTCTAAGGTTAGAGCAATCCTAGAGATGCCTCCACCTACTAATATCAAACAACTTTTCAACCTACAAGGCAAACTTTAGTCAATTCAGTACTTCATTTCCCAGTTGTCGTATCATTTCCAACCCTTTCACCATCTCCTCAAAAAGGATGTCTCCTTTAATCAGAATGTAAATTACCAGGAAGTTTTTGATGCACTTAAATAATACCTCCTTTCCCCACTAGTTATTATTCCACCTAAGGAAAATTAGCCTTTCTACCTATACATATCTACAATATACCATTACTAGGTACTATGATCACACATCAAGATGACCAACATTAAGAGCAAGTAGTTTATTACATAATCCACACACTTATTGATTATGAGAATTTATATACCCATACTAAAAAACTTTGCCTTGCATTAGTATTTTTTTCCTCTAAGCTTCACCATTATCTCCTAAATAACAAAAGCTATGTGGTCACCCATATTGATCCACTTAAATACATGCATTCCAAACCATGTCACAACCAACATGTAGCTTGGTGGCTCATGCTTCTTGCTGAATTTGACTTAGAGTTCCTTCAACAAAAGTCTATTAAAGGGAAAACAATCCTTGACCAGTTAGTTTTTTCCCCTTTACCTAAAAATCAACCTTTAAACCTTTAATTCCCTGATGAATCCATTGCAATGATCTCCACTAATGACATATCCTATCAAATGATGATTTTCTTTGATGGATATAAATGTCAATATGGTGGGGGTGTGGGGCTCATTATTATTCCTCTAAATGGAGAGCCTATGCCTTTGTCATTTAAACTAGATTTTGAAAGCACTAATAATATGGCTGAATATGAGGCTTTGATTCTAGTACTTCAAACAACTCTTTTCTTGGGTATCAAATCCATAACCATTTTTGGGGATTCTCAACTAAGGGTTAACTAGGTTAATGGTTCTTATCTATACAAAAATGAAATTTTGCAGTGATATAAACATCATGTAGATATGCTATTGGGATCATTTGACTATTATCTCTTGCAAACTATTCCTTGATCTACAAACAAGTTGGTTGACATGATGGCTTCACTTGCTTCACACATACCCTCTTCATTCTCCTCTTTAAGAATATATGTCATCGTACATCATTTAACATTACCCTCTTATGTCTTAGTTAACATCCTCTTTGTCAGATATGTCACAGCCAACCCATAAGACTTATGGTACAAACAACTCACAGATTATATTTCCTTCTCTATTACCCCTTCTGATCTCTCTAATAATGGGAAATGGGATTTCATAAAACATGCTACTCATTACACTATACTAGGGGGACTTCTCTACAAGTGAGGTTTTGATGGTATTCTCCTTAGATGCCTAACTAGTACTGAGACTCCCTTTGCTCTTAAGGAAGTCCATGATGGGATTTATGGTGGGCATTTCAATGGTCACATAGTTGCCAAACATATCCTTTAACTTGGCTATTATTGGCCCATACTTCATCAAGACTGTGTTGATTATGTTCGATGTTACATCAAGTGTCAATAACATGTTAACATCATCCATGTTCCTAGTCATGAATTACAAGTTTCCAAAGACTTTTGGCCTTTCTCCTAATGGGGCTTAGATCTAATTAGAGAGATTAACCCTCATTCATCCCTTATCATCATTATATCATTACTACCACTAAATAATTCACCAATTGGGTTGAAGCCATCCCTCTTATCTCCACTAAAGTTGAAAAAATTATTGACTTCATCAACTACAACATCATCTATCATTTTGGTGTCCCTCATAAGATTATAACAAATAATGGCAAGTCTTTTAAAAACAAGATTGTTCAAAATCTTTGTGATGCATTTAGAATCAAAGTAAGCTTCTCATCACCATACTATTTACAAGCTAATGGACAGGTATAAGCTTCTAACAAAACATTGACCAAAATAATCATGAAGGTAGTCAATGATATGGGCAAGGATTGGCACACACACATTCTTTTTGCTTTATGGGCTTACCACACTAGCATTCAAACCCCTACGGGTGCTACACCTTTTTCATTGGTATATGGGATGGAGGTTGTCTTGCCTCTTGAAGTTTAGATTCCTTCTCTTCACATTTATCTATAAGACATACTAACTAATGATGACTTTCACCAAGAACATTTGGATCAACTTAAATTGGTTGATGAGTACCATATCATAGCCCTCAACCACCTCCAAATCTATCAAGAGTGTATCAAACGTGCTTATAGCAAAAACCTCAAACAATGAGATTTCAATATAGGAGATCTCATCTTAAAATAAAATCAACATGTGACGAACATGGAGAAAAGCAAATAGGGTAAGTTTTCTCCTAATTGGCTTAGACCTTATATCATAACTCACAAGTATGGATCAAGAACTTATCACTTGTCTTCTCTTGAGGGAAGGCTAGAACTCAAGCCTTTAAATGCCTTACACCTATGACCATTATTTTGTTAAACAAGCATCACTTTACCTCGTGTTTAAATTGAGCTCATCCCTTGAGCATCCCTATTACATTCATTTCCCTTCCTCTTCACCCTTACTCCTATACACTTAGTTAACTTACATAATGGTATGGTTTTGTCTTCATAGTGGAAAAATACTAAGCCTCTATAGTCTTGTCCATGACTAAAAGAAAAAATAAATAATAAATAAATAAATGGGATAATTGAAAAAGTTATAAAATCTTAGGCCATGATTTTCAACGTAGACTACTCCCTTGAAGGATAGTTGGACAACTTCCCTTTGCTACTATCAATAGACTGCTCCCTTGAAAGACAACTATTTATAATTTAAAAACAAATGCTTAGTCCTCTCCCTTGAAGTATGGATAAGCCAAGCTTTATTCTTAAAGGGAAAAAAAATGAAAAGGGCTCCTCACAGATTTATATGACCTTAAACCATACAAAATCCCACTATAGGCTTCCTGCATTGGTCAGCTTACACACAAAAAAAAAAAGCTTTAAGTCATGGACTTGCCTATATTAGCTCTTAGGTCACCCAAAATAGGGGAATATCATCTCTACTTTGTAGGTTATGATACCTAAACATTTTTTTTCTCATTTTACCCTTTTTCCCCTCATACTCTTTCAAGGGACTATGAATCTCACTTAACATAAGGTAAACATAATGCTTCTCTAACAAACACAATGGTTCAAAGATATAAGGCATGAAAGAGGCTCATTTTCTTGAGCCTATTTATGTTCTAATTATGATATTTGCCAATGCACAAGAATTCTACCTCTTTATTTTTTCCATCCACATCACATGTTGATATCACTATTTGAGATGAAATAAACAATGCCATACTAACACTAACAAAGCCTACTAAATTTATTTTATGCATACACCATCACAAATATGGAAAAATGCTGAAATAAACTAACATAACCAATCTATTCATTTTAAGCATACACCATCACAAAATATGGAAAAATGCTAAGATGAAACTAATCAACCGACTATGTATATACCATCACATATATGGGAAAGGCTAGTCTAACTCAACTAACATGATCAACATTAACATCAAATTAACATAGCATAAAATAATCATCATTTATAACATCATCATAATCATAATAAACACATCTCAACATAACAATAAATGGACATCTCATGTGTGTGTGTGTGTGATCAAAATAATCATCATTTACATCATCATAAAATCATATCTCTCTCTCAAAATATACATCTTGCATCTTTAGCTCATTGGCCAATATACATATAATAAAACAGTCAGGGTCCTCAAGACTCTCTACATGGTCGTGAGGAGGTAGTGTCATCACCACTCTCTACCTGTCTGTGTCTGTATGAGCTAGAATCCTTCACACATGACATCGACCTCTCTTTCTCTCTAAACTCTGAATATCTTTGAATCTATGAGAAATCTCTAATTTCCCTCTTGTAATAGGCAATCTCATCTAGGGTAATCAAATATCTCACCATAGACACAGTCTATGGAGGTTCAATAGCACCTGATGATGGCCCAGCCTATACTGGTCCCTATAGTGGTGGAAGAGGAGTAGCTTGGCTTGCTACTCTCAGACTGTCTCTCTCTATTGTCACTATAGTCACTTGACCCTATAAAATAATAACCTGACCTTGTAGTGTTGCAACCTAGCCCTGTAGAGCCCTAATTTGACCTTGTAACATCACCATCTACCCCTATAAGGCTAAAAACTATGCCTAGGTTATCTCTTGATCCTACACTACTATATCTTAGGCTTGTAACATTTCATCCCTCTCTCTAACCAACCTCAATAAATCTAGTGGTGGCCTCTTGACCTCCACTACCAAATGTAACCTTGCCCACCAAGATGTATAGGCCATTATGTACCCTGGGTTTTCAACACCTATACCTATTGGTAGCTCCTTAAAATCTAGCCCATCTATCTCTTGGAGTAATGGTAGGGGTGCCTCTATGTCATCTCTCCTATATTGAGGGAAGGCAAGTGGAATATCTTATAGTAGACCAAACTACCTCTTGAGTCGTGCCATGGGTACCATCTCCAAATCATCGACCCATCTCCCCTTGACCCATAGTGAGCTCTGAAACCCAACAAGCTATTGTACCTATCCTCTAAAAATTGGGTATGTAAGATAAAGTCTCCATAAAATATCTATAGGGATCAAGCCCTCAATCATGTGCCTATAATAGGCAACATCTCAATCCACGCCATCCACTCAAATCTATACCATACCCTCTCTCCACCATCTTAAATTAACCCTAAAGCTGGATAGTATAGTGGTAGGTAATACTAGTGGTTGTATCACCATGATGTACTCATATGACCAAAAATTTAGTAGATGGATGACACACAAACTATATCACCAAAAATACTAGACCCCATAGCTCTCTGTATAACTATGCCAAAAATACTAGACCCCAAGCAAAAATGGTCCACTATTCAACCATCTATGTAAGCACACCTATCAATGTAATTATAAATCTCCCACCATCTACATTTGGTAATGCATACACCATGATCCTAATCATCATCAAGATGCTTAGATGATGCTACTCCTCATCAGCCATATAGAGTGGCTCGTATGCAAAAATCATAGAGTGGTAAGTCACCTCATTGACATGTTATCCATATAAAGAGACCATGTATATATCAGGCTCCTCTCTCAAGCATGCAAAAAGCTCCTCACCCTAGAATGATAGCTACAATATCCTATACACATCTTGCTAAGTCATTATCAATTCTTTGATTGATAGATGGAAGGTATTGGTGGTGTGATCCCACCTCTCAATCAATACTATCATCAGGGACACATCTCAAGTGACTCAACAATACCATCACACTCCTCCTAACCCCACAACCACCATATGCTCCCACTCATCTAGAGTGTCATCCCTCATGCATGTCAACAAACTCAATAGATGATCTCATAATGTCATCTCCATCCTTGCCTACATCTGTACACACACAACTCAGGTCACATACCTTTTAAGATACTCTATCACTACCTTTTTCCCTTCTGTCTAGGAGAACTACATTAGCCTGAGGCCCTAAACTAGGTTATGTAGGTATCACTTAGTCTACATGGGGTATTTTAAGGTTAACTCAGCCTTATACCCACCTCACTAACTACCCTTAACTTTATTGCCTATTTTTCTCTACCCTAAGCTTCACTCCCTCTCTCTCTACAAATCTAGGCCTCACAGCCTATATTCCTAACTCTTGACATTATGACGTATTTTTAAGCCCTAGACCTCTCAAACTATCTCAACTTACCCTTCTATCCATTTTCTCTAACATACATTTTAAAATCTTTTCCCTAAATTTTGGGAGAACTACATTGGCCTGAGGCCCTAAACTTGGCTTGTAGGCAACACTCAAATGACACGAGGTCTTCTGAGGCTAGCTCAACCATTAGGCTAGTTGACTACTTCCACTAGAGATCCCAACTCACCCTTTCTCTTATTTTGATACTTTTTTATAGTCATTGACATCGACATTAATGTTGATGCTAGTGTTTTATAAGCCTACATAATGGCTGATGTCGATGGACCTCACTGATGTTGGTGACTGGTTTGGCCTTAGGGTCAAACAACCCAAACTCAAACTTACCCATTTCACCTTAAAAACTACCCATAAAACCCCCTAATTTATCTTACAACTACCCTACCCTATTTTTTACCCCTCTAGTAACATTTTCTACACCCCCACCTCTCACTTAGCCTAAAAATTAAAAATACCAAAATCAAACTAGTATAGGCTCTTACCTCATCTCTTTATCTCCTCCTGGTTGGCACTACTAGCTCTTGTAGTGGTGTGCCTCTTTTTGGGTCCCTTCCTTGAGCTACCATCTCAAATTGATCTACAAGATCTATTTCTTCTCTCCAATCACAAAGTTACAAATGAGTTTGGTTAGCCATCGATGTTGGCATTCTTGACCTAATATGATGACATCAGTGTTTACCTAGTTTGAGATCAGTAACATTGCCCTAGGTTTGCCAATGTTAGCATGTTATATTACTAATATCAGTAATGTCACTGACATCGACACCTTTCTAATATTATTTTCCCCAATGTAACAACCCCAACTATTCACACTTTACCCATATATTAGGGCAACTCAAGATCACATATATCTCCCCAACCACGATAAACACCATTTAAGATCACTTAAATCTTCACCCACAATGAATTTGCTTGGAGATTATAAATATCTCCTCACTCATTTACCCTTTTACACCAACCTCGCATTGCTTGTCTTGACTGCTTATGCTATTTCACTATAGTTAAATATTATGCACATGCATGTATATTAGGTGTTTTAGATGGAAACTAATCCCACCCTATCACCTTTAACCCTTTTGTGTTTCCCAGAGGTACTTCTTACCTTGAATACCTGTGACACATTGACCATTGGAGCTACAATTTTGATTAGTTTAACCTATCATCTATCACTTATAAGCTATGCTTTGGTTAATTCTATCTGAGTCCTCCTTAACATTGCCTATTATTGACTTTGATGACTATAGATCATTGTAGTATATGCATACATATCAATACTCAATTCTCCACCATTAACCTAATTACCTTTTTATCAAACCGATACCTGATTCTGGTTTCTCCTCCATTGATTTTGATTTTGAGGGGGGGATATCTCATCCAATTTCTTGGAGATTTAACTCCTATTTTTGTATTCTAACATGCCATTACAAATTAAAAGACAAAAAGGGGCAAATTTAGACACCAAAATTATGTCACATGCACATGCATAAACTTCTTATGTCAAAACTCCCCTTAAGCCCATTTTAATAATAATAATTAATCTCCCTAACCCATATGTTTACCCCTCACATATTTAATTAATTTAAAATACTTAATTAAGTTAATTAAAAAACCCTATTGCCACCTTACTTGGCCATCTTGCCCTATGACTAATTCTCACTTGATGAGTCACCTCAAGACTTGGTCACCTCATCCTAACTACCCAAGACTTATTCCCACTCCCAAACTAAATCCCTAATCAACTACTCCTTTCTAACCTCTTATTTTTACCATTTTATAATGGGTGTCACATTTGGAACAAACAATAATTAAAAAAAGCCAAAAATAGTAAGGTTTATCTATTCTAGGGCCATCGACATCAGTTATATAAGCTAAACTCCAAACTAATGTTTAGGTTAGTAGAAATTAAGAAAATTGATTCTTACTCTCATTCAAACTCTCAACATTCTATTTTTGACATCCTGGCTTATAATTATCTTGCATTAGTCAATCATGATCAGTAAGTGAGCTCTTGAGGACCAACAACACTCGCTTGTTCTCTCTATTTAGGAATTTAGGTTTGGAATCCCTGCTAGGGATCATCAATATAACACATATCATTTGGTAACCATATCTAAGTACATCTCTTATTCTATAGGTATTTTAAACATTTATTTTGATATTTCTTTATATCTATGGTGCATTATTTTATGCACTTTTGACAGAACCCCTGTGAGGGAGTTACAAAGCTTACTCACTTATTTCCCCTTAACTTGACACCCCAAATCTCTAACGAAATTTACCCAAGTCATAATATATCTCTCATAACTCTCCCAACATCCTAGACCTGATCCAAACCATTTCCTAGACCTAAAAAAGCCTTCTACAAGCTCTTAGACAATTATTGCCCTTACTGACATCGATAGCCTAACTGACATTAGTCACCTCATTATCAACCTTAGTAGTATAACTGATATCAATCACTCCCCTACCAACATCGGTGATTGTGGATTCCCTAGTCTCTTCAAAACCTACCTAGACAACCTCTAAAATACAAACAAAGTACCTCACCTACACCCTACCAATCTCTACTACATACATGGTGTTAATAATGGTAATTTTATCTCTCTTTCACTCTCTTTCAATTATTTATTATTCTTTTGTCTCTCAAAAGTGGACTATCATCTCTAAGGAAGTTTCACACTTCCTTGAACAAGCACGTAGCTTGGCAACTCACTCATTTAACTACTAACAAACATCTTGTGGTAGTGTTTTCTTACTTGTAGGTAGTCATTCCCAACCAAAGAGGAGTGCTCACAATGTCTAGATATGGTGCACAAACCAAATTCAAGTTCATTTCAATCACTTATCCCCATCCTTCTTTCTATTTTCCTTTAGACTTAATATAGACAAAATTTAGTGAAATAGTACTCTTGATACTTTTATAGGAATTTTTTATTCATCTCTTTCCAAGTCAAGATTGCATCTTTTCTCAACCCCATGAAATATCAAAGGGTTACGTCTTTGAGAGTGGATGGAAACAATTTCAACTTTTAAATGTCCTAGTTGTAGGCATAATTATGGCACATGACATTAAACTCAAAGAGAAATGTATAAGGATCTCTACTATCCATACCTATTAAGTTGGACAAGGCAGAGAGAATATTTTTTTTCATGGGTACATTACCCATAGGGGTATTGATAGGAAAATCAAAGGTTATGGCCTCATATTTTTCTTCATGATTGTTGCCCATTATTTTTAAGATTACTTGTAAACCAGAAAGATATTCCACCCAGTTTTCAAATTCTTTATCAATTTTTGTCCATGGTTTTTAATGAACAATGGCTATAATATTATTAAAATAGGAGGAAAGTATTCTAACTAGGGTTGATAGTGTTCAGTTTCTTATAAATTCCTCTAGGATTTCAACAAAGATGTTTTTTTATGTGAGTTAGTGGGTTCAATGAGTTTCACATTTCTCTTTGGAGATAGAAGGGCTCTGATTTTTAGTTTAGAGAGGAGTATGGGTGAGGGTAGAGGAAGATGAATACCTAATTATTGAGTATGGGGTGGATAAATAGGCACTCTTTGGAATGGTGTAAAGACATCCTTCTGAGGGGTATGAGGATCCTCATATCCTTTATTCTTAGAGTGTTTATCAACTCAGATAAGAACTCCTATGTTGCTTCTTCTTCTACCTCAAATAATTGGTGTGGATCAACTACAGTCATTTTTTTAGTTATTATAGGTGATATTTCTATTGCTACAAGTGACATATTTATTATTACAGGCAATGTTTCTATTGTTATTGGTGATATCTCTATTTATATAGGTGATATATCTATTGATGCAAGTGATATCCCAACTTCTTATATACAAAATATTAGTCTCTTAGGAAAAAATCTTCCCAAGTAACTTATTTCACAGTAGATACAAACACTTCCACCTTATTTTTATGTTTTTATACCCTGGCGTGCATAAGGTTAGTTCAAAAGGGACTTTTTTTGTCTTGTCTAATTTTTATAAATTTGAAATATAATTTTTATAAAGAATTAAATTCAATCTTGAAAGCAATAAATATTATGCTAGAAATTAGGAAATTTTACTCTAAAAAGGGAGAAATTTTACTCTAGAAAGTAGGAAATCTATCTCAACCTTTGGATATTCTAATCCTTGACACATTCCCTAGAAATGGTGCCAAAATTATTGGAAAAATCAACTCTCCATTTAAATTGATGCAATACAATCACTATATGTACAACCTGATAGATGTGCTCTAAAAGGGAAACCACTTAGTTTATTGAGAGTGCTCATTCATTGAATTATCAACTTAGGGTCCATCTACTTTGGTAAGGTATCATAGTTGTATATCCACACTATATTTTTTTTAAGGCTAAGGTACCGTTGGATTTATATAGGAAACACATTTTCCATAAATTTAAATGACAGAATGTAAACACACTTACATGAAATGGAATTTGTATAAGGGTAAAAGTGCATAAGGAAAATCATTGTTGTTTTGGAAGCATCCTATAATTTAAACTAAGAACACTTTATCAATCACACATAAGAAAAATTACTTGAATGAAATCAACTATCGAAACCAAATACATACACATAAAACTAGAATGTAAACACATGACTAAAAAGAAGTATATACTTAACAGATGAGATTTTCATATAAACTCCTCACAAGTGGGACCTACTTGGTTAAACTTGTGTTTTAGATCCATTCCTTGATTAAAAATTACTTAACTCAAATCAATTTAATTGCATTGATCAAATTTTGTAGCAATAGAATGACTCCTATAGTAAATTACAAAATATTGAGACAACTTTGTCACTCTTACTCACTTATATTTCTATGTTATATCATGTTATACTTGTAATCACATACAAATCTTATGATTATATAGGTAAGGTAGGTGCTTATTATCTGAATAAATAAATAATCATATAACTATATGATCATATACAATGATAGAAATAAGACATAAATAAGAAGGGTGTTAAAATGGTTTAAAACACATGGATGTACAATCCAATAAAGAAAGCATGGTCAAATATAGTTACCATATGGTTATAACAACTTCTCATCATGTTACATGATTATTGAAGGTCATTGAGTAAGATGGAAGACTATTGGAGATGACATATAGAAGTTCTATTGTTGGTGGTTCTTATTTATTGTGTGTACTTTATGTCTCCAAAGTCTAGCCAATCAAAGCCTATGGTTATATATACAAGAATAGATGCATGATACTAAACATAATAAACGAATATATTTTCCATTCCATTTATCCATGAAAATATCAAACCATTTATGAAACCATTAAACTATATTAGAAAACTTAGAAATAACATATCCAACTTAAGATTTACATTGTGTGTTTGTGTGTGTGTGTGTGTGTGTGTGTGTGTGTGTGTGTGTGTGTGTGTGTGTGTGTGTGTGTGTGTGTGTGTGTGTGTGTGTGTGTGTGTGTGTGTGTGTGTGTGTGTGTGTGTGTGTGTGTGTGTGTGTGTGTGTGTGTGTGTGTGTGTGTGTGTGTGTGTGTGTGTGTGTGTGTGTGTGTGTATTGCATATGCACATGAGTATATTATGATTCTCTAGGAATGGAAACTAAGACAAGAAAGAACTAGTTATGAAAAGATTAAATAGGTAGATGAGGCCTTTTCTAGGTCTCATCACTTCTTAAACCACATAATAGAACACAACATTTGAATCCACACTATTTCCTTGCTTTTATGGTTAGTTGTGATGTATTCAGCCTTATTGGTGGATATGGAAACACTTTCCTATCATTTTCTCATCCAACTTACCACTCCACCAAAAACTTTGAAGCCACACCCACTGGTAGACCTATGATAATCAATCTCTCTAGCCCAATCAAAATCCACAAATCCATTTAGACTCAAGTTCCTACTTCTATTAAATGTGCCCTCATAAAAAAATTCATGATTAGATTATCCTTGAAAGTGTTTGAAGATTGAATTCACTATCACCTAATGATCCTTTCTTAGATTAGACATGCATTTTCTCCATACTCCCACTACTTGTGTAATGTTAGGCCTCAAATAAACCATTATATAGATCAGGGTTTCCACTGCACTTTCATATAGAATTTGAATCATGTCCTTAAAATCCTTCCATGTCTTTGGACACTATGCAATTGATAATTTTTGTTAAAAACTAAGAAAGGGATGCACACAAGTTTTTAGTCATACATTATAAAACTCACCAATATAGTATCAATATACTTCCTTTATTCCAGCTAAAGCTTCATGTTAGCATGATTTTATTTTATTTCCATGCCAAATATAAATATCACAACACCAAGATATTTCATGTTTAACTTCATAGATAGTTGAGACTTTAATTTATTTATTATACCCATTCCATTTTCAATGAGCAACATGTCATCCACATAGATGACTATGATGATAATATAATCACCCTCTTCCTTGTAGTAGACACAAGGATCAAATTTGCTATTAAATTATAATGACATAATTATTAATGTTAATGATTACACATTATAAATGATTGATTCAATCCAAACAAGGACTTATTCAATCTGTAGACAAAGTCCTTTTTCCACTTTACCTTGACACCCTCAGGTTACAACATGTAGATTTATTATTCAATCTTCCCATGTAATAATGTTATCTTCACATCCATCTTACCTATATCTAAATTTAAAAAAAAACAATAATATCTAAAAGAAACCCAATTGAATTCAATTTTTCAATAAGAGAAATGTTCTCACCAAAATCAATTCACTCTACTTAAGAGAATTCTTTAGCCATCAGGTAACCCTGGTACCTCTTGAAATTTCCTTGTATATTTTACTTCTTTTTAGAAACCCATTTTTAGACTTTAAGTTTTTTTTGAAAGAGGTAGCTTCACCAAATACCAAGTATCATTCTCATCTAAAGACTCCATCTCCTCCTTCATATCCATATTGATAGAATTTATCTATACATAATCTAAAGCTTCCTTCACCATATTTGGTTCATCACTATAAATCATTAAAAAAATGTATGCATAATGAATGTCCAATTAGTTATACCTTTTAGGAATTCTTTGCATTCATTATGGTCTCCTCAGGGTAGGAGTAGCTGTCTCCTCCTCTTCTTGGGAGTCTTCCAACTCATTTTACATGGAACCATACTTAGACACAAAAATTTTAGATGACATATCAACCTACATCTTTTCTATTTCTTCCTTTGGATACTCCTTTGGTACTTCATTCACATGGGTCTTTTACAACTTTCTAGAAAATAAATTTTGGCTATAGAACACCTTATTTATGTTTACACTTTGACACTTCCTTTGTATTAAAAGAAGATGCACTTTTTAGACTTAACATCAAGTTTTTATCTCTTTTCCTTTGGGCTATAGGAGTAAGCATCACAATAAAAAAATAATAGATGTTTCAAGAATGGTTTCTTACCAATACATGATTCTTGTAGAGTTTGATAAAAATTGAGTTAAGTGATTGATTAACAAAGTAATAAGTAGCTACAAATTATTTCTCCCAAATTTTTGCTCAAAATGTGCAACCTTAACATACTACATGATTTTTACTTCAATGTCTTATTCATCCACTTTATCTCCTGTAGAGTGTATATAATTTTATTTAGAATAAAAACAGCACTCTAATTATATAATTCATCAAACTCCTTCAATTAGTACTCACCTTGTTGTCCATGTGAAACACCTTGATCCTGTTCTCCATTTGGTTCTCCATAAGAGCTTTGAAATGCTTAAATTTATTGAGAAATTTTTATTTATTCAAGATGAATTATTTATAGGTCTTGTGAAATTAATCACCTATCAAATAAATATAAAATAAATACATGTTCATTTATGGGATGTCCACTAGTCAAAAGACATCACTATTAATCACTTGAAATATTTCACTTTCCCATGTAAAACCTTTGGGAAATTTACCTAACTTTGATTTTCATAGATGTAATGTTGATAAAATTTAAAATTGAAGAGACAGTAAACCATCCCTTACCCCATGTCCTTAACTTGAAGCATGCATAAAGATTTGTCAATAATATGTCCCAACCTATGATGTTAGAGCATTAGATTCTCTGTCAAATCCAATATACATGTTTCTGCTTCAACTTTAGCTTTTAGAGAAATAAAGTTGTTATATGTGCCACTCATTGTAGTCACATCAAGTCTAAACATAGTATTTATGTGCATGGCCCTTGACAATACCATGGCCTCACAAACCATATTACATTGTCTTTACTGAATGATACCTTGACACTAGATTCATTCATCTTTTTCATAGAGATCAAGTTCCTAGCAAGGCAAGGAATGTGTAAGACACGTAGGAGAGTCTTGATCCTACCATATGTAAATCTCAAATTCACCCTTACTCTCCCCATGATTTGGTAGGTTTATTTTTATCCTAAAATGAGATCACCACCATCATATTCCCCATATTCATAAAAACACTCCATTATAGAATTCATATGATAGGATGTACATGAATTAATTATCCATGCATCAACACATGCATATAAGACCAAGATTGTGAGATATGCATCTCCATCAACCTCACTTGAAACTTTATCACTTGATTATTTCATAATATTTTATTGGTTAACCATTTTCAAGGACAACATACCCCCATTTTTAAAAATTGGGACCCTTAGCATACTTTGAACTTTAAACCCTGAAAGCATGGCTTGTTTTGAACATTATTGGAATTTGATGATCATCAAATTTGATAAGATTGGCTTACTAATTCATGGTTTTAATTTAAGCCTACATAATTTACTAATAATTGGTCGTCATGTCTTTTAGTTATAGGTTTTATGGGGTCCTTGATAATGGATTCATGTTTTAAATCCCTGGCATAAACCCTTGATTTAATGTTGAATTCAAATTTGGTAGGAGAAAATTGGAGGGAACATTTTAAATTTATTTTGGACTCAAGCCCAATTTTAATGTTAAATATTGGTCATGTTTTTTAAAAATGAACAAACTTTAGCCTAAAAATATGCCTTGGTCACTTTTATTTCCCCCTATATTTCTTATTTTTCTAATGTGATCAAATTTTATGCCAAGGGTCCTTTTAATTTTCCTAGTAGGCTCCATTCATATTCTATACCATGGTCCCTTTAATTACCTACTTAACCTAAATATTTGATGCTAATACCCAATTCATGTTTATTAACATGAACAAAACCTTAGTCTAAATGCCTTAGCCTAAGTTTCTTTCATCTCGGGTCCTAACTTAATTATCATGCATCTTATAGGATCCAATGATTTATGCTTCCTCACAACTTTTGATCCAATGGAGTGAGGAAAATCTCAACAAATTAAATACTTAGTCCTATAAACAAATTTTTTTCAAGCATTTATATTGTAATCAATGGGTTTCACTTCATCATAGACCAAAGATTAGATGAAATGAAGACATCATTGAAAATTCAAAGACCTAGAAGGCCTACAAAGTCACCATGTGACACTCTTGCATTCAAGGCTTAAAAGTGAAGGGTATCACATATTAAAGGGAAAAATCATGATCAAGTTCTTATATCATGATCAAACTACCCTCGTTTCATCATGGAATTTTATTGGATGGTACAAATTGACTCTGAGATCTTAGGAAGCCTCATGAAGACACCACATGGCACTCTCACATTAGAACATAGGAACTTGATGTGCTTAAATTTGACATTTGCATGACTGTCATTTGACATCTATGAGGCCATAATTGATGTCCATACAACCCTCAATTTTAAGCCCATCAAACCTAAAGGACTTCACTAGCTTAAATTTGATGTACTCATGAATGTCATTTGAATGTTCAAGAAGCTTCCTTTGACATTCATAAGGTCATCAAAATTAATCTCATCTAAACTTGTTACTTAGGAAAAAGGGGCATGTTTTATGTCATTCAAAGGGCCATTTATGATTTAAAACTTAGCATATACTAATTTTACCCAAGTCTTTTCATGTTCATTAATATGAAATAGACTTAGGTAAAAGAATTTTAGCCTAAGTTATTTTATGTCTATGCATTGACTTAAAACTTGAGCACCTTGAAGGATCCAATGGTTCATGCTTCATCATGGTGGATGATCCAACACATAAAATCATTGAATAATTTTAAATGGATCCCCCAAGAGCCCATGTGCTTGACACATGGTGAAAACACATCCAATATGCAATTGACAAAGGTACCAAAGCTTAGAAAGCCCATGAAAGTGCCAAGTGGCATAACCATGGGGCTTGATACCAAAAAGAACCAATGATAAGCAAGGGCTCAGATCACAATCAATGGCTTGCAGTAATCCAAGGGTCTTGATCCAATGGTGTAAAATAAAAAGGCATTTTAAAATGCCAATGGCTAGTACTTCAAAGGCGTTTAAGAAAAATGCCATGAAAAGTGACAGATTAATGCCAAATAAGTGCTACATAAGATAAAAGAAAAGGTCTAAATCATATATGATGCACATCTCAGTTAAACTCCAAATTATCTACCACCATTAAATCTTCAAAGCCTTAAAACTTGCATAAAATTACCTTAAGTGGACTCTAATTGATTTTAATGAATTTAGAAGAAGTTCAATTGTGTTTTGAGCATGAAAGAGCTAACCTAGAGACCATTTACAATCTAATTGTAGGATTGAGTAGGGTTGGATTATCCATGAAAATTCATTTAAAAGAGTATCATTTATTTCCACATAAGCCTTTGAAAGTTAGTATAAGCTCCCAAAACCCCAAGTGGATTTACCCACTATTAAGGAATGGACTCGAAAGAATGATCTAGATATCATATGGAGGCCATGGTTGTTCCAAGGGAGCCATATGAGTTGAGACCCTATTGGCAACATCCCAGTTTCCTAATTTAGAGATGAAATTAGGGTAATTATGACCCTATTAAATATAATCTCTAGAGCCTCTTCAACCACATTTGTTAGTAAGAATTGGGTATCTTATGTCTACTTCATGGTAGAAAAAGGGCTCACTCCTCCCATTGGGGAGATGATCAACATATACCTAGAAATAAAATTCATTGCCATTATAAATAAGACTATCACCCAATTTTTCATGATGTTCTATCTGTTGGATGCCTTACTAGCCTCCACCCAGATCCCCTATATCAAAAATTGATCACTCGAGGGCAGGTTTATAATCTCTCACCACTATTTAAAGCTCTACATATTCAAGTATAGACATAACATGCAATTCATTTATGATTGTGTCTATCCTTCTCTATTAGAATCCATTATAGGGATAACCATGCCTAGGGTAAGCTCTCTAACCAAAAAATGTGTTTCGCTCATGGGAGACATCTAGTTGTATCTAGATTATATAGTAATCAAGATTGAGGGGATTATGAGCCAACCTTACAAATTACCTATCCATGTCCCCATCAAGATGGTAGAAAAAGAGATTACATACCAAATTCATAATGGTGTGGATTATGAGGAAGGGCCTCCTCTATCCCTTTCCTATAACCATTAGTAGAATTATGCTATAAAATTAGGATCAGGTAAGCATTGTGGCTAGGCATAGGGATTATTTTTTATTACAACTAGATGAGTTAAAGATGTGGGATCCTAATGACATAGCCTCCACACATTTGAATTCCAAACAATTCCCTAAGCCAGTGTATGTGCACCAATTGGGTGTCCATAACACCATCCATATCAAGGCAAATACTTTTGAAGAAATATTAGCTACCTAGACCGTGAATAGGACATTTGGAAAATAGGATCTTTGTAATACCACTTGCTACCTAGACCCTGAAGGCCTCCTCAAGAGTATCCATAAGTAAAAAATCAACAACCCCAAGCACAAATAACACATGGTCTTAGAAAAGAGAAGTTAGAAGAGAGACCTGGTAAGTTTCGATCATCCTTAGTCCCTCTTGACAGACCTACATCCCCAATGGAGTACTTGGACATGATTGCCTTGGGGCCTAATGAAATAGTGGAGGATGCCCTCAAGGTCCTTGCTGAGGCATATGTCATCAATGAAGAAGAGAAGCATGTTAATGAGGAACAAGCCCAGGTAGAGGAGCCTAGAAGGTATAAAGGAAAAGAGGTTGCTATGGATTTATTTCTAGTAGCTCCCCATAGAAAATAAAGGTAGAATTAACCTTGGTCCTAGTTGGATCAAAGACACCAAAATTGACTTTCACTCATCCCACAAGTGAAATCAACTTATTCAGTGAGGAATACCCTATTCATGGACCAATCATCCCTAATTAGTACATATATGGAAAAATGTAGAATATTCCCACTTTGCCTCACTCTTGGGCTTTGACCCAAACTATTAAAATTGATGTGCATGATGACATCAAGCCTTGGATAAAGTCTTTGACAAAAGAGGAAGAAGAAAAAAGACAAGTGACCATTGTAGGGTCAGAAAGCAAATAAATTGATGCTCCAAGAGCATCAAATGTCATAAGGATAGAGGTCTTAGAACCTCTAAAATTTAATTCAGAGATAACTAGATTAGAGAGAGTGACTACAAGAAAAGCCATGGTGAGAACTACATAGTTCACATTACAAAAGGTTGAAACTTTTACATGTTTAACTCTAGTTGGAGGGTAGAAACTTGGTGAACTACTAATCCATAGAGAGGATATTGAAAGCCTAATTGAGGACCATTTAACTAAAGTTAGAACTAACATTAGGGGCATGCAACAAAGGATTTATAAATTGGATAAGGAAACAAAAAAATTAGAAACCTAGGCCATCTTGTTAATGCCTGAGGCTATAATAAATACATTTGAAGAATCCTTTTTTGATATGTTTGATTCCTTAAAATCAATGAAGCTAAGACAAGATGCATTGAGCTAGTAGAGTGAAGTGGCCAAAATATTGATAATAGAGTGGCAAGATGTAGTGGTTAAGATAAGGGATCTTATCAAAATAATTATTCATAAGTTCAAAACCATTAACCTAGCCCACCTAAATTCTATATTAGGGATATTGGTGGATAAGATCCAGAGCTTAAGTACTTGGCCAGTAGGCTTGTATAGACTCCTAAGGGATGATGAAGAGTTGATTTCCAAAATTAATCAAATCCTTGGCACCATGTTGGCTAATCCTACAAAATCTACATCCATAGAAATTATTGATGATGAAGAATATAAACATAGATTCACTTTAGTGATGTAGGAAGTAAAATAAAAAATCTAGGGCCAATCGGGTAGTGACAATAGTAGATTTTTAGGCATTATCTTCATTGCTAAAGAAAATATTGTAAAACTCAAAAGCATCAAAAAAGCAATGGCAAGGGATGATAGAGATTTTGAGGACTTAGCTGACCAAGAAGATGTCTACCTCATGAAGCCAACTATAGATTTAGAGCTTGTTAAGGAATAACATCAAAGAGCTTTGGAGCTTCTATAAGAGAAGTAAGGGAGTCCTCTAGTAATGGGCCCACCAGTTAGTTAATTTTACTCTTTATAAAATCATTGTAATATTTGACATAGGAATATTATTCTGTAAAGGCATATGCTAGTTTGTTAGCATATTCACCTCTAGGTTAGTCTAGTTTAGAAAAGTAAGTGTATTCTAGAACTTTTTGAAAAAGGATAGTTGTCTTTATCTTTTGTACATTTGTATCTTGTAACTAATCAGTATATTGTTTGGTCTTTCTATAAAAGGTAATACTACCATCTTGTAAAGGGAGAAAATTTTGAGCAAATTTGTATACTTTAAGAAATTAATACTATCAAGGAATTATATGAATATTATCTAAATTTGATGTGTCAATTGTTAATGTGGTTTTCTCTTAATTGTTGGTTCTAAATCTTGAATTTGAATGGTTTCATGAATTCTAAATTTGTATTTGTGATATAGGGTTACTAATTTAAGCTTATGCTAGATTAGATGGAGGATCTTGATTTTGATTCATTTCATTTATTCTATATTTAGATGTGCTAATTATATTTGAGTTTGGTAACAAATATTCAAAGTAAAATACAATTATTACTTGTATAATTTCATATTATCCTTAAAAATTTGCTTGGTGTATGGTGATATCTGAGCTTATGCTATTTTGCATCATGTACTGGTTAAATGCAAGTTCAGTTCTAATTGAAACTTTGTCATGATATTTGAGTCAAGAATCAATAATCACTTGTGTCCTTTATGACTTACCCTTCTCTTTTGCATCTTTTTTAACCAGATCACTTTAGCTTAAATTTCATTGTAAACATTCATTTAGATTAGTCTGTAGTATAAGCTTTAATCATAATTCACTATTATCAACATAGCTGCTTACACTTTAAAAAGACTTAGTCTATGGTGGCTCCCAACCACCAATCAATATAAATTTTGTGGAATAGATAAACATTAATTTGCCACTATTTCACCATAGGTAACATAAGTTTCCAAAACCTACTACTAATGCTCTGAATTCCTAGAATTCTAAAATGAGAAGTTTTCTTAATAACTAAGGACATCTATGGTACGCATAGAGGCATTAACAGGTCATGCTAGTGCTAGAAAGAGGGCCTTTTCTTTGTGAATTAGTTGAACCTTTGCTTATATTAGAGTGTTTTGATCTAATATTGATGCTACCTTTGTAATTTTAAGTAGTTCCTTGCCTAGAAGTGTAAATATAATTGATCTTTATGGTCTTTAGCCTATCTTTGTGCTTCCTTTAGACAAAGATCAAAGTTTTTTGAAGTTTGAGCCTTAGTTTTCATAAATGCAAATTAATATTTGAAAACTCATAGTATTTGAGGATAGAATAGCTTGTTTTGATCAAAGGCTAGCACATATTTCATAAATATGAGCTTATTTGAGCTTAGGATTATAAATATATATCATATTTATGTAATTAAACACATTTTTGAGCTATCTTAGTCAAAGGCTGACATCCTTTATCGTTATTTACACAATATTTGTAATATGAGATTAATGTGAAGGTTTAGTCCTTGTTATTTATAAAGATTAACTTGATACATTATAAGTTAAACATGATCTTCAATTTTCAAGATGGAATTACCAAGGGTTTGAACAAGTTCATATTCAAAGACAAGGGAGCCTTTACTTGAACTTGAAGTCCATAGGAAAACTAGGTGAGATAAAAGTAGATGCAAATGTTCCAAATATTTTCCAACCTCACCTCTTCAAGGTACCTTTGCCTTCAACCTTCATCCAGATATGGATTGGTTGGGAGATTATTGAATCAACATGATAGGTATGGTACATGATCTCCCATGTAACCTTGAAAAATACTTGCCAACGTTTAGTCCAACTAGTATTGTAACTACTGAAGAGCATATTAAAACATTTAATGTTGCTTTAAGGTTGTTAAATATCACACATGAAGATGTAGCATGCAGATTGTTCCCCTTTACTTTTAAGGATGTTATTTATGAATCGTTTCTCAATTTGCCTAAAAAATATATTACTATCTAGGATGGTTTTACCAATGTTTTCATAGACTAGTTTGGTAATATTGTTAATCCATGTGTTATATACCATCAATTCACTACCATCAGGAGGGATGCAAATGATCCCATAAGGTCCTTCAATGCTAGGTTCCAAAAAATGTATAGTAAAACCATAGAACCCTATAAACTTGATGATGTTTTATCTCTAGAAATCTAAAAGGATGTAGTAGATCCCATGACCTCTGTATTTTTGAAAAGATCTATTCCAGCTATAACTTCATTACTTAGGGTTTATTCTAATGTAGTGATCATCAATGATCAAATGCAACTCCAAGGAAAAATGGCCTACTTTATCCCAAATATCAATCCACATATGCCCATTCTAAATATCTTCCCCATCAACAAATAGAATTTTCCAATCATGAATCAACTCCCAAATCTCAATCAATTGCCTTTAAGTCATGCTACTCCCAATCAAAACCTAGGATTCTTGAGTCATCATGTTATTAGTGGATTCAATGCAAATGATGAACGATATTTAGTACTAGCTGCTAGTACTAATAATAATTAGGTGCAAAATTTTGAAACTCCCAAGAATGAGTCTATAATAAAAATGGTCCAAAAATTAAGCACTAATTTCCTTCAGCTACAAAAACAAGTTGGCAATACTGGAGAAATATCTAGTAAGAACTCCTCATTTCAATGGTTTAATAGGCCAAACAATAGGTTTTAGAATTATAGTTTCCATAATAACAAGAATAATTATCTATCTTCTAAAAATATGACTATGGACATTAATCTTACTGACATTACTTTGCCTGACTATTGTAGAGTGTATTATATAACCAAACATGGTGATACTAATTGTATTGAGTTTTGTAAAGATTTTGAAGCTTTCCAAGAAGGGGTGGATACATTTTAAGTGGTCCCTAAAAAGGATAATGGTGTAGGTACTTCAAGGTCCATGCCTGTTGATTAAAATTTCATGGTGGAGACTTTTGATTTCCCTTTCAAGAGGACAATGAACCTGATGATTTCCTTGAGGAGATCCAAGCCTTTAAACAATTGTTGAAGAAGACTTATCCTCTTAATAATAGAGAGTAGAGGCAGCCCTTGAATACCTTAATGCCTCCAAATAACTTTGGAACTCTTTTAGACACTTATTCAAGAAATGATCTAAAACCACCCAAAGGGAGTACCTCTAAACATAATGTTGATGTTCCTAGTTCTTCAAATAAGATTGGTTATAATATTGTTGAAGATATGAAGAAGATAAAAGATAACATCGCATTGCATGAATTGACACAAATCATAAAATAAAGGGACCTCTTGTTACAATCATTGTCAAAGAAATCCAACAAATAACCCAAAGATGACAATGTTAATATGGTTATGCACATAACTAAGGTAGAATCTTCTCCTTTCTTGCTCACAGTTAGGATGTTTGGTAAGAATTTACACAAATTTTTATTGGATTCTAGTGCATCTACTAATATCATGCTAGTAGGTATTTTCAAACAACATGGATTGACACCTATTAATTCTGATAGGGTTGTTACTCAATTAGAAAAGTCTAGAGTCAAGTTAACTAGATAATTATTAAATCTTCATATGCAATTAGATTCTAATCCTAGAGTGTAGTAGTTTATGGATATCCAAGTTGTTGACATTCCTAATGTATATGTAATCTTGTTAAGTAGGGAATGGACCAAAGCTTTGAATGGTTACATGTCCATGGATTTTTCACACTTTTGGTTGCCTTGGAAAGGAGTTCCAAACTAGATCAGGGTTGAAAGAGATCTAAGGATGAATCACATGATCATTGAGTACAATTTTGTGAATGAAAGGATCAACATAATTGAATTAGACTTAGGGGTTTTCACCCTAGGGACTACAAAGGTATGTGATACTAAGAGTACTCATGTTATTCCTGGGCTATGGAAACTACATTTTGATGGTGGTAGGTACAAGGTTAGATTTGGAGTTGGTATTATTCTACTAACCCTACTGGTAAGAAATACCATGCTTCTTATAGACTCTAATTCCTTTGCACTAACAATCTTGTTGAATATGAGGCCCTTATCCTAGGCTTACTATTTACTATAAAAATAAAGTCAAATAGCTACTAATCTATGGTGATTCATAACTAGTAGTCAACCACGTGAGAAGCAAATTTCAATGCAAACTCTCATACCTCAAGAGGTATAAGTTCAGGGTCTAGGATCTAATTGAGTCTTTTGATGATTTTGGTATTGTCTCCATCCCTAGAGAAGAAAACCAAGCTACTAATGAGTTGGCATCTACTGTATCCAACCTCATACCCAATGTTAGCATTGAGCTGATACTTTTTCCTTTAATCCCTGATAATATGAATCATTATAGGTATTTAGTGATGATCAATAGATATTAGATTTCATAACTAATTATAGAGCATTTAAGGCTCAAATCATTGATGAGATTGATGAAAATTCATTTGAAAAGGACAAGTTTGATTTTAAGGTCATTCAATTAAATGATAATAATATTATTAAAGGAATGATTGCCTTAGAGAGGCTATTAAATCAAGATAAACTAGTTGATATTTATAAGATTCCTAAGGTAAGTGGGAAGGACTAAAATTTTGTTGATCTTGGCCCCCAAGATCAGCCTCAATTGGTTAATGTTGGAAAATCCTGCACTAACAATGAGAACAAGAAGGCCATGGAGTTGCTTACCAAGTATAAATATGGTATAGTTTAGTCTTATGATGACTTAAATATATTTTATCCAAGCATCATCACCCATACAATACCCCTTAAGGATATTTATAAACCCTTCAGACAAAAACAAAGGTCGGTGAACCCAGTCTTAGAACTAATGATCTTTAAAGAGGTCAAGAGATTACTAGATGCTAGAATTATGTTTCCCATCAAGAATTCTACCTGAGTGGCTAATATGGTGCCATTAAAAAAAAATAATGGTGAGGTTAGGCTCTACATTGACTTTAGGAATCTAAAAAAATCATCTAAAAATGATATCTATCTACTTTCTCCTCTTGACCAGGTGATAAAAATTGTTTTAGGGTCAACCATGATGTCTTTTCTTGATGGATTTTTAGGTTATAACTAGGTGTTGATTGGTAGGGAAGATAGGATGAAAATAACCTTCAAAACCAAATGGGTTGACCTTTGCTTACAAAAGGAGGCCTTTTGGATTAATCAACACAGGAGCTACTTTTCAAAGGGCCATGAACCATGTCTTCTAAGGTCTGATTGGTAAGTATATCATTATATATATGGATGATCTAACCATTTTATTTAAAAATAGGGAAGATCAATTTATGCATTTATAACAAGTATTTGAGAGATGCAAAAGGTATAGAATCTCCTTAAATCCTAAAAAAAGAATCTTTTGTGTTATTCAAGGCAAATTATAGGGTCATGTCATAACTAAAGTTGGGATCTCCATAGATCTTGAAAGGGTGGAAGCTATATCTAGGATAGAGCCTCTAAATAGTAGAAAAGAACTAAAATCATTTTTTGGTAAGATAAACTTTGTAATAAAGTTTATTTCTGGATTTGCTAAGATTGTCAAGCCATTGAATGACATGCTAAAGAAGGATACCAACATCACTTGGAATTAGGAATCTAGGAAGGCATTCAATGACATAAAAGAAGTAATTAGCTAGGATCTATTATTGATAAGTCCTAACTTTTAAAAGTATTTTTATCTTTATTATTTTGAATTTGACCATACTATGGCTATAGTTTTAACTCATAAGGTTGAGGGATGTGATCACCTAATAGATTTTATGAGTACTAACTTTAAGAATATTGAATTGAACTATTCATTGAATGATAAATAAGAATATGCATTAGTTAAGGTAGTAGATAAATTTAGGCATTATATCCTTAGAAATAAGGAGTATGCTATTCTACCTGACCATGCCATAAAGCTTATGCTGAGCTAGAATGAACTTGGGAAATGTAGAGGTAAATGGATGTCATTTTTGTAAGAATATGACATAGAAATGAAAATGACAAAATTGGTAAGGTGCCAAGGCTTGATTCAAATGATTGCTAATACTATCCCTAGGTTAAGTATTATGTAAGTTGATCAATAGAACTTTCAAGCTAGTGAATGATATGACTCCATTATCCATTTACTAATTAATGGTAACTATCTTGTAGGACTAGCAAGGGAGAAAAAGAGATCCTTAAGTTTCAAGGTAGCCCATTATTTTATCAAGGATGGGGTTCTATACATAAATAACTTTTAAGGGGTCTACCTAAGATGTGTATCAAAATAATAAGTTGCTCAGATCATGAGCACCTTCTATGAGAAGTTTGGAAATGGATACCCATCTGGGAAGACTTTAGCCCACAAGATCCTCAGAGCTGGCTACTATTGGTCAACTATTTTCAAATATGCTCACAAACACATGAGGGAATGTCACTCCTACCAAATCTTTAGCACCAAAGAGCCTAAGGTAATAATTCCTTTATAACTAGTCATGGTTAATAAACACTTTGCACAATAGGGGTTGGAATTTATAGAGGTAATCAACCCTAATTCATCTAAAGGTCACAAATTCATCCTAACTATGATTGATTATTGCACAAGGTGGGATAAAGATGTAGCCACCAAATAATGCAGGACTGAGAAAGTGATTAGTTTCTTATAAGAGAACATTTGTACTAGATTTGGAACTCTAGTCTCTTTAGTGTGTGACAATGTATCTACATTTAAATCCATAGATATGATTGAATGGGTGTATGATAATGGCATTTGTCTAAATTTTTATCCAACCATTATCCCCAAGGAAATGGAGTGTCCAATTCTACCAACAAGAACTTAATGAAGGCAATCAATAAGTCTGTTGCAAACAAGTCCAAGACTTGGCATAAAATTCTCAAGTATGCATTATGGGTAGATAGGATAAGGATTAAGAAAGCATTAAAAACATCACCCTTTTTTTGGTATATGGTCAAGAACCTATTTTCCTTATCAATCTCATGTTGCCTACATATAAATTCATGCAAGAATACATGGAAGAAATCTAGGAACTTACCAATTCAAGATTGCTAGACATCATTCAGATGGAAGATGCAAGAGAGAAAGCCTTTGATAATTTTAGTAGACATCAGACAAAAGTGAAGAGGTGGTTTGATTAAATATCAAAGATTAAGGTGTTTAGATAAGGGGACCTAGTTCTCCTTTGGGACAATGCATCTGAGCCTAAGGCCAAACATGGAAAATTCACACCTTTGTGGATTAGCCCATATCAAATTGTAGACACATTAGGAAACAACACCTTCAATCTCAAATATCTATAAGGAGAAAAGTTTACATTACCCACCAATGGATAGTACCTCAAGCATTACTTCTTTGTGGCTCTTCCTGAGGTCTTTATGGAATAAACTATAAGATGGTTAGATTTAGCATAGGTAGGCTAGTTAGTTTCTTTTAGTTCTTTCCTTCCTATCCCTTGTTTGTATATAAACATGTATATATCTATTTTTTCCTTTTATTTTTTACTTTTTTACTTTTGTTGTGTTTTTGCTTTATTTCCTTGTTCCTTGTTTCCAATAAGTCCTTTCGGGTAACCCTGTTCTCAAAGTTTATTTAGTTTTCTTAAACCTATAAAAACTAGAAATGTGGGTATGAACCAAGTACTTATCTTGACCATGGGTCTAAAATGTGAGCCTAATGTTGTGATTTAGAGAAACTAGTAAAGACTAATTAAATAGGCCAACTGTTTTAGTAGAGCTTGAACATTGTCTTGACCAAAATTTAGTTTTAAGAATATTTGCACTTGTAGACTAAAAGTTCAATCTATTGAGTCACATTCATACTTGCACTTAATAAACATCCTTACTTGGGATAATGGTTATAGCCATAGGTGATTCTCTAAGGATCAAACACTTGACCAAATCCTTAAACATGACTACCCTAATTCCCAACCTTGTTGAAATCATAAAAGATCTAAAAATACAAAAAATAAGGATGCAATGAAAAAACAAAAGCTTTTCAAGCATAGGTGATTCTATTAATCTCTAATAGGGCTATGGATGCCTAGTTGGTAGTGGAACAAGGCATAAGTAGAGCCAAAATTATCTCTATCAGGGATATGGATGCTTGGCTGGCAGTAGAGCAATGCCCAAGCCTTCCCTAAACTAAAAACATGGTTCTTAATGAATATATAAACATTCTCCAAGTTAGTGTTAATGATTAAAGGTTTGAAACCTATAAGTTATCCCCAAAATCCCATGGCAAATAATAAGTGGAATAAAAGCACACACATAACATAGTAATGTCTTAATGTTTGATCCCAATTTTGCAAGTGCAAGGTTTGTTTCAACCATAAAACTATCTAAATAATGGCATGAATCAAGTGGAGTGGATGACTTAGTTGTTTGTCTATACCAGAGTCTCTAAGTTCTAACATATTGCTATGTTTCCATAGAATTTGCCATTTGTTGAGGACAACATACCCTCATTTTTGAAAATTGGGACCCTTGATATACTTCTTACTTTAAACCCTGAAATCATGGCCTATTTTGAACATTATTAGAATTAAAAGATCATCCACTTTGATAAGATTGGCTTATTAATTCATGGTTTTAATTTAAGCCTACCTAATGTGCTAATGATTGGTCTTCATGTCTTTTAGTTGTAAGTTTCATGGGGTCCTTGCTTATGGATTCATGTTCTAAAGCCCTGACATAAACCCTTGATTCAAATTTTTATTTGAATTTGGTGGGAGTGAATTGGTGGGAACATTTTAAATTTATTTTGGACTTAAGCCCAATTTTTATGTTAAAGATTGGTCATGTTTTTTTAATAGGACCAAACCTTAGCCTAAAAATATGCCTTAGTCCCTTCTATTTTCCCCCTTATGTTTCCTATTTTTTTAAAGTGAACCAATTTTATGCCAAGGGTCCCTTTTAATTTTCCTAGAAGGGTACTTTCATATTATATATCATGGTCCCTTTAATTACCTACTTAGCCTAAAGTTTTGATGTTAAGGCCCCATTCATTTTTTTTAACATGAATGAGACCTTAGTCTAAATGCCTTAGCCTAAGTTTCTTTCATCTTGGGTCCTAACTTAATTATCATGCATCTTGCAGGATCCAATGATTTTTGCTTCCTCACACCTTTTGATCCAATAAATTGAGGAAAAGATTGACAAATTAAACACTTATTCCTATGGACCAATCATGTTCAATCATTCAAATCATGATCAACGACTCTCACTTTATCACGGACTGAAGATTGGATGAAGTTAGGACATCATTGAAAAGTTAAATACCTAGAAGATCGGTGGAGTCACCGTGTGGCACTCTCACATTTGAGGCTTAAAAGTGAAGGGTCCCGCATATTTAAGGAACCAATCTCCACCTTCTTAGCTCCAAAATACCTTTTGAAATGCCATGTCTTGTCATAGTTATAACATTTATTTGAGGACTTCTCTAGAGAATTTTATCTTCCCTTAGATTTTAAGTGCTTCTTCCCATTATTTTTCTTTCCTCTCTCTTGTGAGTGACCTCACATAGACAAGGTGTCATTAGTCTAATAAATTTCCATATAATTATTTCTCATCTCATCTAATAACAGAGTAGCCACTACACTTTTAACTTTATACTGATGTAGTATCACTGATAGCCATCATTATATTTTCCCATGAGTTTGGAAAAGTGCAAAGCAACATGATATAATTTTATTATTTATCCATCTTCATATCCAAAAATGTCAACCAAGTTACCATAGTTGTAGATGCTATTTTTATACACCCTTGTGTATTAATGTGTTGCATTGTCATGTTATCCTTCATCTCTAATATAATGGCCCCATTCATAATTATTTGAAATAATTACCCATTTACCTTTACCATATGAGTTAATTAAATTAATTACTATAGTCAAATAGTAATTAACCCTATTTTACTACCCCTAACCATAAAATTATAAAAACAAAAAAAAAAAAAAAAAAAACCCTCCCAACCTCCTAACAAACCCATCCCATGGTTTAAACAACCTAACAACTTAGACATCAGTTAAAACTATCTTTACCCTATAAACAACCCTTTTGTATGTCCTAAAGATCAACTCCACCCATTTTGGGGAAATCAATGTCGATTCTCTGTGATCAACGTCGATCAACCTGAAATGGTATTGATCCATAAATATACAATGAGCCTCTTCAGCTTGAGAGACATGCACAATGCTTTTTGGACTTCAAACCTCTATTGTATTTTTTCTTAGAACCTATGTATAAACATTGTCAATACTTTTCCACCTTGTGGAACCTCTATTCATGCAACTATTAAGGGATTTCAAAGGTTTTTTAGCATACTTTTATAGTCTTCTTTATTTTCATGTTTTCAAGCTATTCAAGATTAGTATTTTACATTAATTCATTAATATTTAAATCTTGTTGTATTATTCACCTCTGTGTCAACATTTCCATTTAGTTTTCATCATTTTATCAATTTTACAAGTTGTTATTATCACCTATTTTTACAGTTTAGCATTTTACTCAAAATTGACATCAATCCATATGAATCAACGTCAATCTTGTAGGATCATCATCGATCCCTACTAAACTATTAAAATAGACTTGAAGTCTATTTTCATAACATTCACAGTCCTAAAAACCTATTAAATCTTGCATGTAGTTTTATAAAAATATGTCTTTCACATGTAGATGACTCTGCCTAGAATAGCACATGAAATTGTTAACATAATTGATCTCCCCATTGTCCCACAACCTTTATTCATTGATCAAAGTGACATTGCATTAAAATTAGGTATTTGTACTTTGGTTTTCACACGTAATTAGGAAATCATTAATGAACAATTGGTTATAATTCAAGAGGACATTGATATAGCTACTGAATTTTGGGATGATTACTTTGATCACCTTAATCCTATTGTAGATTAGACATATTTGTTGTTATCTATTTGCATCCTATCCTTATATATCTTTGTAATTTCATGTTTTTTTATAAACTTGAGTGTTAAACATGGGTTGACATCCACCTAAGGAAGTAGATCACTTCTTAAGACTGGTTTCTTACCAGGCAACCCATTTATCTTTCTATTAATCAATTTTTTTGTGAGTTAGTGTAATTTTTAGGTCATTCCTCCCTTGCCAAAGAGGAGTTCCCATAAGCTTCATCAATGGTGCACAACTGATATCCATATCTAGGTAATCATTAAAACCCTACATTTACTTTATTTTTGGTAGCTAATTAGATCACATTAAAAAAATTGAAAAAATACTAAAACATTATGGCATGCCTGGTGGGACCCAGGTCTCATCTTTTATTTTAAAATTAAAAATTCTTGAATTTTCTCTCTTTCCCTTTCTTTGTGTGAATTCATCCAAAGAACATTAAGTTTGTAATTTATTTCCTTTTTAAGGTTAAAATAAATTGCACTCATTTTTTTTCCCACTTAAGTAATTCACATAGAATAATCTAAGTGGTGAATTCATCGTAGTCATCACTCTTTCACACACAAGCTAAATCACAGTCATAATAAACTCATTTAAACACTTGACATAATGAAAATGATAAGGATTTCATCACCTCATCATAACCTTTTTTTTTATGATCCCACTTAGATTTCAACACCAAGGGGAGGACCAACTTAGTTCTTTGGTTGAGTATAATCTCTAGACTATCGGTATATCTTGTCTAAACACCCACACTGGCTATGGGATTGTAATGTGAGGGGAGAAAGCCCCAAGTATCAAGCCATGTACCAATACCAACACATATTTACTTTGAGTGCCAAAATAAAAACCCAAAACCATCCTTAGATTACCATTTTGTAGGACCCTCGTTATCCTTTTTTCTTTATTTCTTTTCACATCTTAAAATTCAAAAGAGATAAAAAAAATTGGAATGACTTTAGTTTGTGAATCTTTCATCCATAATTAAAAGTGAGATAAATCAAAAATAAATTATTGTTTTGTTTTTGCTTTTCTTTTCCATCTCATGGTTTTGACTAGGCAATAATCAACGAAAGAATCTAACGTAGGTGTCACATCCTCTCCTATGGAACATACAACTAGTCCCTCCTCTACCCCTGAGTCCTTTGAGAATCCTATGTTCTCACACTTTTATTCTCAAGGAGATCCTTCCTTTAAGTAAATATTGGACAATAACCTTATTTCTCTCAATTATTACCTTAGTAATTGAGCAATACAAATTCCTCCTTCCCCCCATACCCAAGATTTTTGATATTTATACGGGATGCCTTTCAAGGGAATTTAATAGAATTGAAGGATTTACCACAACCATGGTATCCTTTTCTATCGGCTCTATTCTATCTAGATCTAATACTCAAATAATGCAACCTTTAGAAAGCCAACCACCTATAGTATCTACTAATTCTCTAACCCCCATTAGTCAGGTTCAAAGTGCTTATACCACATCCTATATCCACTATTCCCACCAAAAATTAGTAGTATCAATCCTTTTAAGTCTCCAACCTATCAAAATGAGTCTACCATACAGTTCAAAATCTCTACAACATACATAAAAAAATCCATCCAATGCAACCTCTCCAATAGTATGTCTCCTCAACTATTCAATAAATGGCTCCATCATAGTCATTAGGGACCACTTATTTCCAATCTTTCACATAGCATAATATTTTGTTATAGGTCCCACAGTACGTGGCAACATCCTAACCCATTATGTCCATTGTAGTTAGATACCCTTCCTCACAACCCCTATCTACTCTTTAGCAAGGTGTCTTAGGGAATGCACCTTAAAATAACCCCCAAGTAGACCTCATAAACATCTTTATGAATAGGATGGCTAATTTAGAAGCCTCCACCTTTAGACATAATATTATGCCCACATATGAGAAAATTTGTAAGGAGCCTATCCACCCATCTATTCCTATCTGACCATATCCCTCATAATGGGAACTTCCCAAGTTTACTAAGTTTTAGAATAATGAAGATCCCTAGCAACATTTTAGATCCTTTTAACACACATGTTACCTTATAGCACATGAAGATGCATTACTACTTAGGACATTTCCCATGTCACTAATAGGAGCCACATTAGATTGGTACAACTCCATCCCTTTAAATTCATTATTTTCCTTTAGGTAGTTGGCCCAAATTTTATTAGAACACTTCTTGATCAACATTGCTTGAAAAGTGAGTATCATGGATTTATACACCATTCAATAGTTTCAAGATGAATCCATATCAAAAAATTTAACTCATTAGCATAGCTTGATCAATCAATTAACCTTTTACTCATCATAACTTGAACTAATTGAATTATTTGCATGCTCTTGTGCAAAACATATCTCATCTATGTTACAAATTCAAACCTTTAGAACTTTCAATGAATCCTTTACCATGGCACATAAACTTGAAATTCATGGCATTAAAGAGGGAAAAATTAAGTTACACAATAAAAAATTCAAACCTGACCCCCAAAAAAATAATAACAATAATCCTAAATCAAAAGGGGCAGAAAATACTATTATTATAAAAAATTATTCCCCTCCAACACACAATCAATTAGGAGCATCCACTTCTCAAACACAACCACCTAGGGTCCTTACTCATTTCCCCCCTAAGAAATATACCCTTTATGAGAACCTTATACTTTTGTATTGGATAAAATCCTACAAGCAAATTGTATCGAGCTCCCTCTGATTAGACCAGTCGATGATACATGTCCTAAACCTACTTGGTATAAAGAGGATGAATTTTGTGTCTATCATAGGGTAATAGGACATGACATAGAATGATGCCAATATTTTAAATGATTGGTATAAGGCCTCATCGATAAGGGGACCTTTATTTGGACAATCCAAATACTCCTCCCAACCAATCTTTAGATATTTTCAAGTAGCCATTTCCAAACCATCCGTCCACATTAAACACAGTCCAAGCTAACCATGGAGAAACACAAAATTAGTCTACACATATGATTGATATGATCTATGACCAATTATTGCCTAAAGAAACTCCAGAGCAATTACCAGTCTTAGATCTCCTCATGAGATAAGATTTGATGTAAGCCAACCTAAAATTATTGAGATAACTCCCAAAACCTCTATAGAGATCCCAAATCTCATTACATGGGATCGTTCACATGAACCACAAATCTCATTACATGGGATCATTCACATGAACCATCCCCTTCATCTTCCCAAATTAAATCTCCTAAAAAGGAAAATGAAACCACACCTTAGGATGTCACAGATAAACATATTAATACTTTAAGATTCAAACATTTCACCCCTTTGGTCCCTGGTGAACCTATTCATAATATGCACTAAAATTGTAATATAACAAGATCCTATCAATTCACTTAGTACCAATACGCTTTGAAATCATCCCCTATTGCAACACCTCCTTACCCCAAAACTACTAAAGGAAAGGGTAAAGCTCCTATCATAAATAGCTGGGATAATTATCTTGGTATTTCATCCGAGAAAGCCTTAACCCATCCTCAAGTCAAGGTCGATCTTTTTCAGATGTCAAAAGATGAAAAACTTAGTTTGAATACCCCTTCTGTTCTCAAGACATGAAAGAGTAAAAGTCCAACCCATTTTATATCATCTCTATCATCTATTTTAGGTCCTCATCCATCTCCCAAAGTGATTGTCCCTATCATATGTTCTTCCATTCAAACACATGGGAAAATGCAAAGTTTCCTTCCATTATTAAACACACCTCCATCCCAATATCCACCATCTTTTGATAAAGGACCATTAGAGAAATTTAAATAAAAAGTGTCTAAGGTCATCCCTACCATAAAATATAAATGTCAAAAGCAAATGATCAATACTTTACCAAAAAAGATTGCATAACCTATTATAAAACCACAAAATGACCCTTTGAAAGGATCTTACACTATAATCATTAAAAAATTGGTGGATAAATCCATCATAATGCTACCACCTATAAGTCCCATCAACACTCACCCCCAAAGACCTGCTTGGTATAGGATACATGAGATATGCACATATTATAGATTACTTAGACATTATACAAAAAATTGTAATGCCCTTAAGGTCATAATCCAATAGCTAATCCAAGATGATGATCTATTAATTGATGATATAAATGATAAAACTCCTAATAAAAAAGTCACCATCCCAAATATTCTACCTGCCCATAATCTTGAGAGTCCTATAAGTGATAAAGAGTCAGTGGCTTCTTTGAACCCTCCATTATTACACATCGATGTTGTCCATATAGCCACCTGCTCTCAAATCAAAATTTTAATAAAGCCTAAGTTTCAATTATAGGTGCCTCTACCCATAATATGCCTAAACCATCTAGACAAAATCCTAAAGTCTCTATTATAGGAACTACCCTAGCCAAAGCCAAGGAGTTGGTAAAAATCTCCATATTAAAAAAACTCCACCAAACGCCTATAAAAATGTTATTTTATGAACTTATTAAAAACTATCCACACCTTTGACAAGTAATGATAGAAGTGCTCCAATTTATTAAGGTCCATCCAGACAAGCCTCAACCATTATAACCATTTATAGGGGCCCTCTAAATGGTGTTGGCTATTAGTTTCACTAATTTTGAGGTCATTATTTTATCACCTAAAGACCAAGATCTCACACTTTTCATCACAACTCAAATAAATAAAACTCAAATTAAAAGAGTTATGATTGATAATGGGGCCAATATTAATATTATATCTTCACGTGATTTTCAATAACTACAGCTACCAAAAACCATTGTTTCCCAATCCCCAATAATTCTTCATGTATTCAATGACATGGTAGCACCCACAGTAAGAACAATTATCCTTCCCATTTGTGTAGGTCCTTTCACCCTCTATGAACTCTTTTATGTCATAGAAGGGACATTCGACTATAAAATTTTATTAAGACATCTATGGATTCATGTGATGCAACGTATCCCCTGCACCATCCATTGATGCATTAAGTTTGAACATGTAGGCTAGGTCCACTCATCCCCATTGATCCTCATCCCTTCAAATCATGAAACTTCACTTTTTGACCAAGCAATTTCATTATACCCTTACCTAACATTATCCCATCTTCATCCTCTAATCAAGCCTTGACTAGCATGATTATTCCCACTTCAAAATTACTAGCTCATGAGTCCATTGATTCCATGATGCATCATATTTGAATGGGGGAATACTAGTTATTGACCCTTAACACATTACGTACTCTTATGGAATACAACCATCCAGATAAACAACCCATGTATCTACCCAACCTAGGTGAGCTCATCCTATTTAGGCCACCATTCTTATGTACTCACTTGATATATAGTGGAATTCATAAAACCACCCCAAGGCCTAACAATAACACCCATGCTAAACCCTTTACATCCAATTTATCATTTCTCAATAAACCCTAGTTCATGCAAACCTAACTTTATCATTATGCCTAGAAGGGCTTCGGCATGGGTAGATATGAGTAGGGTCCTCGTGATATTGCATTAGAATATTTTAGAAAACCAAATGAAAAACATGTCTTAATCTTTGAGAAAGATTATAAATCCTCTCTCAAACCCATTCTTCTACCATTTTTGGAAGAAGAAGAGCAATCTTCATCATCCGATACCTCTTCCTCGACCAGTGACACTATATCCATCCCTTCTAAATTTCTTTAGTCAATTCAATCTCCATAGAACCCCTCATTTTTCACCATGGTGGTGAAACCCAAATTATCCCTTTAGTATATCCTAAGTTAATAGGATATGATACGCTAACCATCTTTGTTCTTTAGTGTTAAGATGATGAGTCAATCTTGACTCATTTGGGTGCTAAAAAATCTTATCTACATAATTCTCTTCCATCCAAAACATGTAGCTCATTAAATGAATCCACTGTTGATATTAATATCAGGTCTTAGGAAACCCTAAGGATTTTTAAAATTAGCAAAGCCTTAAATACCCAAGAAAACTAGGATTTTACCATTTTTTTTATCAGACCATAATGAGGCATTTACCTGGTCTTATAGTGATATGCATGGTATTGACCCTGCAATAGTTATCCATAATATCATCACCTTTCTTGATGATAAGCTAGTAAAACAAAATCTCTATAAAATTCATCCCCACATCGCACTCCTGGTAAAAGAGAAACTACAGTGCCTCTTATCTACTAACTTTATTCAACCCATTGATTATCTTCAGTGGATGTCCAACATCATTTCATTCACTAAGCCTACAGGGGGACTTCACATTTTTATTGACTTTTGTGATTTAAATCTTACTTTTTCAAAAGATGATTTCCCTCTCTCTAACATCGAACAATTAGTGGATTTAACAGCTAGGCATGAAATGTTATTCCTTATGGATAGTTTTTTTGGTTACAATCAAATACTTATTACACTAGAAGATCAACATAAAAATACATTTATTACTATTTAGGGGACCTTCTACTACCATGTTATGACCTTTGGCCTAAAAAATGTAGGAAGCACTTATCAATGAGCCATGCCTTATATATTTCATGACACAATCCACAAAATTGTCAAAGACTATGTAGTTGATCTCCTTGGGAAGTCAAAATTCTACAAGGATCACTTATCTATACTTAAGGTTATCTTCAATCATTTTCTCTAGTATCATGTTCATCTAAATCCAAAAAAGTTCATTTTTGATTTCTTGATGGGTAAACTTCTAGGATTCATTATTTTTGTTTAATGAATAGAAGTGGATCTCACTAAAATCAAAGCCATTATCGAAATGCCTCCTCCATCAAACCTTAAGCAGTTACATAGTTTAAAAGGCAGGCTTTAGTCTATCCATCATTTTATATCCTATCTCTCTGATCAGTGTCAACCTTTCCACCATTTATTAAATAAGGATAGTCACTTTGTATGGGATTCTAATTGTCAAGAAGCCTTTAACACACTCAAAGACTATCTTCTATTGCCTCTAGTACTCACTCCACCTAAGGATGGGCAACCTTTCTTCCTTCATATCTTAGCTACTAACTATGCTTTAGGTGTTATGCTTATTCATTGAGATGAGAATCATAATGAATAGGCTATTTAATATATAATTTGTATCCTCATAAAATACAAAACATATTATTCACATACCAAAAAATTATGCCTAGCATTGGTCCTTATAGCCTCTAAGCTTTGTCATTACCTACTTAACCATAAGATATATGTAATTATGACTACTTACCCCCTTAATTTCATGCATTCTAATCCTTATCAAAATCAATGAATGGCCATATGGATCATGCTTCTAGCTAAGTTTGATCTAGAATTTCTCCATCAAAAGTATGTTAAAGGATAGATTATTATTGATTAGTTGGCTAAAGCACCTCTTAGTGATAACCAACCAATCAATTGTGAATTTCCTAATGAATCTATCGCATCCACTTCCCAATTAGTCCCATAATATCAAATGAATTTCTTCTTTGATGGGTCCAAATGTGAACATGGAGGCAGTGTAGGAATTATATTTATCCCTCCTCAAGGTATTCCCATGCCTTTATATTTTAAATTAGACTTTGATTGCACCAATAACATGGCTGAATATGAAGCATTGATTATAGGCCTCTAAACTACCCTTGCACTAGGAGTCAGATCCCTTAATATCTATGGTGATTCTAAACTAGTGGTCAATCAAATTACTAGTATATATTAACATAATAATGATATCCTCCAAAGATATAAGACCTTAGCCAATCAAATATTATCTACTTTCAAATGTTATGCCATCCAAACTACTCCTATATAAACTAATAAGTTTGTTGATACTATGACATCTCTTGCCTCTTTTATCCCATCCTCATCTTAGGACTCAAAGCTATTTGTCCCTATCCATATAGTTAACTAGCCTTATTACACAAAAATCAATCTTCCATCTATCAATAATATCAAGGAAAACCTAGAGGAGCCATGGTACGCACAAATATTTACTTATTTGTCTACATGACTATCTCCTCCCCATCTATCCAAAGGTGCTAGGCATGTCTTTCAACAAAAAACTACCCACTATACTATATTTTGGGGTGTTCTTTATAAGCATGGTTTTGGTGGACATTCTTCTTCGTTATCTTCAAAATCATGAAGCTACCTTAGATATACAAGAAGTACATAATGGGTCATGCAGTGGAAAATTTAGTCTCCTCATAATCACTAAAAAAATCTTATGTCTAGGCTATTATTGGTCCACTCTAAATCAATATTATTGTACATACGTTAAGAGGTGCATAAAATTTTAAAAGCATGTAAAATTATCCCATGTCCCTAGTAAAGCCTTGTAGGTAGTAAGAGACTTCTATCCATTCTCCCAATGGGGGCTTGATCTTATAAGTTAAATCAACCCTAAGTCCTCTCAACATCATGGCTTCATTATTATTGCTACAAAACACTTCACCAAGTGGGTAGAAGTTGTGTCGCTTATCTCAACCAAGGTAGAAAATATTATGGAGTTTATCCACCATCACATTATTTTTCATTTTGGAATTCCATATAAAATATTAATATATAATGGAAAATATTTCAAGAATAAGAAAGTCTAGGCACTATATGACTCATTTAAAATCAAATTAAATTTTTCATTACCTTACTATGCTTAGGCCAATGGTCAAGTAGAAGCATCTAATAAAACCCTAGTCAAAATCCTAACCAAAGTCATCAATGAAACTGGGAAGGATTGGCATCTTCGTATCCCTTTCACCTTGTGGGCATATCGAACTAATATTTGAACCCCTACAAGTGCTACTCCTTTTTCCCTAGTCTATGGTATGGAATCTATACTTCCTTTAGAAGTCAAAATTCCCTCTCTTTGTGTCTCTCTTAAAGACATCATTTTTTATGAGGATTTTTTTTAGGAGCATTTTTCCCAACTTTAAGTCTTAGATGAGTATCGTATGACAGCCTTAGATCACCTTCGTATATATTAAGAATGACTAAAATGAGAATATAATAAACATGTAAGAGAATGAGAATTTAACATTGGAGACCTTGTGCTTAAAGAAAATCAACATGTCACTAATATGGAATGATGTAAAATGGGTAAGTTTGCTCCAAATTAGCTTGGACCATACATCATAACCCATAAATATGGATTTGGGGCATATCGTTTGGCTTCTCTTGATGGTAAAATAGAATGAGAACCTCTTAATGAATTACATCTACAATATTTTTATAGTTGATAGATCTTGTCTCATCTTGGTTATCTTATCTTAAATATTATCATATCCTCCTATCCTAAAATACCAAATAATGATATGAGAGTTATGTGGTTATCTGGTAGTCACTAGAACTTCAACCTTGAATATGAATACCTTAGCTCTATTCATAAAATTATCTCATGGATATGTTTCACCTATAATAGGATAAACCCCAGATCATTATTTCCCTTATTTCTTAAAGGTTGTCAATTTTCCAAGATAACATAATCACCTCATGTAATGAACTCATGGAAACTATCCTAAGGTATCTTTTTATGCCAACTTACATTACTATCTTTGGGATAAAAAAATCAAGTAGTGAAAATCAAAAGTATCAAAATGGGCTAAATAAATAGACTGATCCCTCAAAGGATAGCTATGATCAAATATAAAGGCAAATAATAGACTAATCTTTTGAAGGATCACTGTGCAAAAACATCTAAATGTAGACCACTCCCTTGAAGGATGGCTACCAAGCAAAAATCTTCCCACATTGATTAGTTTTCAAAATATGCCAATTAAAATCCTTAAAAAACAACAAAGAAATAAAATAAACTGTCAAAAGTAGTATCCCAAGAAAGCTTACCATATTGATCAACTTTCTAATTGTAGACTTCCCATACTGATCAGTCTACCCATTGGAATAAAAATGATCCCTAAAAGATAAATCCTGATTTTGAAATATGGTGTGAAGAATGTTATCTCTAAATAAATCCATCCCCCATCCCACCAAAAGCATATAATCCTAATAAATTACCAATGTTGAAGCTCTAGCTAACCTAGGTTCTATCAAAATCTATTATCATCTAGCTGAGGATGCATAGGCCATGTGTATCAGAGGTTCTCTTTTTGGTTATGGTCCAAGTCAATGCCATGAAAATACATAATATATAATCACTAAAACCCATAAAATCACAAACATTAAACATTAAAATCTATCCTCATAATCGATTTATTAAAAACATATCTCATGATATAACATCCATAATCCATAACATGTAAAATCCATAATCAATAATCTATAAACATCCATAGCATATATGATAGCAATGATCAAAATTAAAATACATAACATCTAATCTATAATCCATTACATTGCATCATCAATAAAAACATAATGTATCCATAGCCATCAATGAATACATAAGCAAACACACATGATCCATCCATAAACATAAGCAATGTTTGTACACACACACACATCAAGTGTCTATACAAATGTCATAACATAAATAAAATTGGGCTCTCCACCCATAAAATACAATATACTCAGTAAAATCAATCCTACTAAGGTGAATGCTATCACCTCCCTCATCATCTCCTCTTCAACTTGTTGTACTTCCTCTACTAGTAGACCCCCCAAGAGTCCTTCATGTTTTTCTATAGCTATCCATGTATGAATAAAATCAAGATACATCTGGTAGCCAACTTTGTACTATCCTCTCATAATATGACATCTTGGCAAGTAAATCATTGTACCTTTAGAATGGTACCATATCTATAGGAGTAGTACTAGATCCTATAATATCTAGAGCTAGTCTCTCTACCAAAGTATACCTCATCTGCTCTAGCTCTACTTGGTACATGTCCTACTCTTATATGTCCTGGTCACACTGATCTCTCATGATATCTAAATCACCCTATAATGTGACAATCTAATCTTATAAATTATTATGGTCTGCTCATGCCTCCTATAGCTCGACCCTCAGTGTATCCCTCTCTACAACAATTATAGCTATATCTATATGCTCATGAGTAGGGACATCTTATAGTGTTACATCCTCCATGTGTACATAAAGGGAATCTTTCTCCTCCATGTGTGCATTTGGGGCATCCTGCTTAGCCTCTCTCATCTCCTCAATAACCACCTCTTGTCAAGGTCTCACTACTCTATCTTGTTTCCTCCCCATCTTTGCTACAAACCATGCTACATAATCATTCATATAATCAATATCATCTAGGTTAGTAGTCGTAGGCTCCTCCTATGGCCCCATCATAACCATTGTAGTATCTGGAGTAGGCCAGTCAAGCTCTATATCATCCTGCCTATACATGCATTGGGCTAATGGTATATCCTATAACAACCCAAAATAACGATGGACCCTATCAAAATAGAATAGCTCTATATGCTCGAGTCATCATCCATGTATCTATAGATCTTGATAAACATCCCCTATCTCCATATCTAAACTAGGTTATGTTAAAAAGTGTACATATGGCCTCTAGATAATGTATCTTATTTGTAAGTCACTGAAAACCTATATATAGTAAGCTAGATCATGTACTACCCTATCTATGTATAAAACCACTAGGTCTTCCTTCCATCAAAGGAAGCCTACACTATAAACCATGTCTTTAAAACTGATCTATGGGGTTCCTATGGGGTGAATCACATGAAAGTACTCATATTCCCAATAATGTAATACAAAAGTGATGTCATGTCTTGATCTATGCCTAATATGATAGACCCATAACTCCTTGTAGATGTCCCCTAATAGTGTGGGTGCCCAAGCAAAAATAGTCCTAAAATCCACCATGTCCACTATGACACCAGTGAAGCTCCATAGTAGTCACCCTCTCATAGAAATAGGTATCACATGGTAGGTTAGTGCTAGCATCATCATCATTGGCACTAGTCTCTCCATAGGGTCCTAGTCATATAATGGTTGGAATGAGAATCCCCCAGTATTGAATCTCATGTCTAATGAATCCTCACCATACAATCATGCCAACACTATTTCTCACCTAGTCCTTATTGCCCATGAACTCTCATAACTATGTCAATAGTGGTGAGATCATATCCCTTATCATCAATAACTCATGTGTCTATCAAAAACATCTATTTGGTTAATCAAGAGCCTAAATTTCTTGATTTATATTGATCCTATAAGGATTGATGTTGATTTACCTAATCCACACTGATCCTCTTGGATCATGATCAATTTGTATGGGGAACATTAATCCATATGGATCAATGTCAATTCCCTCCCCCAAAAATCTTTCCCTGAGGTTGTACATTCTTAAAAAAAAACACAACCTCCCTCCCTACCCACAAATTTTTCAAACCACAAAAATCTTCTACATAAAAAAAACAAAAACAAACACAAATATTTTAAGCAAAAAATAACCCAATAACTATAATATTAAATTTTACCATAAGTGTATTTTGCCTACCTCATAGTGAAGTTGTCATCATCCACTCCCACTCACCTCCATCATCTCTCACATAAGATTGAAAGATGAAAAAACATCTAATTTTGCTCTCAAAAACTTATTCATGTCGATAGCTAAATGAGATTTATACCACATTAGATGCCTATTTATATCTTTTCTTATGATCGATGGCAATTACTCCAATGGATGTAGATCCCCTAAATTGACAGTTGTGGTAAAGGAAATAAGACGGGGATTGGGAGCCAGACTGGGAGCATTTGAAAGGGTCCATAAATGCAAAAAATTCAATAATCCAAGAAAATCAACATTGATCCCTTGTGGATTGATGTTGATTATCTTGGATTATTGATTTTTTTTACATTTATGGACCCTTTCACATGTTCCTAGTCTAGATCCCAAGCCCCATCTTATTTCCTTTGCCATAGCTATCCCATTTTGATGTCATATTACCCTTTAGATTTGAGGATTTTGACCCTTTGTTAGTTCCCCAGTCTCCCTAAGGCATACCCATTTTTTAGCATCTTGCCATTGTAATATCTCAAGGGTATATTTTCTACCAAGAACATTCATCTATAGGTAACACATAAACCATTCGCACATCAGTTGTAATGGTCTGCCACTCCTATATTTTGTTCTCTTGATAGCCTTTGATTAAGCCTACCCATTTTAGCTCTGGAATTTTGTTACTCAATTAGGTCTTTGGGGAATTACTACATGCATCACTTTTTATCCTATTAAGTGTAACCTTGGAACTTCCTTGACCCATCTGTACTTTTGTTTATCCATTTTTATCTTCCACTTGTCCATTTCCACTCATCCACATTTGTTTTTACCTTCCATCTTTTTCAAACCCATCATCCATTTGATCTCACATCTCAGTGCTTGGTTTGAGGGGGGATACCTCCTCATAATAAACTTGGGGCATTATGCACCTTATAGTTTTTGTCGCATGGCATGCTATTGCATACCACTCCAAAAAAATGGGCAAATGTATATGCTAGTTTTATACACCCTTGTGTATTAACGTGGTGTATCATCACATTATCCTTCATCTCTAACATAATGGACCCATTCATAATTATTTGAAATAATTACCCATTTACCTTTACCACATGAGTTAATTCAGTTAATTATTATAGTGAAATAATAATTAACCTTATTTTACTACCCCTGACCATAAAATTATAAAAATAAATAAAAAATAAAAAACCCTTCTAACCTCTTAACAAACCCATCCTGTGGATTAAACAACCTAATAACATAGTCATTAGTTAAATCTATATTTACACCATAAGCAACCCTTTTGAATGGCCTAAAGATCACCTCAACCCATTTTTGGCAAATCGATATCAATTCTCCATGATCGACGTCAATCGACCCAGAATGGTGTCGATCCATAAATATACAATGAGCCTCTTCAATTTGAGAGACATGCATAGTGCTTTTTGGACTTTGAACCTTTGTTGTATTTTTCCCTATAACCTACATATGGGCATTGTCAATACTTTACCACCTTGTGGAACCTCTATTCATGTAACTATCAAGGGATTTTGAAGGTTTTTAAGCATACTTTTATAGTCTTCTTTATTTGATGTTTTCAAGCAATTCAAGGTTAGTATTTTAAGTTAATTCATTAATATTTAAATCTTTTTATCTTCTGCACCTTTGTGTCAACATTTCATTTCAATTTTCATCATTTAATCAAATTTTCAAGTCATTATTATTTCCTAGTTTTATAGTTTAACATTTTACTCAAAATCAACACCAATCAATATGAATCAATGTCAATCTTGCAAGATCATCATCGATCCATGCTAAACTATTAAAATATGCTTGAAGTCTATTTTTATAACATTCATAGTCCTAAAAACCTATTAAATCATGCATGAATTTTTTTAAAACTATGTCTTTCACATATAGATGACTCTGCCTAGATTAGTGCATGATATTGTTAGAATATTTGATTTCCCCATTGTCCCACAACATTTATTCACTAATCAAAGCAACATTGCATTCAAATTAGGTCTTTGTATTATGTTTTTCACACCTAATCAAGAAAACATTAATGAACAATTGGTTGTAATTCAAGATGATGTTGATAGAGCTACTGAATTTTGGGATGATTACTTTGATCACCTTAATCCTATTGTAGATTAGACATCTTTGTTGTTATCTATTTTCATCATATTCTTATATATCCTTGTAATTTCATGTTTATTTATAAAATTGAGTGTTAAACATGGGCTGACATCCACCTAAAGAAGTAGATCACTTCTTGGGATTGGTTTCTTACGAAGTAGGCCATTCATTTTTCTATCAATCATTTTTTTGTGAGTTAGTTTGATTTTTAGGTCATTCCTCCCCAACCAAAGAGGGGTTCCCACAAGCTTGATCAATGGTTCACAACCGATCTCCATCTCTAGGTAATCTTTAAAACCCTACATTTAATTTGTTTTTAGTAGCTAATTATATCACATTGAAAAAAGTGAAAAAATACTAAAATAAAAGTATTAAACTATTTTAGGGAATTTTCAATAGAGTCACCATCAATTATATGTAATTAATACAAATTATTTCACATGAAAAAATTATTCACTAGTGAGTAGGCTTGGTATAAAATGACCATCTTGTCCCACATAGCTTTTAGTCTTTTTAGCCAATACATTTAGTAAAACTAAATTTGATAGACTTAGCCTAATAAATATTTGCACTTTCCTATAAAATTTCTTCCACTCTTTTAGTTTCATTCTAGTGGGTGCATGGTCTTGTATGGAAAACAACTTTTCTATATCCACCAAGATATCTTCCATCTTGAGATTCTATAAATCAAAATGATGACTATTGAACATTTTAATTTCCACTATGGTGCTTCTAGTCATTTTAGTCACACAATATTCTCCACACAACTCCCACTATGTGAAACCATTTATCACAAGATATGCCAACTTATACAAATATTATGGCCACTATCAAATACCAGATGTTAGGAATTAACTTATGCATAATAAATGAGAAGATAAGGAAGAGTTTTTTATGACAAATATAATTTTAAAAAAAATGAATATAAGCACCCAGGACATAGAAACATAAATTTCCACCTAAGAAAACCCTTTCGAGTAAAAAACCTAACACAGTAACCTTATTAAATTATAACACATACATGATGTCTTAAAATGCTACAATCAAGTCACAATGTTATTTACTATATATTAGAATGCACACACTAAACCATGTGTATTTAACATTCAACGACATCTGTTACACATATATAGTTTAATAAAGGCCATGTATCTCCTTTATAAGAATAGTGTCTTATAACAAACACTTCACATGAAACATTCTTATTTATGGAAATATACATGTACCAAATTCTTAGCCAAGTGATTTGATGTGTAAAAACTCTTTCACTTGTATATGTTAGAGTGTCACTTAAGTCTTGTTATAACTCTTTCACTCTAATAGGGTCCATTAGATAAGTGTAAGAAACACATATAGATAGCATTTCAGTACACTACATGTTGTACAACTCCTTGATAACATATTTCTATGACTCAACCATTGTGCACCACTTTACAATCCACCATTGTTTAATGAAACTGTATGCACCTAAAAATTATATAGTACAAAATTTATGAAAAAAATTGATGATTGTTGTCCCCCCAAAAAAATGTCACTCTTTTTGGGACAACGTATGAGCCATTTTGGTCCTACAAGACCAAATTTGCCTCTTCCCTTTTCAAAATTTGTTTTGAGCTTTCAAGTTCCTCACTTTTCAAGATTTTCCAAAATTATATGGACTCAACATGCTTGAAATTAGCAGGTTCAACTATTTCAATGGCTTCTTCGGACGAGTTCAATCAAAAGGGGTGAGTTTCCAACACTTGGGCATTTTCAAGATTGGTTCCACGCCTTGGTTCAGCGAAAAAGGGGCTCATCGACAAGCTTCTAAGAAAAGATTGAATTGTTGAACCTTGAGCCACTTTGGATCAATGATTCAATGGGTTCAAGGTTCAACATCATTGATAGGGTTAAAAGAGTTAAGCGCTTCAGCCAAATTGAACCATTCAGTGACATCAACAGGACACTCAACTACTTTGGTAAGTTCATCAGCTTTCCAAAAGACTAAGCTTCAAGGAAGGAATGAATTGTTGAACCAAATTTGGTTTAATCAGTCAGTTCAAAACAAAGGTTCAAAGGTTCAATGTGATTATTTCAAAGCAAAGGTTCAATACGGTTTAGAAACTATTTCAAACAGTTAAGACTTAGCTGAAACAAAGACATTGAATCGTTGAACCATTAAACCAAAGTTGGTTCAATAAAAATGGTTCAAATGAGTGCCCTAAAAATAATGAGTCAAGTAGAAGCCACCGCATGTCATCTATCGAGGCCCATTGCACTTTGTTTCTAATCGTAATGGAAGACGCCACTTGTCCCTACTGAAGCTTGTCGAAATACTCCAAGTGTCTCCATCTAAAGCTTTGAAGTTTCAACAGTTTTGAAGTTCAACACATAGGTATTTCTTTTTTATGCAAGTTTTTGTCTAAGTCTCAAGAAGCCACAGAACATGCCACATGTCCCTTGCAAAAGTTTGGCAGAAGTTGACAAGTGTCAATCTCCACAATTTCTCCCTCCTCCTTGTTTTCATAAAGACTGTGGTGGACCCTTAGTGAGCTACTAAAGAAAGTGGAATGTGCCATGTGTCATCATTCCCATGACTCTCCAAAGACAAGCAGAAGCTGCCACCTATTCATTTATAACTCTACAGAGAGTGACACGTGTCTGCGTCTGAGTTTCAAACAAGTTTATAAGCTTCTCTTAAACATTTTTTAGAACACAACAGAGATCGCCACGTGTTATCATCCACGTGAATCTAAAATAAGTCCCAAGTGTTTTCAAAGGCTGATAAAGCAAAATAAAGACTACCATGTGTCATCTTCTGCCAGACTCATAAAAAATGTTTCTAAAGCCTTTAAGAGCAGCAGAAGCTACCGCGTGTCCTCGCATGTTTCAAAGTAGATGCTACCACATGTTAATTTTTTAGTGGAAAGCAACCAAAGAATAGAGAGGCAATTTAAAGACCTGATTCAATAGCCAAAAAATGAGTTGCCAAGAAGGATGACAGACCTACAACCATCAAATTAGGGGTAATCAATTAGCCATTGGCTTTCAAATGATGACAGACTCAAGGATGCCAAATTGGTGGCAATGAAGTATCTATTGATTTTTGTAGACTTAAGTGTGAGATCCCTAATTACTATGAAGCAATAGAAACAATACGAAAGATCTAAAGTATCAACACAGTGTTTAGATCTGATAGACCTCTTGAACCTAGAAATGTGGATGCATATTTCTTGAGCTTTTAAAAGACATGACTTGTTTAGGAATAAAGGCAAAGTGAACAATGGTGCAATCAAGAGAGGAAACTAAGAGGATCATCCATTTCCAAGGGATGACAGTCGAGTTAAAATATATAACTAAATGTGCATTCAAAGCATGGCATGTGTAGCATGAGCTATTCCATGGGATAAATGTGTCAAACCTCTGTCGACCTCTATATATTGTAATCTCTCTGATTGTTATGAAGGATCTTTACCTGCTATAGAAGCAAAAACTCTGCCCAAATTGAAAGGCATTTACTGAGACTTTGAGCTCAGATTTTTAATCATTTTTCTTCATTTGAATAAGAAACCAAGTGACCTTTTCAGACTTTGTGCTGGAAATAGCCTGTGTTATTTAGGAAATTGTTTGTATGTCTGTTTCCTAGAAGCATTCTTGTTTATCTGATCTAACAAGCAAAACTAGTGGAAGTGGTTAGGAAGGTGTCCTGAAGACCAATTGTGGGATGAATTTGTGCCCCCACAAGTACTTTCAGTGTGTTTGTATTTTCTTTTTCTTGTGTAAAGGACCTTGGGATGACTTTATGCCCCCATTGTTCTTCGTATCTCTCTCTTGGGTAGTTAAAGTGGAAACTTTGTGTTCCATCTTATATTGCTGGTTACTTTGTACTTTGGTTACCAGTTACTTGTTCCTTGAAAGGACTCCTACTGTTTCCTGCAAGAATACTTCTGAAAGAAGAGAAGTGCCTTTAGTGTTTCCCAAGATTTCTCCTCTGTTTGTTAGGATCATCTCTAAAAAGAGAGATGGATGGTTTGTCCTACCCTTGTGTCTTATTTTCTACTTATATATCTATTAAATAGCTCTGTATACTTAATAGGGAACCTCCCCTTGATGAGAGGAGAGATTTATCCCCTTTTGATGTAGTAAACCTACACATCTGGCTGATCAATCTCCCTACTGCTGTGGTGATAGGACCTATTTTGCTCACCAGTTAGCTAGTCAGCAAAATATTCACCCAAAAATGATGATGCAATGATATTTATAAATATAGTTAATTACAATTATGTCTAACATTCATACCCCCTTATTATTGTAGATGGTGGTACTATCAGTTGTTTAGGAAAATGCAATAGTATTAAGCTAGACATTGGAGACTACCTATTATATTATCTTATGTTTGTTATTCCCATGGGTGGAGATGAAATTATTTTGGGAGTATAGTGTCTCACCACTTTGGGCACTATTGAGATGAATTTATAAGAATTAATCATGTATTTTCATTATTAGGGAAGGATATTTGAGCTAAAGGGATTAAGATCTAAATCTCCACAATTTATTAGATCCCATAAAATGACTAAGATTATCTACAAGGGTGTTGAGGTATTTTTAGCTCACTTATTCTCCATTTAATTCCAACCAACTCAGCCATCTACACCTCATGATCTACAACAAGTGATTGATGTCCATTCTATTATTTTCATTAACATGCCAAAAGGACTTCCACCCCACTACATGCATGATCATGCTATCAAACTTATTCATGGTATTACACCACCCAAAATTAGGCCATACAAGTATCCCTACACCCAAAAAATTAAAATTACAAATATGGTATAGGAGATGTTGGACACAAGAATCATTTGCCACAGCCAAAATGAATATTCTTCACCAATTGTCATGGTGAGAAAGAAAGATGGCACTTGGTGGGTGTGTCTCAATTATAGAGAGATCAACAAGTATACTATCAAAGATAAGTTTCCTATTCTTGTCATTGATGATTTGTTAAATGAATTTTATGGTTCTCTTTATTTTACCAAGTTATATCTTGTTTTGGGTATCATCAAATCTGGATCCGTGATGTAGGCATACCCAAAAAAGCTTTTAAAACTCATGAGGGCCATTATGAGTTTATGGTTATGATTTTTGGTCGAACAAATGCACAATCCACCTTTTAAAGTTTGATGAATACTAATTTTAGGCCATTTTTGAGGAAATTTATTTTGATGTTTTTTATGATATCCTCATTTACAATAAAAGTTGGGAAGACCATTTACATGTGAAATAGGTACTCTCAATTATAGAACAACATAATTTGTATGCCAAACCTTCCAAATGTAATTTTGGAGCTCATGAGGTTGAGTATTTGGGTCATATGGTTTCACATGAAGGAGTGAAATTGGATCCTTAAAAACTCCAAGCAATGGTGGATTGGCTGGTTCCTAAGACACTCAAGCAATTAACAAGATTTTAGAGGATAACCGGTTACTATCATAGGTTTGTTTAAACTTATGTTAGCATTGTATCCCAAATAACCTCTTTATTGAATAAAGACTCCTTTTAGTGGATTGATACAACTACCAGGGCATTTAAACAATTGAAATTGGCTATGTGCACCACTCTAGTGTTGGCCACTCCTAATTTTTATAAGACTTTTATGGTTGAATATGATGCATCTAAATATGGTATAGTTGTTGTGCTCATGTAACAAGGTATACCACTTTAATTTTAAAGTCACCAATTAGAGGGTAAAAATCAGCTCAAGCCCATCTATGAGAAGGAAATAATGGCCATTCTAATGGAGACTTTATTTAATGGGTCATCACTTTCAAGTAAAGACTGATCATGATAGTCTTAAATATTTTTTTAAACAATAGTTGTCGTTAGAATAAAAATAGAAATGGGTAACTAAGATGTTAGGCTATGATTTTGAAATAGTCTACAAGAAAAGCAAAGAAAATGTGGTGGTAGATGACTATCTAGGAGGGATGAATCATTTGAGGCATTGTTATGTGCCATGACCATTTGGTAGGTAGATTGGCTAGAGGAAGCAAGATCAGAATGGGAAAATGATAGTGTTACCCATGATTTGAATCAAAATCTTCAGTAAGGTTTGGGTGGATTGGAAAAATTCACATGGAAATGTAATGCATTATGGTATAATATAAAATTATACCTATGTAAAAATTCTCTTCTCAAACAAAAAATCCTTCAAGAACTTCATGAAAATCCACTTGGGGATCAATTAGGATTTTTTAAAACCTATTATAGAATCAAGTAGGATTTTTTTGGGAAGGACTCAAGGGGGATGTCTAGAAATATGTGGTTGAATGTATGATCTATCAACAAAATAAAGGTGAAACCATCAAAACCTTAGTTCTTCTACAACCTTTATCCATCCCTAGCTAGCATTAGGAAGAGGTGTCTATGGATTTCATTATATGGTTATTGAGATCTAATGGTCAAAATTTTATCATGGTTTTTTTAGATCATCTTAGTAAATATGTTCATTTTTATTCTTTATCCCAGCCATTTATTTCTAGTATAGTAGTTTTTATTTTTCTCAATATAGTTTAGAAACTTCAGGGTACTCCTAAGATCATTGCCAATGATAGAGATCCCATTTTCACTAGTAATTTTTGGATTAAATTATTTTCATATTTGGGTACCAAGTTGGCTCATAGCTCATCCTATCATCCTCAATCATATCAAAAAATTAAGGTAGTCAAAAAATGTCTAGAAGGATATCTTATTTCTAATAAATAGGATAAATGGGTTCATTGGTTGCCACTTGCTAAATGGTGGTATAATACTTATATTCATAGTTCTTCCAAAATGTCTCCCTTTATGGCCTTATATGGATACCACCCTCCATCCATCACTTCCACCTTGAAGATCCATCCTAAGGTTCATGCAGTTGAGGAATATGTTCACCATTAATAGGATCTCTTTGTAAGTTTACATGAAAATTTAGCCATGGCCTATAATTGCATGAAGCAGTAGGTAGATCGACATAGGAGTGAGAGGCATTTTGACATTGGTGATTAGGTATTTGTTCACTTGCATCCATATAATAAAATGTCCTTAAAGCAATATAAAAAGGATAAAAAGATGTCTCCTAAATATTATGGACCTTATCAGATCTTGAAAAAAATTGGTAGTGTGGCCTACAAGTTAGAGTTTCCTTCATCCACATGCATACATCCAATTTTTTGTATATCATGTCAAAAGAAAATCATTAGACATAGATTCTATACTCAAACTAAGTTACCAAAATTGGATCAGGAAGGGAGATTTTTTATTGATCCTGAGGTGATCCTTAAAATGTGTACTAAGAAACTACAATCTAGAGTGATTAAGGAGTACCTGATCAAATGAAAGAATTTTCCATGTGAAGATGCCACCTAGGAGGATTAATCCTTTGTGAAAAAACATCTAGAGTTGATTAAACATTGAGGATAATGTTGTTTTGAAGGGGAGGGGCATGTTATACCCTTAACCTTTGGCATGTGTATGGATATGTGTGGATGACTTGTGGATTACATACCTCTTTTATATTCTTGTTACAGTTTTCCATGTTCTTAGTTAGGTTGGACTATGAAATAACCATGGATAATTAGACTATTTATAGGAGGTAGTGGTTAGTCTTTAATCATCATATTAAATATTTTTCTCTTCTTACATTATTATGGAGGTTTCCCCCTCAAAGTGCCTTTGTTATATTATCCATTATTCTCCTCTACTTTTAATTATTGTTTTTTGATCTCTTATCTTTGTGTATTTTGTGTGATATATAATAATTCTATGTGAACATCTAAGAAATTTCCTTTCAATTAGATAGTATAACGATACCAACCAAATAGTGTAATGGTATAATTGGATAACATAACACTAAAATGGGATCAAGATGGCCCAAAAATTAGGCATGGTAATGCCTGATATCACAAATGTAATGTGGTAATTATTTGGACTTAGGATAATGTTGATTTGGTTTGATGTTGAATTTTTAATATGGTATTTCAATTCAAATGTCAAAGTGAAACAGTTCAAATAAAGTTTTTCAATACAAGTATCCAAATAGGAAAGGTGAATGAATCAAACTTGCTTCGAAAAAGGGTGCACATATATTGGTAATTCAAATGCTTTTAAGTGTTTTTGTCTCACAAAAGATGTAAGTGTTCAATGTTTGTATATTCAAAGTGTTTGAGTTTGGACTTGACTTTAAATTTCTCTTTTTGGAAACTTAACTCATGAATGTTTGAACTTGGAATTTTTGTCCTAGGTTGTTTGATTTTATTGTAAAAGTTTAACTTAAGATCTGGACAAATTCACGTTGGAATGATTATTTGATTTGAAGTTATGAAAACTTTGGATTTGAAGTTAGCTTTACACAATATTTGACCTAAATTAAACTATTATTTGACTTTCTAAAAACAAGAGTTTGACTTTTAAATTTGAAATATTTGACCTTTAACTTGGAATTTAGAAATGAAATTTGGCTTAGGTTTGAAACAAAATGGATGACATAATGATAATGGCTTAGACAATAATTTGGAGCTTGGTTCCAAATTAGTTTTGGATCAAAAATTGGAAGTAGGGATGGTTTAAAATGGACAACATAATGACATGGTTTTGATAAGAGGTTTATGTATTTGGAAATTTTTCGACATGGTATCAAAAAGAGTGATTTTTGACTTCAAATATAGATAGAGTAATGCCTCTTTTCATAGGTTAATATGGGTTAAGTGTTTGGAATTGGTTTTTTGGACTTGATTTTTGGACATATGATTAATTTTGACACAACATCCAATAAAAAAATTATCAAAGTGCATGGTCTTATGATAGTGGTAGAACAAGAATGCATCACAATCATTGATCCTTCAATATACTTGCTTTGAGAGAAAATATTTAAGATTCATTTTAATAAAATTATTTAAATGTGGATTAAATACCCACCCTCTCTCAAATTCTATATGCAAGGTAATCTTTGGGGGATATTACCTTTGCACCCCTACATCAGTGAAGGTTCTATTACCCATAGGTCTTAATCTAAATTTTTTGTTGGATTTATAGATGGTACCTAAAGGGCACAAAATACATTAAAGAATAGATCTAAGCATTAGGATGTTCATAGGTGGATACATCCTCTATCGAAGAGACCCTGGATTCTTTGATGTTGATATTTAGTGGCTTAGCATTGGGAGTTAAATATCATGAAACCCTTTATGGGGAATTTTGCTAGGCCCTAATGACACCTACCAATAATTTATATCCCCCATCAGATCTATGGGGTTGGTATGAATTTTAGGGTATGAAATCCCAATCATTGTGCCCTAATGACCTAAAATAAGGCAAATGACACCCCAATCATCTAGCCTAAAAGAAAATGATGTGTATTTCCATTCTAATTTATAGGAATCCCACTAAGGGCAATCAAAAAGCATTATAGGCATATATCTCAAAATAAAATAAGTGGTCACTTTCACATTTTTGAGTCACCCAATCAAGGGGAGAGCATACATGTGTTGGAACGATTAGCCAAATTTTGGATACCATGAAAGAGGATCATTCAAAACTTTGACTTACATGATCTTAACTTTGTTGATAGTAATTGTGAAGGCTTTGTATTGATTATTAAAATATCTAAATTGATATATAATTTGTCTCCCTTAACAACTTACAAGGTCATTTAGGATGGTTTAATTGGAATCTAGATCAAGTCATGTTGTCTTTTCATCAAGTGGTAAGTTTGACAAAGTTAAGTTAAGTGAGAAATCAAATAAATATGTAGGAATGCCCAAAATGACAAGGTGGTAACCCTGCAAGGAGCAACCATGGACTAAAGTTAGCCAAAATGGGTCAAAGAAATAGAACTGGTAAGTTGATCACATTATTTCTAAGGATATTTGGAGAGTTTGAGGTAACTTAAATAATATTAAGGTATTTTATTACTCTAACCTTATTATGTTTTCCAATGTTAAAGATGACACTTATTAATCATAAGCAAATATAAAGGTTTTATCTTTGGAAAAGGGGTTTATTAAAGTAATCTAAAACCTTGGTCATGACATCATATTGTACCTAATCGTACACATTCCCCAAATGTCTTACATAATTGATTTTCAATGTTGGAATTTATTTGTAATTACCATTTATCATTTACCAATGCATAAGTGAATAATTTTTTAAAAAATTATAGGTAAATAATGTTATAAAACATTTTTATACTCTCTTCCACATCCGTACATGTCATAAGAATGTGAAGAGTCATATGGTTCATCACCTCCAACAATTCTAAGTGTCAAAACAGTCCAAATCTTGAAAAAAGCATGCTTTTGTGATCTTTTGAAGAAGGGTTTATATTGGTGGGCAAGGTGAAAAATCCTCCAAGTGTTCCCATGGTCTCCTTAGACCCAAATCCATGCAATAAGTAAAGTTACATATCCAAACAATGCAAAAACCCACTCTTTTTTTCCATCGACCTTCTCGACAGCTTAAAAAAAGTAACAAGTTGTCACTTGGTGATTGAGAGAGAGAGAGAGAGAGAGAGAGAGAGAGAGAGAGAGAGAGAGAGAGAGAGAGAGAGAGAGAGAGAGAGAGAGAGAGAGAGAGAGAGAGAGAGAGAGAGATGAGAGAGAGAGAGAGAGAGAGAGAGAGAGAGAGAGAGAGAGAGTTCATTAGGTGTTTTTTTAAGCCCCTTAACTCTATGAATAATCATTAAGAAGTTAAGGGTGTATAAAAGTGACAAAACTTCACCAGGGTCAGTTTTTCATCAAGTGCAGGGTTTTGAAGTTGAATGAAAGAATGAGAATGTTTTTTAAGGTATTTTAATCAATCCTCTATTATAGGTTAAATCACTAAGAGGGGGGTGAATCAGTGATGTAAGATAATATAATTCAATTCCCAACTCCTAACTTATTTAGCATGCATCAACTTGATCAAGTAACATAAACATGAAAGCACATACATATAAAGCATACATAAGAGCATACATCACATGAACATAGTACATATGTGGGAAACCCTTTTGGGGTATAAAACCTATTGAACCCTACAAGATGGACTATAGTCCTATAAAAACAATATCCAACATTTAGACTGGCACCAACTGATCAAGGAGCACCCACCCTTTAATTTATTCAAGCACTCGCTTGACCTTTAGTTAGCTCTAAATAGCAAGGAGGCTACAACTCCCTAGGCAACCAAGCACCCACTCAAATATCTAAAACTCAGATCACCTTTGAAAACCTATTGCTACTCTTCAACTGATGATGATCACCTTTGTTTGCACTCGTCACCTCTAATCTTTCTCAAGCTACCTCTAGGACTAACTTGCTAAAACTACCTCTTCTATGCTCATTAGTTCCAATAACCTATGTGTTCTCTTACATAAACTTAATTAGATAATTATAACTAATCCTCTTCACTCTCTATTGGTCCTTAATTATGTGTACCTTCTCTTTCAAAGGTTCTCTCATTTTTTTGAATCCTCGCTCACACAACTGCTCAACTCTACTCACTACAAACCATCACCTTAGTCTCCACTATATATAGAGTCTTCATGCATATCAACTTTTAACTCATCAAAAATACTTTACTTAAAACCCTTAAAACATCTAACAAAGCTTAATACCATCCCCACAAGTTGGCCAAAACATCTATGGGTCACACTTAAGTACCTATGCCTTTCAATTAGGCCTTATTATCCCTTATAGGTCTCATAGAGAACTATTCACCCATTTAGCACTTCATAAAGAAAATTAAGAACATATCACTTTACAGTACATAGGTTCACTTCATATGATCTCTAAGACCTCTTCAAGTCATTACACCCACCAAAACATTCTTTTGTTAAAGCACAATTTTCACAAATAACATTATATACATTGTAGCACCATGAACGAACAAATAGTCAACTTTTAAGATACATAACATTGATTTTACAAAGATTAAGACCTTATAATTAGGTTATTTTTATGTTCCTTGTATTCTTATATAACTTTTCCTTTTACACCATGATCAAATTTTGCATATATCAAAAGTTATAGCTCAAAAACTGTAGACTAGTTCTCCCTCATAAATTCAAATTCCAATAGTCACTAAGCAACTATGGAACATTAAACATGTTGACCTCATCTCATGCACCCTAGAAACATTGACCAAATATGCATCATTGATCTCCATAGATTATTTTGGACATTATCTTACAATGCTCACCATTGATCTTCAATTTGAGCTCCCATGATTGTGCCACTTGGCATCCCCACGTGCCTTCTACACACATTGACTCTTTGACTTGACTCACTCCATCAATATTTTGACTGCACAATCATATGCTCTCCATTGATATTTTGTCTAGGATATGTGAATGTGACACATATTACTATCACATTCATTCTATGACATATTAACTTTTACATGCACCGTTCGATCAAGATCTACGACTTAACATGCATCATTAGATCTACTAACTAGTTGACCTCAGACTTCAACTTGGTTAAATTTGACAATCTTTGGCCCATCACAGTCTGCTAGAGAAACTTATAAGATTTATATCTCAAGCTAGAAAACACTTCAAGACTCCAAATATTTAGGGTACCTTCTTGGCACTATAAACAACATCACCATGAAAACATTTACCCACTATTGACTTTCTTAGTTTCTAGAATAAATGCACATACTTATTGGATCATAAATATCTACATGATGTGAAGTGATGGTATTTCTTATCTTAAGCTATAAAATGCATGTTTCTCATTCTAAATGATCAATTGTTAAATTAGGACTTCATCAAGACATATATGGATGCCTCACAACTTCTTCTTTGTCCTTATAGACATGCAAATGTGGTATATCTTAGCAAGATATCAAACGTAACTTCTTTGTCATTCATACATTGGAACCACATGATCTCTTTGACATCAATGACAACCAAAAATCAATTACTATTCTCAAAAATCTCCCCTTTTGTCATTGATTGTAAAACACCCTTAGAATGACTTTAGTTGAATAAAAAACTTTGATTGAATTCCTTCATTCTGATCTTTTTCCCCTTCTGACATTAATGACAAAGGGTCTCTTTCTCAACATGCCAACAAACATTACTCAACATTATGTGTGCATTCAAAATACTATTTAAGATGCTTAAGATACTAACATAATTTCAAGAATATTAAATAATCACTCCCCCTTTGACATGTACCAATCTAAATTTAGACTTCTCTAATCCTTGGACTTGACAAACTACTTGCAGAGCTTAGAAATCTCCCCTATCATCAAGCTCTATCTCATGTCATCTTTTCTTTGATATACACTAATTTGAACTTGGGATTTTTTGATCCTTGGACACATTTGACTAAAAAACTCATAAACTCCCTTTGTTCATGCATGAATATTAAATACCTTATTAAAACATATGACTTGGTTTGATCAAGACATCATATCAATCTTTTGAATTCACAATTGTAACAAACTTGTTCATATCTCCACCATGACTAGAACATCTCACACATGCTCCCCTCACATCATGCACAGATCTTCAATCCACTCAAGCTAACTGAGTTAGCTCCCCCTTATCCAAACAAATCTTCAAAATATTTTTTTATCCTACAACATCAACCAAAGCTTAACTGGCATCCACCATGATTCCTCTTACTTTTCAAGTGTCTCCTTGAAGCTTAGAGAGAGATACCCCTTTGACATAATGAGACTAAAAGTCACAAAACTTAGGAGACTCCCTTATCTCCATACTTTCATTTGACTTTCAGTCTTTCCTCATCACCAAATTGACTTTGAATGGACCTTTGAATTCATTCTTTTCTTCAAACTTGTCAACAAATGCAGACAATAGAAAAACTTGACTTTCCTTCATATCTATCATGGCAAACAAACCATCTTTGGTATTTTCCTTGAGCTTGACTTGAACTAAATTTTGAATCTCCTTTTCTATCTAGATAAATGAAACATTCTCTTGGCATTCCTAAACCTTCTTCATAACTAATTCCTTTTTTGCTTTAGTAGGCAGTCCACCTTGATCTTTCAGCTCAACTAAATTAGTTTTCTTGGTCTTCCCTTCCTTAAGATTCCATACCAAGAATTGACCTTTCTTGAGAACACTAAGATGTCCATGCACCTTCTTATTTCTTAAGAGTTTTCTTATATAAAATCTTGCAATATGACCAACTTGATGACAATTGAAATAAATAACATTATTCATACCTTTGGCTTAATGATTATTATGATCTTCCATTTTATCTTCTATCTCATCAAACATACCATCTTGTCTCTTATGTTCATTATGCTCAATCTTAATTGCCTTAGGTCTTCATACCTGGGTTAGTCTTTTCCCATGCATTATAGGGTAGAATCTAGCAATATGTCCCATGTCATGATAATTATAGTAGACTATGTCTTCCATACCTTTTGTTTGAATATGGCAGTGATCTCCCTTTGAGTTATTGCTTCTTATTACACAGTCCTTTGCCCTATGGCTAACAAGATGAAAAACAAAACAATGACCCATAAAATATTTTGCATACCTTGAATTATTTGGCTATCTAATTGGTTTCTTCATTTTTCTCTTAACCTGATCTAACTTTTTATCGTTCATGCTACCATCATGTTTGTCTTGTTTTGATTTATTTTTATCTTATTCAATATTTCCTATCTTGATTATGACTTTTGCATTCCCATCCTTTATAAAAATAATATTAGTCTTTAATTAAGCACATTCATCTTCTTTAACTCTCATGCTTGAACTTGCAACCTCTAATTGAATTTTGAGATCCTTGATGGTCTCCTTATCCTCATTATCCATTTTGGGCATGTCATCTTTTAATCTACATACTTGTTATTCCATAAACTTGATCAGTTATTAATTCTCCTTTTCTTTTCTTATGGATTTGACTGACAAACTCCTCTCAAGAGATCTGACTTATGCTTTAAGACATATGATCATATTTCTCTTTTTATAAGTCCATTTCTTTTGTTCCTTCAGTTTACCAAGTGCACTCATGAGCTTAGCTTATAGATCTACTTATTCTTCCTTGCTATCATTACAAACTTCTTCATCAAGCATGATGATATTTTCTTTATCATATTTTGATATTGAGCTTGCCTTCAAAGATTCTAGATCCTTATTGAGCTTGATGCACTCATCTGTAATAGCCTTAAATTTTGAGGCCATGATCTTTTTCTAAGCTTCTTCTTAATCATACTCTCTCATCTTACCACTATAATTCTCAATCAATACATTAATCTGATTGCACATTTATTCTCATGATTTTAAACATGTATAAATAACCTCCAATTGAGCCTTCAACTCTTGATTCTCTTTCTTCAATTTCTTAACCATATTGTACCTTGGATCACCTTCAAGTTGTTAAACATGCAATGAAGGTCCTGATCTGATACCAAATATTAGAGGTAGAATCACTAAGAGTGGGGTAAATCAATGATGCAATATAATCTAATTAAATTCCCAACTCTTAACTTATTCATCAATCATCAACTTGATCAAGCAAACGTAAACATGAAAGCACATACATCTAAAACATAAATAAGAGCATATATTATATGAACACATCATATATGTGGGAAACCCTTTTGGGGGATAAAAACTAGTAAACCCTATAATATTTACTATAGTCCTATAAAAACAAGATCCAACATTTATACCAGCACCAACTGATCGAGGAGCACCTACCTCTTAATTTAGTCAAGCACCCACTTGACCTTCAGCTAGCTCTAACTAGTAAGTAGGCTAAAACCCTCTAGGTAACCAAACATCCACTGAGCTACCCAAAACCCAAATCAACTTTGAAAATCTATTAATTCTCTTCAAATGATAATGATCACCTCTATCTTCACTCATCACCTCCAATCTCTCTCAAGTTGCCTCTAGGACTAACTTGCTCAAACTGCCTCTTCTAGGCTCATTAGGTCCAATGACCTATGTGTTCTCCTAAATCAACTTAATTAGACAAGAATGACTAATCCTCTTCACTCTATATTGGTCAATAATGACCTGTACCTTCTCTTTCAAACATTCTCTCCTTTGCTCGAATCCTCACTTGCACAACTGCTCAACTCTAATCACTCTAGTCACTAGAAACCATCACCTTGACCTCCACTATATATAGAGTCTTCACACATATCAACTTCTAGGTTAGAAAAAATACTTGCCTTAACCCTTAATACATCTAATAAATCTCAATTCCATTCTCACAGGTTGGCCATAGCATCTATAGGTCACACTTAAGCAGCTACACCTTTCAATTAGTACTTATTAGCCCTTATAGGTCTCATGGAGACCTGTTCACCCATTTATAACTTCATTGAGAAAATTAAGAACATAATATCACTTTAAGGCACATGGGTCCACTCCATATGATCTCTAATACATCTTCAATTCATTACACCCACCAAAACATTCTTTTGTTAAAGCACAATTTTCTCAAACAACATTTTATACATAGTAGCACCATGAATGAAGAAATAATACAATTTGAATCTCCATAAATTTGACTATATAAACATTTAGACATTTTAACTAGGTTCTCTAGATGTGAATTTAAGTCCTCTATAGCTTTTCCTTTTACAACATGATCAAATTTTGAATATATCAAAAGTTATAGTTCAAAAACTGTCAATTAGTTCTCCCTCATAAATTTGAATATTCAAATTCTAACAGTCACTAAGTAGCTATTAAACATTGGACATGTTAAAATTATCTCATGAAACCTAGAAACATTGACCAAATATTCACTATCAATCTTTTTGTATTAGTCTAGACATTATCTTGTAATTCTCACCATTGATCTTCGATCCAAGCTCCCACAATTGTACCACTTAGTAACCCCATGTGCCTTATGCACACATTAACTCTTTGACTCAACTCACTCCATCAATATTATGACTACATGATCATATGCTCTCCATTGAATTTATGTCTAAGCTCTGTGAATATGTCACATGTCAATAGTGTGTTCATTCTTTGACATATTAATTTTTACGTGTAATCTTAGATTAAGATCTATGATTTAATGTGCACCATTAGATCTACTGACTAGTTGACCTAGACTTCAACTTGGCTAAAATTGATGGTATTTAGCCCATAAAATTCTACTAGAGCAACTTAGAATATTTATATCTTGATCTATAAAATACTTCAGGACTCCAAATCTTTAGGGTACCTTCTTGGCATTATAGACAACATCACCATGAAAACATTTACCCATAGTTGACTTTTTGAGTACCTATAATAAATGCAAAAACTTGCTAGATCATACATATATGCATGATGTTTAGTGATGGTCTGGATTTTATTAATCTATAATATGTATTTTTATCATTTTAAATGATCAAAAGACAAATTAGGGCTTCATCAAGACATCTATGGATGCCTCATAGCTTTTTTGTCCTTATAGACCTATAAATGTGCCATAACTCACCAAGCTATCAAACATAACTTATTTGTCATTAATGCACTATAAAAAATGATATATTTTACATAAATTACTATGTTCATCATCATATAACCTTCCAACATCATAGTTTCTTAAATTTCGTCATGTTCCTATTTGGAGTGGTGTCAAGTAGCCTTGAATGGCTAGTTTAGGTATGACAATATTATTTGCACATAAGTTATGGATTGTATTATACATGAAATGTGTGAAATTAAGTTTTATATATTTAATCCAATTCCTTCAAGGTCTCTCATATTTATTTAAGACATGAATTTGGTGATAAATTTCAATATAGGCAAATAATTCTGCATGCACAAGGTGATCTATTGAAATTAGCTACCTTGGTATAGTACCTTGATCAAATGTAAATGATTTATAATTATCCAAACCCTTTTAATGATAAAAAATAGCTTTTGTATCAATTAAATATCATTTTCATTAATTTTTTAGGTAGAATCCTTATAATTTAGTGTTCATAAGACTTTTCTTCAAGCCATATTTTAAGAAAGTTTTGTGAACCTACAAGTTTGCAAACTATTAGGTAACTACTGCCACCAAATTTTTGATTATAGGAGAGTACATGAAATTTTTAATAAATAACCCAAATTAATTTCTTATAATAAATCCCTAAATATCTTTAACTTAGTTACTCAGACCATTAGCCCATCTTGTAACTCAAAGTGGACTGTGTGCCTAACAAGGATTGTGTAAATCCAAAAGAAAGACTATGAGAGATATAATGAATAATCAAGGTGAATTGAACACATCATGGGAATGAATAAAAATTCAAAACAATGTTTCATTTTTCTCCATATTCCACCATGGTTCAAGATAACTTCAAAAAGGAGCAAACATAATAAAAAGAAGGGTTTAGGCTTAATTAACTGCCTAGAGTCCTATTGGTGGCAAAGAGCAAAAGAGGCACATTTATAGTAGTGTTTGAGGATATAATAAAATTTATGGGTTAAAAAAATATATTAATTGAGGTTTATATAGATAATAAGACCATTCTAGGAAAGCTAAACTAGCCTAAAGAAACCTAAATGACCACTTACAGCCAAGAGATCTAATTGACTGCATATAGGCCTGTAACAAGCAAAAGGAGGAAAATTACCATGTGTAGTGTGAAATAAAAGGTTAAAAGTTCTATAAGTGGGTGAATAATTATAATAATTTACTATACAATATTGTTCCAAGACCATCAAAGTGCCAAAAAATCCAAAATAAGTCTACCTTAGACTTGTAGTTATAAATCCATGAGCACCTACAAGTCTATTAGGTAAGTTGAAGAAAATACACATTTTAAGATGAGTTTTGGGATTTTGAGGTGTGATATAATTTTGGAGATATGGTTAATAGTTTTTGACTCCTTGGGAAGATAGGAAATAATTAAGGTAGGGGTATTTTGAGCTCTATCAAGCTTTAGGCTTTGACAAGAGCCTACAGGCCTGTCATGGGCATAATTGAGAAAAGACACATGTAGATTATGAGATAAAATATTAGAAAGGTTTTAGGGAGTTTAATATAATCATAAAAAATCCTATAACATCAATAATATCACTAAAAAATAATGTAAATGGATTCTCATCTCCAAACCTTTAGTCAAGAGGCCTAAAGCACCACTTACAGGCTTGCTTAAGAAGAATGCAAGAGAGATGTGATTGTTTTTTGAAGATATAAAGTGTTATGATTTTAAATTATGCATAAATATAATTTAAATATTATAATTTGATATCCAAATTGTTTTTAAGATGATTGAATATAGTTACAGGGCTCAAGAAACCTAATTACACCTAAAAGACTTAAATCTGCATACACGGGCTTATATGCAAAAAGGTGAAGAAATATTTTAATGGTGAAGATGAGATTGAATGATAAATAATTTAATAAGGTGATAATAACTCTAATTAATCATTTTATGTAGTTTTTGACTCCTTAAATGGTAAGTAAAAGGACAAATAGTGGTTACTAGGGTCATTGATACCAAATTGCCCATAAACCCTAATTATAAGCTTTATAAGGTGGTAGTGGAATTAAGTGATAAATTGGAGTATATAACCATTTTAAAACCTCATATTATGTTTAAAATACCCCATTTATGGTCACTTTCATCATGTGGGAATTACAAGGAGAAGGTGAATGGGACAATAATCTTATTTTTGAAGGTGTAGGGGTTTTTTTACATGCTATTATAGTAATTATTTTTTTCATATAGGTCCACAACTTTATAAATCATCTTTAGGAGATTGGAAGACACTTAAACCCTAATAAGATCTCGATGGGAGAGAAGATGAAATTTATGAATTTAGATGCACTGATTTGGATTAAAAAACACCTAAAAATAATTCTTAACTATATGAGGGTCCTCATCATGTAATTTTTATATACCTTCACCTATATAAATGCGTTTAATGATGTAATTTTATAGGGTTTTAGGCTCAAAAGAGGGTTTTTAGACATATGAACTGATAGAAACCATTGGGGAGGTTGGTTTGGAAATTTATATACCTTATTAAACCCAAAAATCCACTATCCTACTTTTTAAAATGATCATATAGGTAAATTTCCAAATATAGTACATAAATGCTTATGAGAGGGTGATATGGTCACCTAGGAGAGATAGAGTAGCAGGTTGAATCAATTTGAGGACATAATACATACCAAAATATTATTTTTGGATCTAAGATATGCCTATAAATTTTGAAACAAGTTATTTTGGAGGTCTTATTTCATTCTAATGGTTAATACTAAGCAAATTATACCTAATGGACTAACAAGCTTATATGTATAATGAAGGAGAATCTCTACCATTGAAAAGAGTGAAGAAAAGTTGTCAATAGAAGATAATAAGAATATTTGAGAAACTTAGAGTGGCATGGAGGTTGTTGATGAATCCAAAATTCCATGTGTCAAGTTTCCAAATTGTAACTGCTCCTTCAATAAGTACATTGTAACTCTTCAAACAATAACCCCTGTGCCACTTGGTGAAGTTCCTCATAAATTTGAGTAACACATGTTAAAGAGGATGATAAAAATTCTCTTATTATCTCTTCCATTTTTCATTGTAATAGACTTGAGGTAGATGACACTTGTCTATATATCTCCTATGCCTCTCTCTTTCCTTCTCACTTGCTCCTATATATGCTACCTTGAATAACTTATTACATATCCTTTGGTTGATTATAGTGAATCCCTACTAAACTAAACACTTGTATTATGCATTCTAATGTTTGAAAAATTTGATTCTTACCTTATCATATGCTTTCAACTAGTGTACTTGTGTGAATGTTGATCAATTATAGTAGTAGTGCTTTCACTCTCTCTCATTTATCCTTTCTTACCTCTCTATAAATGGATTGAATTATTGTATGTCACATGGTGAGTTTGAGGTATATTTTCATGGTTTGGAAGTATATTTTAGTCATTATTGTATTTCTTATACCTCTTGATTAGCCCTCTCATTCAATACATTATTTATGACCTCCATATTGATATATTCATGCTTGAAGGTCCTTGTTGAGTAGTGTGATCAGATTTAGGCCTAATTCATGTTCTTAGTTCATGATGGTTAAGTGGAGGGTGTTAATTTGGTGCATCACCTCCATATATTAGTTCACTATTAGTTTCTCTTACCCTTTTCCCTTGTAAGTAATAGGTTTAGTAGTGATTCTAGGTGAGACAATCAAGGGAACTAGCCCTATTTAGAGGTTGTCTTTAGCTATTAGGTCACCAAAAAACTTTAAAGAGTTCCCATGATATTAATTAAGTGAGGATTCTTTAAAAACCTCATCAAGGTTTTGAATTTTGAAGATAACAATTATGGCATGCCTGGTGGGATAAGGATTTTATCCCATTAAAGAGTTATTGATGTTACTCTTCAACACATTAGCCTTTAGAGTCATGAATCCAACCATCAATAGTGACTCTAAGTGAATATCAACTGGTATAAACATCCCAAATGTCTAAAATCATAAAAATTAGTATATATTCTAATTATTTTTTTGGTTAAGATGCATAGTCTATGCATTCATATTCTCTATATCAGGTTGATTGCATTCATGGCTTCACCCCAAGTGACCCTCGAGAAGTACCATGTTAACTTTATCAAGGTTATTAGCAACCTTATATGGTTTCTCCCAATCCAAATCATCCTCTTTGGTAGCCTACTCATCCCTCTAGTCAACCTTGTCAAAGCCATTTTGATTCTATTCTAGACTTCTTAAACTTCAAATAAACCCTTGCAAATTTGGAAATGCAAATGAGGGAGATTGATAAAGAAAGGGAACTTGGCCTAATTTCCTATAATCCTTCTAGTCAAAATTAAAACACTTAAATTATTAATAATCTTTTGCATTCACTTAAGACTAGGTGGGAAACTATTGAGATGTAAAACCAACATCTACCAATTGATGGCATACTAGAATCAAGAGGTCTGATTTAATGTATAAAAAATACATTAGTGCTTGAAGAGAGGAATAAAATGCAATATATTCAATCTTTTATGCCTCCTCCTAATCCACATCAACATTATTTTTCTCTAAATCTAGCTCAAATTATAATATGTCATCAAGAGAGGTTTATGCCTATGCAATCTTCACTCACTCTTCCTCAAGATCCTAAGACCATTCCATCTTAGAGGCCTTCTTGAACTAAGACCCCTGATTATGTCATGCCTTCTCTTGGGAAAGATCCTTATTCATGCCTATCCAAAGTTAAGAAAATGATAAATGTAAGGAAGCCAATTCAAGATACCTCTCAAGTTCTTCAACCTCTTCACCTACACTCCAACAATCCATCTATGAAGTTCATGACACCTCAAAGTTTGATACAGAAATTAAAGAGTGGAAATAGAAAAATAAAACACCCTTAACTCAATTTCCTTCTTCATTCCTTAGTTAACATCATGATCAACCTATTACTCCCAAATTCCTAAGCTTGAAGGACACTCTAGCATGTTTCAAGCAAGACAATGAAGTATCTTGCCCTACCACCCTATCTTCTTATGAAGGAAAACAAGTTGCATTAAGGGTAGAAGACGGATATTCAGATGTGAAAGAGAGCTTTTCAAACCTAGGTGATGAGGTGGTGGTTTTTGGAAATGAAAATTAATTCACTGTAAGTGAATCTCAAGAAGGTTATGAAGAGAGTGTTTCTAGTGTATATGATGAAGAGATTTTTATTGGCAGCCCTCTTTTTCAAGAAGGAAACAAATTAGTCTTTAATGATGATGAGAAGGATGGTATTGATGGAGGAGTGCAAGTTAACATGATAGTAGTCTCTTATCAAAGTGATTCTATTGAGAAGAGTGAAGAATAAGATTTTGATCAGGCATGGCAATAGTTGTACCATATTTTCTTATAAGAAATGGACTTGCTTGGAAAGCATGTGATCCCTCTAGAGCATGAAGGTGAAATCCAACATGAAGTTACAAAAGTTGGTCCTATAGGAATAAAAATCAAGTTTGGTACAAGAGAGACATGATGAATTGAATCTTGAATGGGTAGATGAGATTTTATTCTTCATGGAGGAAGAAGAAGACCAATCAAGTGTTGATGGATTGAGATTTGATGAAGATAAATATGACTATGCAATAGTTGAGCAGGTTGTAGCTGAAAATGATGTAAGTCTTCTTGAATATATATTTTATATTGGTCTTGTTGAACCTCATGGGAAAAATATAAAACTTGAAGAAGACAATTTTCATCTATGTCATGAGTATATTCAAAAATTTGAAGCATTTGACCAGCCTATTATCCCTAAAGAGAATGGCAAGATTCAAATTGAGTTTAGTATGCTTTCAAGTGATGAAGAAGAAGGTAACTTTTGGGAAGATATAGAAAATGTTTTCTCAAGTTTGGATAATGAAATTAAACCTTATGAGGAGAGTGATAATTTTGTGATCTTGGATAATGAGAATGATGAAAACATGCATGAGAAGTCTCCTGAAGAGAATACCATGGTTGATGATCTTGTTGAGTCTCATGAATAAGTTCAAGGAGGTCTTTAGGACATTTGGAAGTCCTAATTGGACATGTTTAAGGAGTTTGAAGATCTTGGTAAGATAACACCTCAATAAAAGAAAGAATTTTTTGATGAAAAGTACAAAGCTCCTAGTAAGATGATAAATCTTATTAGTCATCATCAATAATTTCAAATCCATGGTGTAGTATGGTATGATTAATATTACACTCTTGAACATGAACATGAGATGTAATTTGATAATACAATAGAAGATGATGTTGATATTTTTTTTGCCTTTATGAAGCAAACCATGGTCACTTTGGAGGTCTCTCATATTACAAGAATGGACATTAGTATGAGGTAGAAATTGAAGATCAATATGATTTTGTATTTGTTGAAGACATGTTTTTTTTATGAAAATCTATGTGATGTAAATCCAAAGAAGGTGGTGTCCAATAAAGGAGATGGTCAAGAAATGACAAAGTCTAATCAACATCTTACACATCATTCTTATTCATCACATAAAGGTGATTTAAGAAGTTTTTCTTTTGATCCAAGAGGGTTCTTTCTGAAAGGTTAGTTTTACATATTAGTTCTTGTCTTATCCTTTATCTAAGTTTTTCTTAGCATAGTGTTTTTTCTCATTTTTTTGTTGTATGTGTGTCTTGATTTGGTGTGACTAATTTTACTTGTTGTGTTGGTGAAGGCAATCAGATTTTTTAGTTGTTTCAAGAGGTTTCCAGTCAAGAGTCAAAGTCAATTCATGTCTTGTGTTGAGTTGAGGTGACTCCATAGCCAAATGGATGGACTAGGTAAATGGTCTAAGATGCATAATAGGCATACAATATTAGGAGGTCAACAAAAATGTTAGCCAAAATTTGGCTACCATGAATGAAGATCATTCAAAACTTTGACTTACTTGATCATAACTTTGTTGATATAAATTATAAAGGCTATTTATTGGTCATTAATGATCTAATTTGATAGGTAATGTGTCTCCCTTCACATCTTACAAGGTCATTTAGGATGTTTTAGTTGGAATATAGTATAAGTCATGATGTCTTTTCATCAAGTGGTCACTGTTTATGGTCTTCATTTTGTGTTTAGTATTGTCTAAGGTAAGTTTGAAAAAGTTAAGGTAAGAGATAAATCAAGTCAATGTGGAGGAATTCCCAAGAAGAAATGGTGGTAACCCTTCAAGGAGAAACCATGGCCTAAAGCTAGTTCAAATGGGTCAAAGAATT
>JARHVA010002376.1:2567500-2616182 GCA_037957365.1 Torreya grandis | reverse complement strand
TCTCTCTCTCTCTCTCTCTCTCACACTCAAGTTCTATAAGAACTATCCATTTTGGCCATTATAACTTATGCTTCACTTGAGTATGGTGAAGCCTTGATTATATTCATACTTTTGATCAATAAGACTACTTATTTTTACCTCTTCATGACTATTCATAGTGTGTTCTACTTAGATGATTGATCTTGCTTAGTGATAATAATGGTTTTCCTTAGCATGTTGTCTCATGATTTCATCCTATTTGTAGTTGAAAAAATTCTTATTGTAGGGCATGTGAAGTATTATATGATGTGTCAAAGTTGAGTGAGTTAGTTATTTACTAGTGCCATTCAATGCCTCTTGTATAGTCCTCCTAGCCTAAACATTCATCCATAACCTCATAATTTAATATTTACGTGAGAAGATGTAGATTGGAGAAGTGTATGTTTGGTTAGTCTCTTGGTTTCATGTGTAACATGCATTTAGTTGGAAGTCATCAAATTATTTGGTGTATCACCCCCTTAGGATAGTTTGATTTCAGTTTTCTCTCTCTTTTTCCCACCCTAAAGTTTAGATGTAGTAGTGATCCAAAGTGGTACATCAAGGAAGCTAGCCCTATCTAGAGATTCACCTCATCCTCAGGCTACCCACAATCCTAGAGGTGTTTTAATTGTTCCACTTGGATGAGGAAATGAGACATCTCATCAAAGGGTGAAAATCCAAGTTACAACACTAGTTAATATAGGAATAATAGAATCCTACTTGTGACAATTAAAAATGTTTAGATCTCAAGTTTTAGAACCTAGATAATCATTAATAGTCTAATTTCACCTTAGTCTCTATTTAACCCTATTTATTAGTATTATTAGAAAGTCAAAAGAAGTTGAAATTCATAACAAATTTGTAGATTAATTATTGTAATCTTATTTCACTAATTTAGACATCTCAAAACTTTAATAAAACACAGGTAATTACTTTTGTAAAACCCTAAGAAGGTTAAAATCAGTTTGTTTGTTTATTTTGTTTATTGGTGTTTTATTTGGTTATTTGTTCATTTTTTGTTTATTGGTGTTTCGTTGGTCTGTTTGTTTATGTTTGCTTATTTATTTATTTTTATCTAATTATTTGATTTGTTTTTTTTTTGATTCATTATTAGTTGTTTGTTTATATTTTTTCCTTTTCCTTTTTGTTTCTTGGTTATTGTAGGATCATTACATTTTATTTACACTTGAGTCTTGATTACCCATATCTTATACTTGAGTTATGAATCTGGGTACATTCCTACACTTAGTTTATTGCATTATATTCATTTGGGATTTGATTATTCATATCTTACACCTAAGTGATTTGTACTTGAATTTAAAGTAATTTTTCCATGATTTGGATACACATTTTTATCATATTTATCTATAACTATGATATATAATATCATAAGCTATAGTAAAAATCAAGTAAAAGGATCTATCAGATAATGCATTGGGTAGTAATTATCCTTATTGACACTTGTAAAATCCTAAACCTACCCAAACACTACCCAAAATTAGAGTAATTAAATCACAACTAAATATGACATTTATCTCCATACTATTAAGTAGTCTAAGTTCATGCATATCCTTTATACTAGCTTATTTTTACTCTATGATTATAGATTTAGTAAGTAAGCCCCCTTTCACAATTTTCCATACTAAGGTGAATTATGTATACTTTCCTAATCATATCTACCATATTGGGTCAAAAATGAATTGTATCATTCTTCTATCTACCCTACTAGGGCACCTCATTGTGCTAATGATTATAAATGCCTTTGGGAAAATCATTATTTTCACTCATTTTTCATACTGAGACACTTCACTATGCCATTAATTATAACCACCTTTGGGAAAATCAATATTTACACCCCATATAGGTTGTATCATTTAATTTTTTATATGGAATGTTTAGTGATTTTATTTATTGTTTGATCCCTCTAATGGGCATCTAAGGCTCATCCATCACCCTCTAGGGCATTGGCAAAGGCACTAATAAATTTCTCATTATTTGAGAAGACATTACTATACCTATGTTTGGTAATGCCTTCCCAAACAAGGGAAAATTGTAGACACCTTATTTTGGCCACAATCATATTCTAATTGGACATTAGATTGATTTCTACCAAACATTAAAAATTAAGCCTAGAAGTCATTGAATATACATATTTAATCCACACATCAGACATTACTATTCAGAATCATGTTGAGGCATCCCTATTTGGGGTATTCTCCTATGTGTAATAGTAAACTCTCATGGATTCATATCTAGTCAAATTATGACCTATAAAATTGATATATTGGCCTCTGGACCCATTAAGTGGGGAATTTAAATAATTTATAAAATGCAAGAATGTTAAGTAGAATGAATTAACTATGCAAATATAATCAAATACTTAAGTAAAATTTCCATTTGTAATTAGTGAATATTAATTTTTTAAAATTTATATTATTAAATACTATTTGAGTACACAACTAAAGACATTCCTCCAAGGTCAATGTTCAACTCTTTCTCATAAAGAAGGTGAAGAATAGTTATTTTATCTTAATTTGTTTATTACTTACATTTTTCTCTTTCTCTTTGAGTAGTTAGGATTGAGGTGTTATATTTATGTGTTTTATTGATGTTTATCATACTAAAACTTGACTAAATCCCCTCTTGGATTCCTATCTGACAGTAATCACTATATGTAATGAAATTTGGATGGAAATAAGAAAGATTGACTATATGATCATGTGGTAAATGGATTGTTAATTTTTCTTCTTTAACTAAAATTGAAGTATCTATAGAAATATCATATGAATCTATATGTATTTATTTATTTTTTCATATCTAATTTGTATATTCACCTTCTCCCCATATCTCTTTATGAAGGACCTGATCAACCAATGGTTCTTTGGTAGGATCAGTGTGGGAGAGATCAGTCATGGTAGAGAATACACTAAGAAGACTTATATTAATGATTGTCTTCTATGAAGGTATATGGGACCATGTGTTCCTTACAAATAATAGAATGGGATGTCTCAACCCTCTTAAAAAAACCTCTAGATATGTCTTTTCAATATGCATTGATTCCCCAATCATCTAACTGCATAATCTTTTGCTCAATAGTAAAAACTTCATTATCTTGATGTCTATTAATACCATGGTAAGTATAAACATGTTGTCCTTTTACACTTTCAAATTAGTGTGGTGCATAACGTGAATTATGGAGTGTTATCATTATTTTTTCTAATAAATTTCACAATATTCCATGTGGTTTATCTCGATACCAATTAAATTGAAGAGGTTACTATTTGGTATAGGTATATGGTCTAATTATGGGAGATACTCTGTAAGCATGTTCCTTTCCTTTGTTCAACACTTTTACTTTTTAACCCTAAATTAGATTGAGTAATCCTAACTTGGTTTTAATAGGGTTAATAATATATAAATGATAATTCACAAGGGTGATAATCAGATCTACATTAGGAGAATTGGATGCTAAACTTAGATAAAAACATATATTAAATTTATTATGTTGAGTATAGTCTAAATATATAAATTTAAACTAATATATGCATGGAAATGAAAAATAATTAATATATTTAGTTGGTTTTGATGCTAACATAGTGTTATATCTATAATAGGTATAAAGTAGGTTAGAAGGATATTTTGAAATAATCCTCAGATTATGGATCTAATGCTTCTAGAGATCTTGACACTAACGTAAACCTGAGATGGTTTAATCAACACTACTATCTAGGTTCGATGGAAGTTTCTTATACATAATACATGCTAAAATGGATGTAACCACCTAAATACATCTAGGTTTGTCTTTGCCTTCACTTTGGTGCATTCAGATCTAGGTCAACGACTATCACTCCTAAATTTAAAAAACCCTAGTTTTTTTATCTTCATGGTGACCTTAGAGAAAAATGGATTAGTGGGCACACTGAGTCAAGTTATCCCTAATATTGTCTATTAGTGAGTGTTACCTACATAGCCAATACTCTGAAAAATGCCTCAAACTAATGTAGTTATCCCTTATATGTTGGCTTGTGTGTGAATAATACAATATATGCAAACCAAGTAAAATAATGAAGTACCTTGTAACTTGGTAAATTAGGATCTTGGGTTACTCATTTAATACTTAAAACTTTTAGATGTTTATACCTATGATTGGTATGGAAATAGGGAATCTTTATTCAATTTAAAGCTTGATAGAGTGATTTTGATAATTTTCCTTAGTATCTTTGGTATTTTCTAGGTGAGGAATGAATGAAGGTTGATCATGTATTTATATCAATCCCTTTAGAAAAGTAACTCACATTAAATCACTTAGGTTAACCATTAGGATATGTTTAATTTTAAAAATAGATGAATTTAGGGTACTGGACACCTACATCAAGCCAAAAAACTAATGTTGATACTAGGGTCTATCCTGGACATTAGTGTCTAGAGAGAAGGAAAGAAGATACAAGTTTAGAACTTATAGATATGGAAGATAAGTAAATTTTAATAATTATATGCAAGATAGAAAGCCTGGGTCATCAACATAAGATTGGTCAGACTAAAGGATATATACCAAGGGGCATAAGATAGAGTATATGTGAGACTTATAAAAGTGGGAAAGATCCAAAATTGAGAAGAATAACCAAGGTATCAATTTTCCAAGTGTACAACATTGAGGTGTTTATATAATCCATAAATATAAACTAAATTTCCCCCTCATTTAATCTAGTAATTAAATTTATATTTTAAAAGAAAGGAATGCAAATCTGTGTGTGTAAAACACACCTTGTCTTTTCATGTGCCCAAATTTAGTGCTTTGTTGGTGACTAACTTGAAACCAAGAGCATGTTACTTTATATAGTTAATGCATATAATATAGAATTTAAAGTATTTTAAATATAATGAAATTGAAATATCAAGGTTTCAAAGTACATCTATGTGTTGATTTAACCACCTTGACTATTGGCAAGTTGATGAAAAATATGTATCATTGTAAGGATTTAAAACCAAGATTAGGACAAGTATAGATAAATATTGAAATTTATTATAACCAATGATATATATATATAGAGAGAGAGATTGTAAGGCACATTCCCCTATATTTAGAGCAAAAGTGATTTTCCACTTGGCAATTAAGATTAGCTCAACCATGCAACCTAATGATACTTATAACCTAGTGAGTGTGACTAAACCAAGTCACCCACACGGTCAAACTAGTGAGGTTAGATGATACTATCAAATTCCGCTTGAAAACTTGGAAATATTAATTTGTTTGATCACCTTAACCATACCAAAATATGAACTAACTACTATAGTAGATTAGCTCAATATAATTCATAAAAGTCTAATTGGTGGGTGCTAACAATCCCTAATAATGTTTTGAAATATGAAAATAATTTAGATTTTGTAAGATTAGGTACACATTACATATAATATGCACCTTAGATATGTCTCATTCTAAAATTGTGTATAAAAATGGTACCAATGCATAGAATTTTATCATAACTTTAAATCTAAATCATATAATTATGTGTTTTTGCTAAGTTAAAAACCTGCATAAGTGTGTAGAAAATGTTTGCAAAGCATGCCACCACTATATATGGAAAAATATGAAAATTTATATAATTACCAATGTGGGTAACATGTTTCTAAAACATGCTTCTACTATAATTTAGAGATGTTGAATATTGAATAGGTGTGGAGAATATGCTTCCAAAGCATGCCCCCTTGAATTTGTAAACTATGAATGTGTGGAAGCCATGCCCATATGACATGCCCCCACTGAATATAAAAATTAATATAAATACCACATACTAAATGAGTGTGGATATAATGCCTCTATGACATGCCCCCACTAATATACCCCCTTTAATGTGAGGGAAACATATGAACTAATAATTACCTCACCTTAAAAGGATAAGACAAATGTATAATCTATGAATGTAAATATTGACCATTTTTGGATTTATTACACCAAATTTTAACACCCCTAATTTAAAAATTTGAATCTTAATTCATATACCCTCCTAAACCATCATAACGAGATCATCAAGTTGGAGTTAGGGTGCAAAAACATGCATTGGCAAGCTTAAAGGCCAAGAAGACTAAGGTGCAGGTCAAACACAAGAAGATATGGATAGCATGTGAGTTTTACAAGGCAAGAAGGAGATATTATCATGTCATAAATGACTCATCAGTGTCCCCTTTTTCCTAGTTTTTAGTCACGTTCTAATCATGATAGGATGATGTAGAGTATTGGCAGTTTAGGAGTCTTGGTGTGAGACCTAAAAGAGTGTTTTGGGCCATAAGTGGTAAATCAAGATGTTTTTAAATGTAATTTGGAATCCAAATCCATGCATGAGATGGAGTAGAACCACATCAAAAAATAATAGGTTTTTAAGTATGACAATACTTAAAAACCGTTCCTTAAGGTCTAAAATAAGTTTTTTTGCTCTCTCTAGGCTTGAGAAGATTAAAAAAACATCTGTGTCAGGTCAAATGGAAAATAATGGGTATATAAAAGGTTATGTGGATAGTTAATAATGATTAATATCATTATATAATGACATTATATACTTCATTGAGCCCTCAAGGAAGAAACTTTGTTTTTTGACCCCCCTAAACCATGCATTTTCTCAAGCTTAGTGTCATAGCTACTTCAAGGTTTTCATATGATCACAAGGTTTAAAGGTATAAAATTTATCATGAAAAATCATATTATATTCTCCAATGTTAATTAAAAATTTCCCAAGAGGTTTCATACATGTAAAGAACAAAAAATCCATTATTTAGTTTTTTAGGCCTATAGAGCTAAGAGAGGCCTAGAATGCCATAAGAGATGGGGGTGATAGAAGTAATTTAAATGAGATTTAGGAAATTTAATTTTGAGTATATTTTAGGTAATATTTTATATCCATAAACATCTCTTATTTTACTTAGTTCACTGTTATAAATCAAGAACCATCATTAAAGCCAAAATCAGTTTTAAACCCTTCTTAAACCCTCAAAGCTTGATTTCGAGAGAACATTCAATTTTTTTTTAGATTTTTGATAAAAAAAAAAGTGGAGATAGATATTATGGGGAATATTTTACCTTTTTACACCTTTCTCCATCTAATATTAAATTCAAAAAATTTAAAAGTGCAAGTTGGTTGAATTCAAGGTTTTGGCATACAAATGTAAACAATTAGAAAAGGACTTTTTTAGGAACTTAAGGGGTTTAATGGTAAAATATAATGCTTGGATAAGTTATATGGGTAATATTATATATTTATAAATTATTTCATGGTGATTTAATGGAGGTTTCTAAGTTATTTGATGAGATACTTTGATAGCATAAGTAACAATGATAAAGTGTGCAATGTGCTTGACAAAGTATGCTTAAAATTGGCTCAGTTGATCTTCAATTTTGGCATGGTTATAGATACTAAAGGATGAGTATTAATTTTATATTATTTTAAAACTTTCCCTAATATTTTTATAATATTTTAGTGCTTTTGTGCATGATTAGATTTCATCTAGCTGATCATTGTTGACATCTATACATTTTGGGTCTAGTGGTAAAAAATTTAAGTAGGCAGTTTGATGATGTCACCATTACCACATGTGGATGATTTAGGGGGAGTTTTTCATATTCATATTATTATATTAGTCCCTAGTTTTTATTCACTAACTTTAGGTTATATTCCTAATCACAATCAAAGATATGTGGGTACATAGTTGGGCTCTCAGTTATTTTAACAATGTTTTCTATGTTCAAATTGAGTTGAGTAAGCATGTTGATGATGTCAACATTCAAATTAGTGAAGGTTTAAAGAGTAAATTTTCACATGGTTTTGTTAATTATTGTTCCTAGTTATTATACACTAAATATTAGGTTATGCGTGTAAGCGTATCAAAATATATGTAAGTGCAAAGTTGGGCTCCCAAGCATTTTGACAGTGTTTTCCCATACTTAGCCAAATTTACATGAGGTAAGGAATAGTTGAGTAATAATTTTGATGTATTCATATCTCACACATGTGTATATTTCAATATAATGTGATAATATGAGTTTTTTTAATTTTATGCCTAGTTTATTTTCACTAAATTTCAAATCATGCACTGAAGTGCATCAAAAGATATACATGTTCAAAGTTGGCCTCCTAGACAAGTTCTAAGCATAGTTGGCTTTGTGACAAAAGTTTTTTATATGGAATTTTAATGGTGATATATCTAACATGTATGATGGTTATAGGATCATTTTTTCACATGGTTGGATTATCCTATGTGAGGAGATCATATGGTCTAAATTTGAGAACATGTGAGTGAATGAGGCAAATGTTATTGAGGTCCAAAGTAGGCTTTCTAGGCATATTACAGTTGGTCCCCATACTTAATCAATATTCATGATGTTAAATATATATACCTAGTAGAGATAAAATGGTTCATGAGATTTTTCACTTCTATATCTAATGGTGCACATAGAGTCAAATGGGTCAATATGATAGTTTTTTAGCAAAGAGAAAGACCAAGCATCTTATAGAAGATCAATGGAGCATGTGTGTTCCAAGATGACAAGAATTAACAAGATGGAAAGAAGTTCATGTTATTGAATGACTAAGAAAAGGTAAAGGATAAAGATAAATGGTGAGTGGGTGTTCATAAATATTGATTGAATGGTGAGCATTGCTAGTTAAAAGATATGGTTGATCCATAGAGATCGGTGGTACAAGATGATTCAACATTATAAGATTACACGAGATGAGGTCAAAGTGACTGAGTGAAACCTATACATTAAAGTTCAAAAAATATTAACAGTGTATAATGATATAAATAGCAAAGACATGAGATGCAAGATTATTGTTTGACGTTTAACTATGATCATTGTCATTTAAATATTCAAATTTAATAAGGGAAACCTAGTGTCTAGTCTTTGGGCCATATCTTTCGATTTAGATATAATTTTCTCATGATGTAAAAAAAAAATATGAATAGGAATCCATGTTGCATCTAATGAACCTAAATTAATGATATTAAGGTTCAAAGTTGATTATGTATTTGTGTTTGTTCTACAAGTGACTCAAGAAGAGTAATTGATCTTATGTAGATGTTATTTCAATGTTTCATGGTGAATTAACTATCATGGAGTGTTGTTTACTATACAAGGATTATTTTTTTACATTATAAAGGATTAAATAATCATATGTAATATGAATAAATGTTTACAAGTTGACTGTGTATTCATTAATGGTGACTGTGTATATAGAATATTATTTGAGGGATTTGTGCTTAAGTAGAAGGGTTCTATGATGGATGTTAGGACTTAAGAAGGACCTATAGATCATGGGGAATGGGTCTATGATTTATTAAAGTGTTCCTATGCTTTATTTTTCTTAGAGAAGTATTAAAGAGCTAAATGGGTCTCCATAGGACCTAAAAGTGGCTTAAGCCTATTTGAAAGTGAATTGTGCTTAAAGTGTGACCCATGTGAGATGACTTAAGAGTGAAGTAATGTTTCATGGCTGACAAGGAAAGATTATGATATTTTTAATTCATGATTAATCTATAGATTTTAGAACCAAATGAGATGGTTTCTAGGTTTTTGCAAGACTTGAAGAGATTGATATGTGAGAGAGTTAGAGAACAAAGGAGAGGTGAGGACAGTGAGAGTGCCCAGATGTCATGTTAATAAGTAGAGAATATTAAGGACTATGTGTATGATCTATAGTAATGTTTCTAATGATATTATAATTTTATTATAGTTTATTTTTTTGCAAAGAGATCTAAGTGTGCATATGAGGACTGTTTGCATAAGGAGAGAGATTATGACATGCCGATATGAGAGGCTAGTATGAGTTAGAGAGAGAGTTTTTATAGTTATCAAATAATCAAAGGTCCATCATCAGGTGTTGAAGACATTAGTTCTAAGGTGGAAGTTTTCATTTCTAGGAGGGTCTAAAGGACTTGATATTCCTTAGGGGTAGTTGTTCCTTGTGAAACAGGGTTTCACTAAAGACCTTTCGTTAGGACTTGATCAAGGTTATAGGTCAGAAGGACGTGAATGAACAGGTGGTTAGAAGGACTTGATCATCTTAGGGGTATGTTCTCCTTGTATAACTATTATTTCACTAAAGACCTTAGGTTAGAAGGACTTAACCAAGGTTCTTAATTAGGACTTGATTGGTCTCTTATTTATGATCATCATATAGGACAATAGTCCATGTGTTTGTAAGCTTGAGATTGGGTTTTATTCCCCAAGATAGTTTCCCATGTAGATCTTGTGTTGTGTATGTGATCTTGAATTATATTCATTATTCACTATTATGATTGATCTGTATGCTTCATGAATGATTGTATTGAATGCTTAAGTGTTTTCAAGGGTTTAGAAATTGAATTGGATGTTTTCTACCACTGATTCGCCCCCTTCTCAGTTGATTTTACCTCTAAAAATTGGTATCATAGTAGGTATTTATTGAAAATATTAACCACTTGAAGTTAATTAAAGGTATAATGGTTGACAAAGAGGTTTTGTCCTTTCTTTAAGATAAACTAGTATGTGATTTATCAAAAATTAATGTTGTGAAGACACAAGTGCAAGATTTAGAGGAAACAATCAAGAATCTATAGATCATGATGAATAAAGAATAATTGGAAAGTGAAGTCATGACTTACTTATATGTGCTATTATCTAAGGATAAAATGGATTCCATCTCCACTAAAAGGTTCAATAATGAAAATTCATTGACCAATAATGGTCAAGAAAAAGAGAGGTCAAATATGAACTATGTATTCAATGGGTATTTCTTCTCCTAAAATAAATTTGGTCATAGATATAAGAATTTCTCTCTCTATATAGAGATCAACAAGGATCTCATATTGTACAAGTGTAACCAACAATGTAATTTAGTTAAAAACTATAGAAGATAATTTTGGAAAAAGGACATATATGTCATTTACACCATCAAATGGTTCAAGGATACTAAGTATAAATAAGAAAAATTCAAGTAGACCACCAAAGCAAGAGCCACTATTTATTCAAGTAACCTTGCATACTCAAGAATATGAGAACAAGAGATGGTTCATAGATAATAGATGCTTAAATCATGCCAAGAGATAAGAGCAAGTTTATCTCTCTAAAGAAGACCAACCCAGATGTAGTGAGATTTGGTGACAATAAATACACTAACATAATTGGCAAAGGTGATATAAGTTTGGAAAATGTTCATAATAAGACTAAGAATGACTTATATGTAGAACGTTTGAAACAAAATATTTTAAGTGCAAGCCAAATGTGTAAGCAAGGAAATGTCATAATTTTTCATGATGATGTATGTGAATTAAGAAAGGTAGATTAGTTTTAAAGGTAAATAAAATAAATAACATGTATTTATTCCATGAATCCAAGTAGGAGAAGTGCTTCATGAGTCATTTGGAAGAAATTTGGCTTTGTCATAGAAGGCTTGGACATATAAATTTTGATAATATGGTAAAGTATTAGTTCAAAGGGGATGGTAAGGCATATGCCCAAGATTCCTAATATTCCTAACTCTATTTTCAAGGCATGTCTTCATGGGAAGAAAACCAAGAGAAGATACAAGGACAAAGAATTCTCAACTATAGAGCCATTAGAGTTGATCCAAACTGATCTATATGGACCTATGAGAACTCAAAGTATTCAAGGTAATAACTACTTCATACTTCTCATTTATGATTTTATAATTATGACTTGGATATTATTTCTTAAAGAAAAATTAGAAGCTTTTGAAAGATTGTGGCATTCAAAGCCCTTGTGGAAAATGATAAAGGGTCAAAGATCAAGTGTGTGAGATCAAACAGAGGAGGTGATTTTTGGTCTCATAAGTTTGATGATTTTTATGAATAATAAGGGATAAGAGGACAATATTATGCCACTAAAATGCCATAATATAATGGTGTTGTTGAAAGGAATAATAGGACTATTTTAGAGATGAGTAGAACCATGATTCAAGATGCTAATTTATTAGATGGATATTGGTAAGAGGTAGCCAACACTTCAATTTACATCCTAAATAGGTGTCAAATCATATTAAATAGTGATAAGACTCCTAATGAATATTTAAAGAATAGAGAAACTAATATCAAACATTTTAGAGTGTTTGGGAGTAGGTGGTTCATCAAAATAGATGAAGAGAATCTTTGTAAATTTGATTCAAGATCTGATGAGGGAATCTTCTTAGGTTATTCCTCTATCAGTACTTCCTATAGGTGATTTAATAAGAGACTTCAAAAGATTGTTAAAAGTTCAAATATAATGGTATATGATACAATTAGAGTCAAAAATCCAAAATTATAGGTAAGTGATTCAATTTAGAAATTTTCTAAAAATAATAATGAGTTATCCATTCAAAAAAATGATGAAGAAGAGGATGAAGAAAAATAAGACTCTAAAGCTCCATCTAGAAGAGTTTAGAAAGATTATCCAATCTCTCAAATTATTTGAAATGGTGGTGCAAGGTTACAAACTAGAAAGAGAATGTTGATCAATCAAAATCAACAAGACTCAACTCTGTTATCCATGATTGAACCCAAAACATTCATGAAAGCTAGCAAAGATGATAGTTAGAATGTTGTAATGAATGAATAAATTGATCAAATAGAAAAGAATGAAACATGGTACTTAGTTCCTATGCCAAAAGATAAAAATGTGACAGGTACCAAGTGGGTTTTCAAAAAAAATGAATGAGAAAGGAGAAGTCACATGGAACAAGGCTAGATTGGTGTGTAAAGGATATACTCATATTAAAGGAATAGATTTTGATGAGACTTTTGATCCTATAGCAAGAATGGAAGAAATTAGACTCTTCTTAGCATATTCAAGTTTTAAAGGTTTTAAGGTATATCAAATGGATGTGAAATTTGCATTCTTGAATGAAAAATTAAAAGAAGTCTGTATTGAGTTACCTAAAGGATACTTCATGTCAAGTAATCAATATCTTATTTATAAACTAAAGAAGGCTTTGTATGGTCTTAAACAAGCTCCTAGAGCTTGGTATGATAGGTTAGATAAGTATTTCTTAAGTCAAGGTTTTAAAATAGGGGTAGATGATAGTAATTTCTACATTAAGATAGAAAGAAACCATAAATTGATAGTTGTTGTAAATGTTGATGACATAGTTTTTAGATATAATAATGATAAAATGGGTTGAGAATTTGTAGACACTATGAAGATTGATTTTAAAATTTCAATGTTAAGAGAACTATCTTTCTTCTTGGGATTATAGATTAATCAAATTGACATAGGGATATTCATTTCACAAGCTAAATACATCAAAGATATGCTAAGGAAGTTTGACATGATGGATTGAAATCTAATGGGTGATCTAGTTATCACATGATGTAAGCTAACTAAACTACATGACTCACCAAAAGTTGATAAAACATTGTATATATCCATGATTGGAAGTCTTTTGTACTCTACTACTTCTAGGACTGACATCATGCAAGTAGTGGGTATTATAGGAAGGTTTTAAGCTGACCCTAGAGAATTTCACTTGAAAGAAGTAAAAAGTATCTTGAGATATCTCAAAGGCACCATAGAATATGGTTTATGGTATCTCAAGAGTAAATAATTCTCTTTGAAATCATATAATGATGTAGATTATGTAGGATGTGTGGATGATAGGAGGATTACCATTGGTGGGATCCTATTAATGGTGAAATTATTGGTGTCTTGGCTAAGCAAGAAATAAGCCTCAGTATCTCTATCAAATATAGAATCTAAGTATATATTAGATACCTCTTATTTCACTCAAGTCATGTCGATGAAACAAACTTTGGAGGATTATAAGGTAAGACAAAATTGACCTTGTCTTATTTATTGTGAAAATACTAGTGCAATTAGTATCTCAAAGAATATTGTTATGTACTCAAAAACTAAGAACATTACTATTATATATCATTTATTGAGAGAACAAGTGATTAATCAATGTCTTAAGTTGGAACATGTACCTATAAAAGAGTAGCTTGTAGATATTATGACCAAACCATTGTCAAAAGCTACATTTGAGTATCTAAGACAAAGCTTGGGTGTCATTTATTTCTCTATGAATCAATAGAATGTTTATGGTTAAGGGGAAATAACAAGTTCATAAGCTTGCTCTAGAGGTTTTTAAAGAAGATATATTGCAGTTGCAGTGTTGATGGTCCTTCTGGTGGATTGAGAGAAAAGGTTTTTAAGCCTATGTGGTGGTTCTTCATGCAGTGTGGAGATATGAAGATGCTCAAAAGGTACAATGGCTCAAAAATCTTAGGGGGAGTCCCTCTAAGATTTTTTTGGTAAGTTCCATTAGATTTAAATTATTTTGTGTGTTCTTTCTTCATTTGTTATAGTGATTGGTTGAATAGAGTGTTAACATGGATCAATAAGAAGGTATCAAGTAAAGAAGAGGCAGACTTAAGGTAAGGGGGAGTTTGTATCATATTTATAATATGGTAATTTCATATTGATAGTCTTTTTAGGTCTTCAAAATCAGTTGGCACCCACGTTATCATTGTGTCAAAGGGGGAGATAGTTATTATTATGGATTGTTTGAAGAGAATGAAGGTGAGATAAATGATGTTTATTGACATCAATGACAAAGGGGGAGATTATTGAAGAGTTATCAAAGATGTTGTGGTGATGTCATGGAGGTATCCTGGTGAGTGGATGAAGTGATTTGATAGCCTAAGTAACAATGATAAATTGTGTAATGTGCTTGACAAAGTATGCTTGAATTTGGCTTGGTTGATCTTTAGTTTTGGCATGGTTAGAGATGCTCAGACATGAATATGAATTTTTGATCATGTGAAAAAGGTCCCTAAGATGTTTTATAAGATTTGAGTGCTTATTTACATGAGTGTATTTCATCTAGTTGATCATTTTTGACATCTATACATTTTGGGTTTAGTGGCAAAAAATATGAGTAGGTAGTTTGTTGACATCACCATTGCCACATGTGGATGATTCAGAGGGAGTTGGTCATATAGTTGTGATAAAATTAGTCCCTAGTTGCTATGCACTAAGTCTCAAGTCAAGTACCTAATCACAATCAAAGATATGTGGGTTAAAATTTGGGATCTTAGGAATTTTGATAGTGTTTTCTATGTTTAAATTAAGCCAAGTAAGCATGTTGATGATGTCAACATTCACATGAATGAAGGTTTCAAGAGGAAATGGTTACATGAGTTTATTTAATATTGTGCCTAGTTATTATGTGATAAATCTTAGGTCATGCACCTAATCATGTCAAAGGATATGCAAGTGCAAAGGTGGGCTTCCAAGTATTTTGACAGTATTTTCCCATAGCTAAATTTGCATGAAGCAAGGAATAGTCGAGTAATCATTTTGATGTAGTCATTTCTCACACATGTGGATGTTTAAAGATAAGCTGATCATATGGGTTTGTTAAATGTTTTGAATAGTTTATTTTTCCTAAATTTTAGATCATGCACCAAAGTGCATCAACATATATGCATGTTCAAAGTTGGCCTCAAAAACAAGTTCTAAGCATTGTTGGCTCTGTGATAGAAGTTTTTGAAAATGTATTTTAATATAGATATATCTCACATGCATGAGGGTTACAAGAGTATTTTTTAACATGGTTATATTATATTATGTGAAGAGATCATATGGTCCAAATTTGAGAACATGCGAGTGAGTGAGGCAAAAGTTATTAAGGTCCAAAGTAGGCTTTCCAAGCATATTGCAGTTGGTCCCCATAGTCAATTTGCATGATGTTAAATATCTAGACCTAGTGGAGATCCAAAGGTTTATGGGAGTTCATACTTATAGATCTAATGGTCCATGTAGATTCAAATGGGTCAATATGATAATTATTTATCAAAGATAAAGATCAAGCATCTTATAGAAGATCAATGTAGCATGTGTGTTCTAAGATGTCAAGAAGCAACAAGATGGTAAGAAGTGCACATTGTTTAATGAATAAGCAAAGGTAAAGGATAAATATCAATATTGAGAGGGTTTTCATATATATTTATCAAATGGTGAGCATTTTTAGTTAAAAAAATTGGTTGATTCTCATAGATTGATGGTACGCATTGAGTCAACAATGCAAGATTGCACAAGATGAGGTCAAAGTGACTGAGGTTTAATGTTTGAGAATTGGCACTGATGCATTAAAGTTAAAAAAAAGATCAATAGTGTGTAATTTATCTAATCATTGAGGACACAAGATGCAAGCTTAGTTTTTGAGGTTTATGTGTGACCATTATCATTTAAATATTTAAATTTAATAAAGGAAAAACTAGTGTCTAGTATTTGGTCCATATCTTTAAATCTATATAGAATTTTCTCATGCCTATAAAAATAAAATATGAATAGGACTCCATGGAACATGTAAAAAACCTGATTTGATGATCTGGAAGTGTGTATAGTCAAAGATATTAAGGTTAAAAGTTGATTATGTGTTCATGTTTGTTTTGCAAGTGACTTGAGATAAGTAATTGAGATTGATGTTGTTTTGATGTTTCATGGTGAATTAGATATTAGGGAGTGTTTTAGAATACATGAGGATTATTTTCATGTATTATGAAGGATTGAATAATTGTATGTAGTATGAACAAAGGTCTACAAGTTAATTGTGTATTTGTTCATGGTGAATGTGTACATAGAATATTATTTAAACAATTTGTGCTTAAGAAAAAGGGTATTGTGATGGATGTTGGAACTTAAGGAGGACCTATAGATCAAGGGGAATGGGTCCATGATTTTAGAAATTTTTCTTAGATTTTAGTTTACTCAGAGAAGTGTCAAAGAGCTAAATGGATCTTCATAGAACTTAAAAGTGACTTAGGCCTATTTGAAAGTGGATTGTGCTTTAAGTGTGACCCATTTGAGATGCCTTAAGGGTGAAGGCATGTTTTTGTTTGAAAAGGAAATATTTTTATCATGTTAATTCATGATTTATCTATAAATTGTGGAACCAAATGAGATGGTTTCTAAGTTTTTGGAAGACTTACAGAAATTGGTATGTGAGAGAGTTAGAGAGTAAAGGAAAGTAGAAGAGAGTGAGAGTGTATATCTATTGGGTTAATGAGAATAAAATATTAAGGACTATGTGTATGATATGTAGGTCATGTTTCTAATTAAAATATAGTTTTTTTGTAGTTTGAAGTTGTGCGATGAGATCTAAGTGTGCATATGAGGATTATTTGAGTGAAGAATGAGAGAGATTATGGCATGCCTATGTGAGAGGCCTATATGAATTAGAGAGAGAGTTTATATAGTTTTAAAATTATCAAATTTTCATAATCAAGTGTTGAATACATCAATACTAAGGTGAAAGTGTTCATTTCAAGGAGGGTCTAAAGCACTTGATCTTATTTAGGGGTAGTTTCTCCTTGTGAAATAAGTTTTCACTAAAGACCTTTAGTCAGAAGGACTTGATCATGGTTGTAGGTTAGAAGGACTTGACCAAAAAGGTGTTCATAAGGACTTGATCATCTTAGGGGTAGGTTATCCATGTGTAACTCTTGTTTCACTAAAGGCCTTAGGTCAAAAGGACTTAACCAAGGTTCTTGATCAGGACTTGATCAGTCTCTTGTTTGTTATCATATGATATGATAGTAGTCCATGTCTTTATAGGCTTGAGAGTGGGTTTTATTCCCCAAGAGGGTTTCTCATGTAGATATTATGTTGTGTATGTGATATTGCATTATGTTAATTGTTCACTATGATCTAGGATTTTGACTCAAGAGAGTATGGTTAGTATGGTGTTAGTGTTAAAATGGAAAAAAATGAAATAAACACACTAATAGCATAACATCTATAGGCCTAGACACTAGGGAGAGCTTAGTTAACAAAATCAAACCACAAACACAACTAAAAGTCAAGGAATAAAATACAAGAATTCCTTCACCTTCCTTGGATGCTCCAAATGTCTTTGTAGTGGTGGATTACTCAGCTTGTGCTCATGAAGTCTTCATCAAATGAGGCTTGGCTATCTCCTCTTCTCCTTGAAATCTTTGGCTTGTGGCTTGGCTTGGCTTGGAATCAATTTAGCATAGTAACATTAGTTATAATGTCTTCTTGAAGATATTTGTGCATTATAAATTTACACCAAAATAGCTTAGAAATGATGTCCATGTCCTCTCTATTTATAGATTTTTGGATTTGATTAGAATCAACCTCAACCATCCATCTCAAGATTGAGATGTGTGGTTAAGGATTAATCCAATTTTTGGAATTAAGTTTGTAATTATCCTCATCATGAAATTTGAATAAGTGGAAATTAAGAGGCATGGAGGGCATCATGGAAGGTATTGATGAAACATGAAGGGCATAAATCCTAATATTTGTGGCATTTATGACCTAGGGATGCCTTCCCAAGAAATGAGGTCACTTGATGATGAAAATATTCAATATTCATTTCCAAAAATAAGTATTCAATAATTTTATATGGAATTATTGATTAGGCCTTGATTTAGGTTAATTAGCTCTTAAGCATGATTAAGCACTTTGTGCACCAATTACTCAAATTGATCAGAATGCCCTATTACTGGTCCTAAATTTGATTAGATTGGAATTGGAAGTCCACATAAAATACATTGGATCCATATTCTAATTTAGGATTTTTCCAACCAAAAATAACAAAGTCACACATCTTATGAAAGATATTTGATAGAAAAGATCAATCTAGAGCACCTAGGTACAAATTTGGCATTTTGACTCAAAATGAACTGATCAAAGTTAGCTATCCCATAAATTTCATTGCCCCATTTAGGGATAACCTAGCCAAAATTGGCACTTGAATATGTAATTTTCACATCATTTAGCATGTTTTAGTGTTTTTAGGCCAAATTGTGCATTTTGAGTGGAAATTGGTCAAAAGCCTGGTTGGATGTTACTGGTGGCTAGTTTTAGGTGTCTATAGTTTACCCTTATTTGGGAAGGCATTGTAATAAATAAACATAGTAATGTATTTTCAAAGAATGAAAAATTCTTGTATGCCTATAAATATAATGATGATAAACTAACTGTATGATGCCCTATTGTGATAGGACCTAAGTTCCCCAAAGCTCTGACACAACTTGTCAGATTTAAGAGCACACATGATTACCTTTGTATAAGTAACTTAAACATGTATAAATAACTAGAAGAACAAATAACTATCAATGAGAAAACACACAGAATATGAGAGGCAACACACAATTGTATTCAACTCATTACAAAGGAAATTACAATAAAGAGATCACACTCTTCTTCCACCTCTGTGAGGCTTCCTCCTCAAGGGCTCCCAGTAATATTCACACCTGAGTAATCTTCTCTCAATAGGTCACAACACACAGCTAACACAAGCTGTTGTTCACCTCATTGTACTCCCTGTATAACTGAGTATTAACTGGTACTCCAAGTAGATCTAACCATGATCCTGCTCCTTGATGTATTGTTGTCACCTTGGATATTGCTCCCCACTGATCTCCATTTGACCCTCGCATACACACATCCCTGCAGACCAACCTGATCTTACTTATCACATGTAGATCTCCACCATGATCTTGCAACACCCTGCATATCAAACCTGATCTTACATACATGGAGAATCCTACTTGATTCTACCATGGGAAGAACTCTCCAAGTTCTACACCTGAGTTCTACACTTAAGTTATTCACTTAAAAATACAGCCCATGAGTCTATTATATAGATCTCATGCATACAATAATTAGACAAGTGGCTCAAAGACTCGAACTAGTCTTCATCATGCAAACTACCCGTTCACTTAATTGACTGTTCATCAACAATAGTTCTGGAACTGCCACAGGTGACTGACATCGGTCCCTGTCTTCTTGGAGGTGACCAACACCGGCCGATCCCTGTCGATGTCAGTTTCTTTCTACGTTGTCCCCTGACTGACGTCGGTTGTGGCCTACCAATGCTGGTGACTTTCATGCTCAAAAACCTCCTAGTTTGCATTAAGGTGAAGATTTTAGCTCCACACCCTAACGATCTCCCACTTGGAGATAAACAGCTGCACCTATACCCATACCAGTACTTTGTCTAATCTGCATCCTAGCTTGTATTCCTCTTCAAGCTCCCACTTGAAGACAACCCACCACACACCCTATGGTGCTACACCTGTGTCTGAATTTATCCATTCTCAGCTTACCTTCTTCTATTGTTGCTATACTCCCACTCAATCAGAAACCCCTATGAGTAACCTATAATCAACAAACCACTAACCAGATCTGGGCCATCTGTTAGTCAAACTCACTCTAAGAACATCCAACCTTGCTCTGATACCATTTGATAGGACCTAAGTTCCCCAAAGCTCTAACACAACTTGTCAGATTTAAGAACACACATGATTACTTTTGTATAAGCAAATTAAACATGTAGAAATAACCAAAAGAACAAATAACTATTAATGAGAAAACACACAGAATATGAGAGGCAACACACAATTGTATTCAACTCATTACAAAGGAAATTACAATAAAGAGATCACACTCTTCTTCCACCTCTGTGAGGCTTCCTCCTCAAGGGCTCCCAGTAATCTTCCCACCTGAGTAATCTTCTCTCAATAGGTCACAACACATAGCTAACATAATCTGTTGTTCACCTCATTGTACTCCCTATACAATTGAGTACAAACCGGTACTCGAAGTAGATCTAACCATGATCATGCTCCTTGATGTATTGTTGTCACCTTGGATCTTGCTCCCCTGCTGATCTCCATTTGACCCTCACATACACACATCCCTATAGACCAACCTGATCTTACTTATCACATGTAAATCTCCACCATGATCCTGCAACACCCTACATATCAAACCTGATCTTACATACATGGAGAATCCTACTTGATTCTACCATGGGAAGAACTCTCCAAGCTCTACACCTGAGTTCTACACTTAAGTTCTTCACTTAACAATATAGCCCATGAGTCTATTATATAGATCTCATGCATTCAATAATTAGACAAGTGGCTCAAAGACTCGAACTAGTCTTCATCATGCAAACTACCCGTTCACTTAACTGACTTTTTGTCAACAACAGTTCTAGAACTGCCACAGGTGACCGACGTTAGTCCCTGTCTTCCTGGAGGTGACCGACACCGACTGATCCCTGTTGATGTCAGTTTCTTTCTGTGTTGTCCCCTGACTGACGTCAGTTGTGGCCTGCCGATGGCAATGACTGTCATGTTCAGAAACCTTCTAGTTTGCATTAAGGTGAAGCTTTTAGCTCCACACCCTAACAATCTCCTACTTGGAGATAAATAGCTGCACCTGTACCCATACCAATACTTTGTCTAATCTGTATCCTGGCTTGTATTTCCTGGTGTCTATAGTTTGACCCTATTTGGGAAGGCATTGTAAGAAATAAACATAGTAATGTATTTTCAAAGAATGAAAAAGTCTTGTATGCCTATAAATATATTGATGATAAACTAACTATATGATGCCCCGTTGAGGGAATGGTTGGCACAAGAAGGTCAGAAAATAGTCCCTTGAAAAGAAAGAAGTGACACGAGGGGACCAAAGAAAGGAAAGATGATGGGTTGAAAACTCAATGATACTAAAAAAGTAGTCAAAATCATTAAGAATTCAAGTGGGATAGTGCATAATGGTTTGCCCAAAGGTGGTTATAAACATTGTACCCTGATAGTGACAACATGGTATGATAACACAATGATTTTTCCAAAGGTGGTTATAATTATTGAGAAGATGGAGCTGCCCCAGTTAGGATAGAAAAACAAAATAATAACATGCCCTTGTATAGGTAAAAAAAGTAAAGTGGTGACAACACAATTATTTTCCCAAAAGTGGTTATAATCATTGATAAATGCATGTGGGGCGATGTGCAATGATTTACCCATAGGCAGTTATAATCATTGGATCTCGATTATGTAAAACATGATAAACTTGGGAAAGGAGGATGATAACTTAACATAGAGGGTAATGATGAATTAGAACAACCTACTAATATGGAGATGCTCATCTGACCTAATAAAGGTTGAAATTTTTCCATGGTTAATTACTCTATTTGGGATATGATTGGGATAGAATCAGGATGTCGATGCTGAAGAGATGCCACAATTACTAAATAGACTTCTTGAAGCTAAGGTTTATTGTAGCATGTGATGGTCAGTTTCATGATAGAACACCTTAAATACATGGCCAAAATATGCATGAGGACTGACTCCCATTATCCAATATTCAATAGAAAATAATGTACCAATGATAGAAACCATGATGACAAGGTAAACATATAAATATAGATGGATTCAAGCGTAAGTGTGGACAAGGAATCACCCAATTAACACACATAAATTGAATCAAGGTAATAGTGCTAAAAACAAACAAATAGATATACAAATAAACAAAAAATCAAAAAATAAACAAACAAACAAACAAACAATGCAATAAAAATGCTACAAACATTACCCCTAGAAAATAGGTGACAACTTAACAAACACACAAAATGGGGGAATAAAAGAAAAAGAAGGGGGTGGCTGAGTTGTCTCCATATGCACTAGGAAAGTGGATGCTACCTACATAGTTCCATGGATGTAATATCTAATAAAAAAACTTTAGGTCAAATGTAGTTCTCCCAAGGAATGGAAAGAATGTGATAATTTATGAAAACAAACATAATGGATGTGATAGAAGAAGAGGAATGGTCTTGAAAAATGGAAAGTGCATGAGATAAAAAGGCCAAAAAGGATGGAGATACTAAATGAAAAGTGATTTTCTTATAATTTAGTAAGGGTTCTTAGAATCCTTAAGGCAATGAAGTGGTCAATGTTTTGGTACTTTTTTAATGATTTTCAAATGTTTTTGCAAGCATTTTGGAGTGTCTCATATCAATCAAGAATAATGAGACACTAAATGGTTCAAGCTCATCAAACAATGAGAGTATTTAACTAAGGTTACTTACAAAATGGTGAGAGCATGCCTTAGGGTGAATGAGCTAACCTCAACAAGTATTGAGTACTGCCTACATAGTCTTAGAGTATGACCTCAAGTCATTGTAGTTCTACCATTTCCATAAAGGAATTTAATTAGTGTGGCAACCAATTCAAATAAAATAGGCACAATTGGTAAAAAGGCATAGCATGGCATATGAAGTGGCAAGTTGGTGCATCAAGGCTTAATATTGCCCCTATTTTTCCCATTAGCATTTATAACTAGGACATAATAGCATGGATCAATGGTACTAATTTGTCCAAAGGCAGTTATAATTAGTAGCAATACTGGTGATAAGAAAGGACTAAAAAATGAAGGATAAAACTATCAAAAATTCTATCACACTATCCCAAAATATGCTCCCTATTTGAAGACTTGAATTAACTGATGAACTGATCAGATACCTTGATGCTAAAACTACATAATGAATGACAAAAACTAAGGTCAAATGGGCTAGGTTTTAGAACACACTGGGTTGGTAGGTTGAAAATGGAAAGTAGATATGGGAAAGAAGATGAATAAGGATGGTATTTGTATAAAGAAGAATAGTGTCAAAATGGCATAACTAAAATATTCCTTATAGATAATACACCTTAGCACTCAAGCATAATACCACTTGAGATGAATAATATTAATTGGCTTTAGAAGTTCATTGCCATCTAGTGTAGCAAGCCTGTATGCTCCTGATCCATAATCTATGCTAATGATGAAAGGCCCTATCTAGTTTGGTTTGAATTTCCCTTTATGTTTCTTCTCAATCATTGTATTATTTTGTCTTTCTTTAAGAAAAAGATCACCAAGTTCAAATGTTCTATACTTCACATGCTAATTATAGTGGCCTTTGAGTTGATTTTGATATGCTTGAAGATTGTTGAGCATACTAGTGTGTTTATCATCAAGTAGGTCTAGTTATTATAGGTGAGCTACTCAATAGTCATGATCATCTAGGACATGCTTGAAAGAGATGCATAATGAAGACAACTTGACCTCAATGGGAAGGAGGGATTTAGTACCATAAATAAGTGAGTATGGAGTGGCTCCTATGGGGGTACCATGATTGGTATAGTATGCCCAAAAGGAAGGGAATATTTGGAGGTGACAATCCTGATTGGCATCATTGAAAATATTATTGATAATGTTGACAATGGTTTTATTGGATGCCTCAGCTTGACCATTACCTTGAGGGTAATATGATGTAGAAAAATGTTGTGTGATGTTGTATTTAGTGCATAACTAGTCTACATATTTGTTCTTGAATGATCCGCCATTATTAGATATAATGTTAGAGGGGATACCATAGTGATAGATTAGGTGATTAAAAATGAATTTGGAAATTTTCTTTCCAATCACATAAGTGAGGGGTATAGTTCAACCCACTTCATGAAATATTCAGTGGTGGCAAGGCTATGTTTATGGCTATCAGATGAAGTGGGGTTAATCTTCCCAATGAGCTCAATTCCCCATGTAGAAAATGGCCATGGTGTCAACATTAGTTTTAGAGTTTTTTTGGGGACATGAATCAAATTAGCATGCCATTGACATTTTTCATACTTCTTTACATATGTAGTAGCATCTACATCCATAGTGGCCCAATAACAACTAGTATGCAAGAGATTTTTCAATAAGACTACCCTGATAGAATGGGATCCACATAATCCTTTGTGAACTTCTCTTAACACTAGCATAGACTCTATCAAAGTTAAACAATGAAGTAGAGTTCCATCAAAACTATGGCGATAAGCGGTGGATCCAAGTAGAGTATAAAAAGTGGAATGATGAATGAAGGCTTTAGTTTGTTTTTGAGATAGGTTATGTGGTAAAACTTAGTCATGAAAGTAGTTGTAGAGGTCTGAGTACAAGATAGAATTAGGATTAATAATATCACAAATCATGGCAATGATTGAAGGTTCATGATCTAGTGCTAACAACTTATTGACAAAGAACTGATACTCTCTAGCTTTATTCATTTCTCGAATCAGAGAGCCAATAGTAGCCTTGGCATCTATAGTTTTATTACTAGCCCTCAATATGTGCTCAAATTGAGTGTTGGAAATTTTCTTTTTAAGAGTGTCAACCATGGCTTTATATGGTACTATCTTGTCATCTTTGGTCTAAAAATGATCTGCGACTTGATTGATGATTAATTAAGAATCACCATAAACTTGAAGATGAGATATATTCCAATGCACTACTTGTTAAAGTCCTACAACAAGTGCTTCATACTCGGACATGTTGTTTGTACAAGGAAAGTTGATTCTAAATGATTTAGGTATTAGATTCCCCTATGATGTAATAAACAATAGGATTGCCTCTGATCAATGTGCAACAAATGAACCATCAAAATATAGTTTTTAGGGCTACTCTTAAAGGGGTATGTCAATGAAAATCATGATAGATTTATCAAGAAATTGAAATATGAGTGGTTGTACATTTATGAGAGGTGATTTTGTAAGTTGATCCACAAGAACTTGTCCCTTGATTGCCTTTTGATTAACATACTCTATGTCAAACTCACTAAGAAGCATGATCCATTTAGCCATTCTACCTTGAAAAGTTATTTTAGATAGTAGATACTTGAGTAGATCTACTTTTGAAATGACCATGGTTTTATTATTCAACATGTAATGACATAGTTTTTGAGCTACAAAGATCATGGCTATACAATATTTTTCAACATGTGTATAATTATGTTCATATGTAACCAAGGTACATCCTAGATAGTATACAACATGCTCATTTCCTTTGTCATCATGTTAAGCCAAGAGTGCCCCAAGATCATGGTCAAAAACTGATAGATATAACAAAAATGGCTTTCCTAGCATAGGAGGTAATAAAATAGGTAGATTGACAAGATAATCTTTGAGCTATTGAAAAGCTATTTGGTAGTGATCATCCTAGTGAAATAAAACTCTTCCTTAAAATGTGTATAAATGTATGGCACTTGTCTAATAATTGAGAGATAAAGTGTCATATTGGTTAGATCTTACCCTACAAACTATGGAGTTGTTTTAAATTGGTTAGTGGTAGCATCTCAATTATAGCATAGAATTTAGCTAGATTGACTTCAATACCTCGATGAGACATGATGAAGCTAAGTAGTTTACCTAAAGTTACACTAAACACACATTTATTTATATTGAGTCTAAATTTTTACTCTCATAATATTTCAAATATATTACGCAACACTACTAGATGGTCAACCCTAGTTTTGGATTTTCATAATATATCATCAATATAGTCTTCAATAATATCATGCATCATATCATGGAATATGATAGTCATGGACCTTTGATATGTAGCTTCAACATTATTAAGGCCAAATGGCATCACCTAATAATAAAATGTTCCCCATGGAGTGGTGAATGTTATTTTATGCTGATCTTCTAGTGTGATTTTGATCTGGTTGTATCTTGAAAAGCAATCCATGAGTGAAAGAATTCCATAACCAACCATGGAGTCTATGATCATGTCAATATTAGGTAAGGTAAAATTATCTTTAGGATAATCTTTTTTAATCTCTCAAAAATTACTAAAAATTATAATTCCTTCAAGCTTTTTACTAATAGGTACTACATTAGAGATCCATCAGAGTAGCCAATGGATCAGATACATCCTGCTTCTAAGAGTTTTTACAACTCTTTATTTACCAATATAGCAATGTGAGGATACATCTTATGTAGATTTTGTTTTACCAATTTGGCATCAAGATTAACCATAAGGTGGTACAGAACTAAGGCAAGGTCTAAACATGGCATGTAAGAATAAGCCCATGTAAATATATCTACAAATTCTCTAAATAGAGCTATAAATATATCATGTTCATCTTCAGTGAGGGATGCACCTAATTTTATCCATTTTAGGTTTGATGAAGTCTTGATGTTTACCTCTATTGTATCTTTGACTAGAAGGGTCAAACTGTCTTCTAGGATAGTAGGCAATGACTTGAACTATTGGATTATGTTAGGGTCCTCTGTTAGGACTTATTCTTCAAAAACATGATGAATTTGAGTTTCTTAATGGGATATCTAGCCACATAACAAAAATAGTCAAAAATTCTTCAATAATTTGATCAAATACTTAATGTTGCTCAAATTTGAATTCAGATCCATAGGTAACTTCATCCTTAGTGGTCTCCTAGTCTAAATTTGAAGAAGAATGAACACCCCCATCTAATGACACCTAAAAATGTTTTTATCACTAGACTGGGCTTTATCTTTACTTTTTCCCTAGTCAGAAAACACCTCAAAGAGGTTTTCACTTTGGGACCTCAATGTTTTACTTATTTGTTTTTGGCTAAGGGTGTTCACTCACTCTCCAAAATAGGCTATAAGATCTAATGTGATTGAGAATCCTTATTTTTGATCTCCCAATGGAACGTTGTCTCTAAGGCTTAATAAATCATAGAATGCCTCATCATTCTAGAACTCATCAATCAACATACTATATTCTTATTGGTCCCAATATATCAATTAGGGATAGTATATGGTAATGGATTGTAATGACTGGCCAAGGTAAGGGTATAAATGGTATTATTATCAAATAAGTTAGTTTCAGATAGGTCATGAAAGGTGAGGCTATGATCAGACTCTACTTCACTATCAACATCATCATCATTAGTCATTAGTGGTGGATTTTGAATAAGATATGTGGGGTCATCGTTAGGTAGTTTATATCCAAGTCCATAAGGTCTTTCATACTTAGTCATGGAAATTGGGTCGATGGTTCTTTGTTGATTTAGTTGAGGCCTTTTCCTTCATATTTGTGATGCTCTATGATCCTATTAGGAATAAGATACTTTGCATTTTTATAATAATTAGCCTAGTATTCATTGTATAACCATGAGTCATCCCCTTCAAGAGGGTTAGGTCCTAGGCCAGATGTTGGTACTAATGTCATGGGTCCCTTATCTTTGTTCTTTTGTTGCCAATGCATATATGGGGTGACTTTAGGTTGCCCAAAGGTTTTTGGATCTTGAGGAATATTGGCAATATGAAATTTATCATGGGTCACATACTCTCTTGGTCCATTATCTAAAATGGTGAAATGATTAGAAGCTTTAGGAGGTGGCATGTGGGAAAGGGAATCAAAGGTATTAGGATCTATACAATTATCTAGTGAAGGATCAATAAGTATAGCCTTTCCTTTATCCTTCTTGAAACTTAGATTCATGTTGTACTAATAATTATTGCTTTGAAATTCATCTTCAAGATGTTTGTAATGTTCATATGGGTGTAAATCTCCTAGAATATTCACTTCCCTAAGTGGGAAAACTTGATAAATTGGTACAGTGTTGATGGTATTGCACAAATTTCATGTAACCAAGGCTGGCCTAAAAGCATATTGTATGATAACTCAAGATCCAACACATGTCAAGGTGTATCATGGGTTAAAGGCCCAATGATAATTAGCAAATTAATGCTTCCCTGTGACTCTCTTTCTTGATTATCATAAGCTTTGATAGTTATTTTTTTTGGCTGGAAATCTATCATTTTGTACCCAAGAAGCTTGGTGAGATTTAGAAACACTATGTTGAGGCCAAATCCATTGTTGATAAGGACAAATTTCACTTTATGTCATTTGATACAAACTTCTATGTATAATGGGTTATTATGGAGTGGGCCAAGAGAAGACATATCACTTTGGTTGAATGTGACTTGTTGGGCTGCAGCTAGGTGTCCAACCAAAGCTTGAAATTTATCAGGGGATATGTCACTAGTAATAATATATTAGTTCAAAAACTCATTCAAGATGTTCTTATGGATTATTGATGTTCCTAGAAATTCTAAAATATAAATTTATGCTGGTGTCTTCTATAATTGTTCCACAATATCAATATTCTTGTCTTGGTTAGTAGTAAATGGTTTATTTTGAGGCTAAATAGTTGGTTGGATAATAGGTAAAGTGGTGGATGGTTGTGGGCCTGGTATAGTAATCTTTGACCTTCAAATTTTTATTGCACAATCAAGATTAAATACTAGACCATTATTGCTAACCAATGTTGGAAATGGTATGGGACCAAATAGGACAAGTCTTAGTTGTTGGTGCACTTGCATGTGGTCACATGACAAGAACGAGTGGTCAATATAAGATCCAAAAGGAGAAGTCATAGTTTGTTGGTTTGCATGTATGCACTCCTAAGTCAAAGAAGGATTATCCATGTGATTTGGTTTAATGTTATTATTTAGCAATGGTCTAGACTAGTTAGTGTTTGGTCTAAGATTAATGAAGATGGTATTAACACTATCCCCTGTAATATGACCTATAACCATGTTATAGTCATGTGCAATTGCATGGTAGGTTTGTTGGTTGTTATTATTTTGACCTTGGTTTTGTCCATTATTTTATCATTATGGGTTTTGTTGTTGATTTTTTTGATTCTATTGATTCAGCCTTTGATTTTGATACTATTGATTTTGCTACTATACTTGCTATTGTTGTTGTTGTTGTTGCTAATTATTTTACTGCTATTGATTGTTATATTAGGGAAAGGGGTTTTGATAGATCCCAAGAGTTTTATTAGAATTGGAAGCACCATTATCCAATTTTATCTCCCCATTCTTTAACATATTCTCAATTAAATGCTTAATTTAGACACATCTTCATAGATTATGCCTGTTGACCTGATGATATTCACAAAATTCATTTTCATGGTACCAATCAAGGTAAGGAATACTTTATGGATAATGATGTCGTATAGGCCAAATAATAAAATTAGTGGTAGAAAACTTTCAAAATATAGACTCAATAGGTTATCCTAGGTCACTAAAGACATGATATGTAGGCATGGTTCTTCTAAGAGGAGTGGTTTGCAATGGTAAAAATTATTGTATTTGTTGTGTAGGTTTTGGTTGTGGTGCCTGTTGATGTTTAAAATTGTGTTTTGTTTTAGACACCAATAATGGGAAGTTTCAAGATGTGGGACATGTGACTTGAAACAACCTCCATATTTTTAAGAAGTTGGTCTCTTCTTTATATCAAGTGTTTAGGGGAAAAGGGATAGGAATTTTAAACAGAAATGCAAATGCAAAGAAAGAAAATCTAACTATGGCAATGCACTTGAATGTAATTTTGATCCTTAATTCTAAGCACAGTAAAAATTTATGTAAGATTCAATTACATTAAAGAGTAGACGAGGCATTATCAATGTAAAAGATAGAAATAATAAAAACAGAGGCTCGTAGCTTAGAATAATTTTGTAATGATACAGGAAACATAAATAAAGGCACAAAACTCTATCTTCTCATTAATTCTCTAGCCACATAAAAGGCAAAAAAACATGCATAGTTACATAAACTTTACAACTTAAGAAAATAGAATAAAGGCAAATGATATTCCTAATCATAGCTCTAGAAAGTCTAAAACTCTTGACAATAATTTTCTCAAAAATTTCTCTCCCTCCATATTTTTCTTCGGTGATCCCTCTACTTCCTTTTATATCCTTAGATTTTTAGATAAAATAATATGAAATTTGGCACATTCAATGCCTTGGATGTATTATGGTCTTGTCAGGAAGGGCCATGCTAGAGCAGAGCGGTTGCCCTAACTACGGCATGTCGATTCATCTCTAGTGTCTCCTCCTAAGCCTGAATCTCTCATTCCATCACCTACTTAGTTGCACAACTATCCATTTTGCCTTTATCTCATAGGGGAAAAATAGATTGACCTTTTAATGTTTGCAGGCCCCAAATATCTACCCAGTGAACTGCTCCATCCACTAGAAATAACTCTCACTGAGTTTCCCTCTTTGTCTCTTCCTCCTCTTGATCTTGGCCTTAGGCTTTTTAAATGCATTTGGGTATGTGCTTTAATTCTACCAAAAGAACTCTAACTAAGCTAGAAGTGTCTATCAGAAGATAGTTCTTAGATTTTGAAACATTCTGTTTCCCTACAGTTCACTTGATGAAATAGATACATAAGACGCTTTGCTCTATTAAATAGAAGAGGACACTTAGTCAATTCCCTAAAAATATTATTATTACTTCAAGAGACATTGGAGGATGACACTTGTCATGTTTTGTAGCAACTATCAGAGACACATGGCATTTTCTACATAGCTTATACTCTTTTTTGTCTTGGCTCAGGATCATTCCACCTTTGACACTTGTCACCATCTCCTTCCTTGAAATCTTAATAGCTTGAAATAAAATAAGACCCACAACATCTCTTACCTGAGTAACTTTAAAAGGAACATAGGGACAGGTGTCAATCTCTGCTTACTTCAACAAAAGACACGTGGCAATCTCTGTTGCTCTTTAGCTATACTATGGAAATGTTCGGGACACATGTTAGGCTCCTATAGATGGTGACACTTGGTAGCTTCCATAGACTTTTAGAAATAAAACCTGAGACCCACCACAATTTTTATTCAACAATGAAACACGAAGAAGATCCTTCAGATGGCGACATGTGGCAACTTTCGCTACTTTTGGGAAGATACATGGCATCTTCTGCTTCTTCTGGGAATGGAGTAGAAAGGGGCTTAGTAGATGACACTTGGCAACCTCTGCTTGAATGGTTTGGTTGTGCCTTACTACCTTTCAAAAGGGCACTTGACCCTTTGGTTTTTTGGGATGCTCTTTTGAACTGCCTGATTGTACTAAGCTGTTGAACCAACTGATTGAACCAAAAAATGGTTCAATGGTTCAACGCTGCATGCCATTTACACATGAATTGAGGCATGAACCAAGGATATTGAACTAAGGCATTGAACCAAAAATTAAACCAAGTCATTGAACCAAGTCATTGAGCCAAACATATTTTAGATGCCAACACGTGGTGATTTTTGCTTCTTCTCATCTGGGATACGTGGTAGCTTCTGACACTTTTAGAAAATCAACACTGAGACCCTCCACTATTTCCACTTGGTTCTTTTTGCCTGATCTTGATACTTAGACTTTTGAAATCCTTCCATTGCAAAGAGATAAAACATGGGTGCTAATATGTAACCGTAGATGCTGACACTTGGTGTGTTTTGCTGAGTCACTGTGAGATACATGGCACATTTTGACCAACTCATAGAAAATATGAAAGGTTCCTCAAATGATGACACTTGGTATTTCCACTTGAGAAAAGATGCCTTAAAGGATGACACTTGTCAGCTTCCACTTTACCCTGACACTTAGACAAAAATTAATTAAAAAGGGAAAATAGAGCCTGTGCTCTATTTCAAAACTTTGCCATCTCAGACCATAATATGCGAAGGAAAATTTTGTAGCATGCAACTAAAAAATTAGAATGAAACGTAGAGTAAATTTTTACTCTACAGTTACTGGTGACCCCAAGGACTTTTGAGCCTGCTCAAAAGAAACCACAACTCCCGCTAGATCAAAATTTCAAAATCACAGCTTCAACAATGCTGTCTGGTAGGTGGACCACTATTCATCAGATAACCCTGGATTATTTTTCAATTTATTGAAGACTAAATCAAGGTTAATGATATCCTTGTGTGAATTTTTTTCAAAATTTAAATAGTAGCCTTCAATTTGAATTTGAGCTGGGAAATAGGAACCAAGACAACTTCTACTTCAAGGACCAATGAATCATCCCTTAAACCCTGGAAAATTGTTTGATCATTCTATCTGGCCAACAAAAATGGTTCAATTTCTTCTACCATCAGCACATTATCGTCATCAGGAAATAGATAAGGAAGACCTAATTATACTAGATCTTCAACATGCTGCTTCATCTCATTGATTCCTTCCTTCATGACATCCATAAGCTCCTTGTAACTGTTAGCTACAGAATTGCAACTGAGAACCTCATTTACTCATTTAGCAGTGACCATTCTATCATTTATTCTTCATGCTGACAATGTTTCATCTGTTGCATCATAAAGCTTTTGTAGCAATGTTTGTGAGTCTGTTACTCTCTCAGAGACTATAGCCAAATTATTTACAACTGAACTCTCCACCTTTTTGCACAATTTCTATGTATTTAGCAGGAAGGTGAGAGATGCCTTGAGCTGAATAACCTCTGAAGAGATTCTCTTCCACATGGATTCATATATCTCCCTTACCAAACTTAATACTCTGACACTCTTTGGCCTATTGGCTAGCTCAAGTGTCAATTATGCTGCTCTCTATTGCTCTGAGTGAAATTGGGCTATTATGACCACAGTGTTATTCTGTTTATCCAACAAATTTTATTGCAATTGGGTAACCTGCAATAGATGTTCCTCACACTTTCCTTGTAGTGCTACCTTTTTGTGTCTGAGGATTGTCACCGCATTCTTTACCTGTGTGAGCTCTACCTTTAAAGAATCATTTTGGGCCTAAAATACCTAATGAGTTTGAAGAGAAACAATATTTTGCAATTGTTTATTCAAATTCTCTACCTCGTTATTTTTGCTATTGATTTTTGAGGTCAAACTATCACAATTTTCCTTTTCCTTTGCTAGGTTAGCTTCCATCTTCTATAGCCTTCTTGATATCTTCAAATAATCTTTATTAACTACAGAAGTAAATTCAATTAGTAGCTCAACTTTGTCCTATGGCCTGAAGAGTGACATGTTGATGGCCACAACTTTCATCATGTAATCTTCCAGCTACATCTACTCCATTGGCTTTATTATATTTGGTGACAAATGAGTCACCGTCAATTGTTGTTGGATGGGTTCAAATTGTGACCGCAAATGGGGTGTAGCCAAATTTTTATTCTCCTTGATCTTCTTCTTCTCTCTTCAGGCTTCCCTTGCCTTCCTAGCAACATCTGTTTGGGTCTGGAAGGTGGAAGGAGAGGCAATGTGCCCACTCACAAAAGGGTGTCCCTATGGTAGACCATATTGAATAGCCAATTGTTGGCTATGGGCAATCTAAGGGAAAGGTTTCCTTGGAGCAGAAGGGGAGAAATGGGGGAATGTTAAAGCTTGAGGTGGCACAAATGGGGCAAAGTGAGAAATGGGAATGGCAGAAGTGGTAGGGGAAGAAATAGGCTGAGAAGGAGAGGGAGAAATAGCACTTACTTAAGGAGTAATTACAGTACCCTATAATTGGCACTATGTGGTTTCCATCTCCTCTTCCAAACCAAACTGGAACTGCACCCTCTTTCATTTCTTGGGTGTCTCTTCTTCTTGTTGCATCCTTTTTCCTTCCACATCTAATTCTTGTGGAGAACTAGGAATATCTATAACTAGGGCTGATGGGGAAGCTTGTGATGATGAAGGCACCACACTTTCCTACATTTTTACAGTACTAAGGGATTGTGACCAAACTAATATAGTTGTTGTAGCTATAGTTTTCTATGAGGCTTGTGATTCCTAGCTTAACCCGGCCTTAGATTATTTCTCTTCACCTGGTGTCAGAAAATTACCTGTCTCTAGGCTAGATATAGGGGAGAGATGACACTCATCCCATAGTACTTCCCATCTTTCATCTGTATCTACATTTCCAAAAGAATGGGTTGTTTGACAAATTTCCTGCCTATATTTCCAATAGGCCTCTATCTTTTTAGTATCCCAATATTTATTCTTTAATGATCTCCTTAAGCCAGATGTCATTCTGAATTTAGGATCATAATCTCTCTGCTTAACATAAAATGTCTCCCATGGTCTATTTTGTGGAAGGGGCAAGTTTGTTAACTCAACATAAAATCCAGGAGCATCTTCCTTAGGATTTTTCTTGGTTTCCCAAAATGGGTAGCCCTCATGTGCAATTCTGATTGTGACTTTGTTATTTCTTATCCAAGAAACTATGAAATCATTTGGGTCATAAACCCATTTGTCCTCTATTAAAAGGAAACCCAGAAAGGCTAGCTTTCTGAGAAATACAACTTCAGCATCTCTGGTTTCCAAAACCATGTCGTTGGTCATCCATGGTAGATTATACATTTTTCTTTTCCTCTTCCCTGAGCCAAATTCATTATAAATTATGGATACCTGTCTAGTGACCTCTAGGAATGCTAACCTAAGAGTCAAGATCTTAGGTAGCAATATTGGTTCCTCATAAAAACCATAGACTCTTATAATGATATGATGGGATCCAAAATAAAAATCATAAGGTATTGGGTAGCTAGCCAGAAGATTTGAAACACTGGGGAACAATCCATTCATAGTTGGTTTGGGACTAAGGTGGCAAAAAGTAGGAGTGACAAATAATTCCCAGAACTCATACGGGTCACTAGTCTTTGACAAAATATGCATCCATGCAGACATAGGGATGGTCCTTTGGAGATCAAAATCTAGGTCATACATATTAAGATACATATGTTGGGTAAAGAGTTTAGAGTTCTAAAAAAGAATGAGGTGGAACAAATAGGAAGAATACCTAAACACTCCTTTTGATCTAAAATGGGCTAATTGTTCTACCATCAAGAAAGTAATTTGTTTAGAAAATTCAAGTTGATACTCCTAGGTTTTGTCAATAGTCTTCAGTCTGAAAAGGATAGCCATTTGTTTTACATACACTGCCATGTCATCTTTCATGCCAAAGATGAAAGCCATCACTGACAATACGTCTTGGCTAGCCTGGGTGAATTGTTCTCTTGGTGTAGGGAGTGTGGGCACTATAGTGTCATCATCACCCATTTGTAGTTCGGATCTCAAGAACCTTAACTGAGTGTTGATGTTTGCCCACGTTCTTTGCATTTTAGTAACAATGGGAAACATAGTTGTACTATCATGATGTAGGGCCAACATATCCTTGATAGCTTGTGGTGTGATTTGCACCATGAATAGGCCTCATTTAATGGTGCCTAAAGGTGCATGGAGCAATTCTTCACATAATTTGACCAAGTTGGGGCATGAATGCACAGCTGGGACAATGAACTAAGCCAATTGTGAGGTCCATATCCTCATGGAAAATGTTTCATATTGCCCTACTCCAGCTCTCTATAGAAACCTTTGGTGTGCCCCTTCTCTAATAGTTTTTCTACTAGCTCTTTGCATAATTGGGTCCATGATGCCATCCGCATAATCTTTTATTTTCACTGAATCACTTGCTGGACCAACTTCAGGAAACCTGGTCCTTGGATAGGCCTTCAATGGTGGTGCGGGAGCTGAAGCATATGATTTACTTGCAAGAAACCTATCAAGGGATTCATACATCCCAGCTCCTTGCTATGAAGATTGTGCCTCCTCCATCTTTGTATCTTCTCTGTGGTAACTTGTATGAATCTTTGCAAAATAGAGACGCTTTCACTGAAGCAATTTACAAAGCACAGAAATGCAAGTAGCAGGATATTTTCATGCATCTATAAGAATGTTTAAGAATATGTAAACTTTAAACCTTGCTAAAAGGTATTTATTGACCTATCAAGTCTCAAATGGCATTAAACCTAGATAATCGTTAGCAAATCCTACTCAATCTTGTTAGGACAGTGAGATAGACACATTATGCAAGTGGCAGCATAAGGTACCTTAGAGATTTCTAAAGGTTTGGGAAACATTCAATGTGTCGAGAATTTGAAGAATTTGAAAAACTTTCTGAGCCACCAATAATGTGTTCAAAGAAAACTTATTTAAAAGAAAAGAGGGAAAATAACAACGGGAAAACAAAGCAATACAAGAATGGGAAACTATCTAACTATAATACATTAGAGACCTAAGTTAACTAAAATGCTTCAAATAGATTCCATTTATAAGAATATCTTCAAGTTCTCCTTCCATTGATTCCAGCTCGAATGAATTCCTCTACTTACATGTGCGAATTTTATACAGGTTAGTACATAATGCTTCAAATTTAGTATGCTGACCCAACTTAGCAGCTCTTACATCCCATTTTAAAACAATTGAGCCTACCTCAAAATGAGGATTTGAAGTCCTTTTATCAATATAGTCCTTAACCATTCCCTGATGCTTAATTAATGAATCATGGGATATATCCCTCTTCTCCTGAACTTCCAAAAGCTCTGCAAGTCTAACTTGCATGGGGCCATTTTCCTCAATTTCAATTTGTTTGATCAGCTAGAGGGTAGGGATCTCCAGGCTTAGGGGGATTATAGCAGACTTTCCATATACCAATTTATATGGAGACATTTTGATCACCTATTTAGGTGTGATTCTATCAGCCCATAGTGCTAAATTAAGCACTTTATGCCACTCTTTGTGATGATCAACCCCTACTCTTTTTGAGTCTAATCAGGTTCTTGTTAGTCAATTCTACCAAACCATTACCTTGAGGATAATAGTTAGAGGAAGTTTTCATATATATTCCATGTTTTAATGCAAAGTAAAATACTTTAGACCCCAAGAATGCTTTATCATTATCTGAAATTATGGTGTGAGGAGCCCCAAAGCGAGTAGTGATACTCCCTAGAAAATTTAGGATCACATTTTCTGTTGTTTCCTTTAGTGGGACTGCCTCGATCCATCTAGTGAAGTAATCTGTGGTAGTTAATATCCATTTGTGGCCCATACTAGACACTAGATTTATCATTCCAATGAATTCAAGACCCCATTGAGCAAAAGGTTCATCTGCAATTATAGGACTAAGGGGCATTACTGCATTCCTTCTCATCCCCATGTAATATTGACAGGATTGACATTTTAAAACCAGTTTATAACAATTTGAAAATAAAGTAGGCCAAAAATATCCTGCCTCACTTATCTTTATGGTTGTGGTCTTTACAGAAAAATGCCCCCCTAATATTCCATGATGCATCTCGTGTAGTATTTTCTTAGCCACAACTTTTTCTGCACATCTTAACAATTTACCACCATAATTTCTTCTAAAAAGGACCTATTCAATTAAAGCAAAATGAACTCCTTGTATCCTATAGTATCTTCTCTTATTTTGAGGGAGTCCTCTCAGATAAATTCCATATTTCATAAAATAGATCCTGCTTATGACCCAGGATTCTTGATCAACCTCTTATATTTTTAACACCATCTCTATCTCTCCTTCTAAATTTGTCTCTTCAAGTACCATCTTTTCAAGCCCTTGGGTCATATATTGGCACGAACCCCTACCTCTGACTAACTTAGTGGGCCTGACCTCTACATCATATTCAAGGATCTTAGTAATCTTGTTGGCTCTTTTCTCAGTAATTTATCCCTCCATGATGTATTCTCTGACACTTGGGTGAGCTATGAGTATTAGAATTTTGCTCCCTGATACCGTATGCCTGAATTTCTTGAGGGATTTTACCATGGCATATGCTTGTTTCTCTACAAATTTGTACCTAGTTTCAAATTCCTTGAGATTCCTTGAGAAAAAGGCTATTGGGTGTTCTTTCTCATGTCTATCATCCTTTTGGGTTAAGACAACAGCAATACTTAACTCTCCTCCATAGACATATATTACAAAAGGCTTGGAAAAATCTGGGTTTTTTAGTACTGGGGCTATTGAGATAGCCTTCTTGACCTCTTCAAAGGCTTGCCTTCCTTTTGTAGTCCATTTGAAAATCAGGTCTTTCTTTAGCAATAGTGTCACTGGTCTCACCAAGCCTTCAAAATTGGATATGAACCTACTAACAAAATTAATCTTTCCCAAGAAGGACTGAACTGCCTTTTTATTTACTAGAAGAGGTAGGTTTATTATAGCTATAACTCCTTCAAGATCTATGGAAACTCCTTCTTTAGATACTATATGTCCCAATAATTTGCCTTGAGGCACATCAAAGATGCATTTCTTGGGATTCAGTGATATTCCAAAATCTTGACATTTCTTAAAGACAGATTCTAAATGATCAAAATGATCAACAACATTTTTTAAAAAAATAATGAGGTCATCTAGATAAACCAGGATGATTTTATTTATAAGTTCCCCAAAAGCTACATCCATAGCTCTATGGAAGGTGGCTCCTACATTTGACAGGCCAAATGGCATCTTAGCATATGCAAATGTTCCCCATTTGGTAGTAAAAGTAGTTTTGTACTAGTCTTCATCAACCAACCAAATCTGATTGTATCCAAAGAAACCATCTAGCAAAGAAAATCTCTCTGATCCAGCCATAGTTTGTAGAATTTTTTCCATGGAGGGCAAGGGATAGTGATCTTTTAGAGATGCTCTATTTAAATTTTTGAAATCTACACACAGTCTTACATCTCCATTATTTTTCCTAACTGGTACTAGATTTGATACCCAGGTTGAGTGCTTGATTGGAAAAATTATTTTGGAATCTAAAAGTTTCTACAACTCATCTACCATTAGAGGCTCAATCCTTGGATTTACTAGCCTCTATTTCTATCTGATGGGCTTAGATCCTTCAATCAGTTCTATTGTGTGTTGAATAATGTCTCTATTGTATCCATGAAGATCTTCATAGCTCCAAGCTATGACTCTGTCATATTTTTTGCACAATTCAATTAGTCTTTCTTTTTCTACTTCAGTTAAAAAATTCCCAACTTTTAGTTTTTTCCCTTGACTCACCTCTATTTCAAAATAATCTGCTTTGTCTACCTGGAACCTTTTCTTCTCCAAACTTACATCCTCTGGATCAAATAAGTTTTCTAAGGTGATCAAGCCCTTGGGGAGCTTATTAGCCTTCAATTGTATAATATGATCTCCATATGCTTCCTCAATTTTGGTTTACAACTAATCAGCAAACTCATCTAATTGTTGTAAGAATGAGAGTACTTGAGAATCATTTTCAAATACATGCCAATTCTCATCATTGTCTGAAATAGTCGGCCTCACTATAACTTTTACTGACTCATTGTTAATTAATAGGCCAGTTGCTAGATTAAACTGTGAGCCAATCTGGGCCATCCTATCAGCTTCAAAATTTTGACCCCTAGGGACTATCTTGATATTGAAAGCTTCAAAATCTTCTATTAAGTCCCAAATACTGTGTCTGTAGGATCTCATCCTTACATTTTTGGCTGCTACCTTTTCTCTAATTTACTTTACTACTAATTTTGAATCTCCTTTTACTATTAAATTATTTATTCCTTTTTTCTTGGCTAACAGGAGCCCATGTACTAAATATTCATACTCATCATCATTATTAGTACAAGCAAATTGGAAATGGATAGCCCTTAGAATTTTCTCACCATTTAGAGTAGTAAGACAAATTCCTGCTCCAGCACCATGTTTACTTCTAGCCCCATCAAAATTTAAGGTCTAGATTTCTAAATTTTGAGTAGTTGGTGCCTCTTCCCTTAAAACATTTGGGATTTCATGGTCCTCATCAAAAATGACATATGTGCCCAGACCAGTAGAGTCATAGCTCCCATATGGGTTGCTATGCATCATAGCCAACAACTGGTTATTTTCTTCTTCTTGATCATGCTCAGTCCAATCGCCCAACTCTTTAACAAAAATCCTTTCTTCCTTATTTAACATAGCATGATCTACCTCTATTTTTGATGTTGGTTCATTGGTGATATGATCTTTTGATAATGGTTCAGATAGAATTTTCATCTTCAAACCATATCTAGTTCTTAGGATGAGGTGAGACCAATCAAGAGACATATATCCTCCTATTTTTGCTATAAAGTCTCTGGATAAACAAAAACCAAAAACATGAGGTATATCTATGACTACTACATCTTGGTTGACAATTATATTGGGACAAGTATATAACTACAATGAGAGTTGTTTAATTCTCCCTATTGTTTGTACTATTTTGCCATTTAGCTGCATAACTCCTTTTGTAAGGGGTTCATATTTTATTTTCAAAGCATCATCTATTTGCTTGGGCATCACTATAGTACTAGATCCTAAATCTATCAATGCATTATTCAAGAGTTTCTTTCCAACTATTAGAGTCAAATATAAAGTCTCTAGTTTGGATTTACTTACTTGTGCTGCATCATTCACAAAGGCTATTGTCTTCAGAGGAACTATATCTTTGAGCTTTTCTTTTCCAGCAGGTCCTTCCTTAGTAACAGTACCTTTGGGCACTACTTGGCCTTACAGGGCTTCTTGTAGTAGTGTATTCTATTTAGGAATAGCCAATATATCTCATATTGATACTTGTGATGGAGTCTTCTTCAATTGATCCACTACATTTATCAGTCCTAAAGACTGAGTTCTTTGAACATAAGGATATCTTGTTTTTTCCTAAATTTGGGCAGGAGTCCCTTGATTTTGCACAGGCTGAGGCACTTCTTGTCTGACAGTAGTGTTTCTTTGTCCTTAAAATGGAGGATTATTCATGACTTGACTATTTACAATCTCAGGCTATTCCACCATCTTTCTCTTTGATCTGGTGTAATAATCAGATTGCACCACTGGTTTTTGGGAGGTAGATGCTTCATTCAAGAAAACTGATTCTTCATCTTCAACCCATGAGAACAAAGCATGTTCCAGGGCTATTTATTCCTCTTATTTCAAGGACATTCCTTGCATCTGAGCCACTAGGACTGAATTCTACATACCAAGAGATTGGTAGGCTTGATTGTCACTAGAACTTGCAAACTGACCATCCATTCTTCTTTGCTCTGCCACCTTTTGTTGTAGATTACCCCTAGGACAATCTCTAGGTTTATGAGCATCATTACAAGGGAAACACCAAGAATTAGTATCATCCACATAATCATTTTTCCCTGGAACCATCTCCCTATTTGAGTTGGGAGGAATAGTTTGTGAGGGTGTGGGAACTACAACTAATTGATTTGTTGGCTGATAGTTAGTTTGTCTTGGAGGACCCTGATATTGGTTTGGCTGAGATGAAAATATATTTCCTTGATAGCCTTGATATGGAGGCTTAGAGAAAGTATTCTACTATATTTTTATATTGATCAGTGTATTGGAAAATGTCCTTAGGATATTCTTGATATCATCCATCTCAGATGACTAAGCAAGGATAGGTTCTTTCACATATGGTTGAGGGTAAGTGTACATAGACATAGGTGGGCTTACAGATTTAAGAAATTCTTGAGGTAATGACAAGGAAATTTTTGGGAACATGGGCATGGGAGGCCTTGGAGGTAACTTTCCAGCATCTATTAAATGATTCTCAGCTCTGATTGCATATTCATAAGCCTCTGGCAAAGTGTGTCCTCCAAGTGACTGAATCATAACAGATATATCTAAATTCAAAGCCTTAAGATAAAACACTATGGCCATACATGGTAATGGTCTAGCTATAATAGGGATTCTATCTCAAGTCTTTTGAAATCTAGAATTGAAGTTAGTCATGGCTTTTTTTTGGTCCCCTTTGAATGGTAATTAACTACTGTAAAAAAGAAGACTTATCACCCTTCTCTGCAAATCTTTCAAAGAAAAGATCTCCGAGCTCATCCCACATGGATATTGAATTGGGAGTCAAGGATTGGCACCATTCCAAAGCCTTCCCTTTAAAAGAAGCTGCTAATAACCTTATAGCCACATTCTGTTGTGTGACGACGTGTATAGCACAAACATCTGATACATCTTGAAGATGCTCTTCAAGTGTTTTAGAATCTTTCCCACTAAATTTGGGTAGAGCTTTCAAGGCATTTATTGGGATAGGATCCCAAGTAGCTGGTGGTACTGGGAGGATCAGAGGAATACCAGTGTTCTAACTTGCATAATTTCTTGGGGGAATAGGAGCTCCCATATTTACTCTTGGTATTGGTAAAAATTGATTGACTCTCCTTTTTGGACTAGTTACTAAAGGTGGTACAAGAATACCTAGATTTACAATAGATTGAGATCTGGTTATTGGTCCATAGCTCTGACTCCTTGTAGCTCTCTGGTCATACGGTCTTGAAAGAAACTTCCAGACTAGTCCCATTGGGTGTGCCAAAAAATTGTTGATGTTTAAATTTGTGCTTTGTTTCAGACACCAACAATGGGAAGTTTCAAGATGTGGGACATGCAACTTGAAACAACCTCCATATTTTTAAGAAGCTGGTCTCTTCTTTATATCAAGTGTTTAGGGGAAAAAAATAGGAATTTTAAATAGAAACACAAATTCAAAGAAAGAAAATCTAACTATGGTGATGCGCTTGAATGTAATTTTGATCCTTAATCCTAAGCATAGTGAAACTATATGTAAGATTCAATTACATTAAAGAGTAGACGAGGCATGATCAATGTAAAAGATAGAAACAATAGAAATAGAGGCTCGTAGCTTAGAATACTTTTGTAATGATATAGGAAACATCAACAAAGGCACAAAACTCTGTTTTCTCATTAATTCTCTAGCCACATAAAAGGCATAAAAACATGCACAGTTACATAAACTTTACAACTTAAGAAAATAGAATACAGGAAAATGATATTCCTAATCATAGCTCTAGAAAGTCTAAAACTCTTGACAATAATTTTCTCATAAATTTCTCTCCCTCTGTATTTTTATCTGGTGATCCCTCTACTTCCTTTTATAGCCTCAGATTTTCAGATAAAATAATATGAAATTCAGTGCATTCAATGCCTTGGATGCATACTGGTCTTATGAAGAAGGACTATGTTGGAGCAAAGTGGCTGCCCTGACTGTGGCATGTCGATTCATCTCTAGTGCCTCCTCCCAAGCCTAAATCTCTCATTCCATCACCTATTTAACCATGCAACTGTCCATTCTACCTTTATCTCATAGAGGACAAATAGATGGCCCTTTTAATGTTTGCAGGCCCCAAATATCTACCCAGTGAACTGCTCCATCTACTATAAATAACTCCCACTAAGTTTCCCTCTTTGTCTCTTCCTCCTCTTGATCCTAGCCTTAGGATTTTCAAACACATTCAGGTTTGTGCTTTAAGTCTACCAAAAGAACTCCAACTAAGCTAGAAGTGTCTATCAAAAGATAGTTCTTAGATTTTGAAACGTTCTATTTCCCTACAGTTTGCTTGCTGAAACAAATACACAGGACACTCTATTTTATTAAACAGGAGAGGACACTTAGTCAATTCCCTAAAAATTTTCTTATTACTTTAGGACACACTGAAGGATGACACTTGTCATGTTTTGTAAAAAACTATCGAAGACACGCGGCATTTTTTGCATAACTTATACTCTTTTGTGTCTTGGCTCAAGATCGTTTTGCCTTTGACACTTGTCACCATCTGCTTCCTTGAAATCTTAATAGCTTGAAATAAAATAAGACCCACAACATCTCTTACTTGAGTAACTTTAAAAGGAACATAGAGACATGTGTCGATCTCTGCTTACTTCACCAAAAGACACATGGCAATCTCTGCTACTCTTTAGCTATATTGTGGAAATGTTTGGGGCACATGTTAGGCTCCTACAGATGGTGACACTCGGTAGCTTCTGCAAAATTTTAGAAATAAAACCCAAGACCCACCACAGTCTTTATTCAATAATGAAATATGAAGAAGATCCTTTAAATGGTGACATGTGGCAGCTTGCACTACTTTTGGAAAGATACGTGGCGTCTTCCACTTCTTCTGGGAATGGAGTAGAAATGGGCTCGGTAGATGACACTTGGCAACCTCCACTTGAATGGTTTGGTTGCACCTTACTGCCTTTTGAAAGGGCACTTGACCCTTTGGTTTTTTGGGATGATCCTTTAAACTACCCAATTGTACTAAGCTGTTAAACCGACTGATTGAACCAAAAAATGGTTCAATAGTTCAACGTTATGCACCATTTACACATGAACTGAGGCATGAACCAAGGATATTGAATTAAGGCATTGAACCAAAAATTAAACCAAGGCATTAAACCAAACATATTTTGGATGCTAACACGTGATGATTTCTACTGCTTCTTAGCTGGGATATTTGGCAGCTTCTAATGCTTTTAGAAAAGCAACACTGAGACCCTCCGCTATTGCCACTTGGCACTTTCTACCTGATCTTGATACTTAGCCTTTTGAAATCCTTCCACTTCAAAGAGATAAAACACAGGTGCCGATATGTAACCATAGATGCTGACACTTGGTGCGTTCCATTGAGTCACTTTGAGATACGTGGCACATTCTGACGAACTCATAGAAAATATGAAAGGTGCCTCAGATGACAAACTTGGCATTTCCACTTGAGAAAATATGCCTCAAAGGATGACACTTGTCAGCTTCCACTTTACCCTGACACTTAGAAAAAAATGAATCAAAAAGGGAAAATAGAGCCTGTGCTCTATTTCAAAACTTCACCATCTCGGACCATAATATGCAAAGGCAAAATTTTGTGGCATGCGACTGAAAAAATAGAATGAAACGTAGAGTAAATTTTTACTCTACAGTGCCTATGGCATCAATTGGATAGGTTGTTATGTAAGAGTAAACTAAAAAGTTGGTGTGGATGATGTTTGCACCATTTTCACATGATGGGATTTAGTTACTCCATTTCCCACAACATTCCTATTGAGGTTGAATTGCTTTAGTCTTTCATGGTTATTGGTTTGTGTTGGTTGTGATGTTTGCATTTGATTGGGATGTTGGTCATTTCCCTAATTAGTACCTTGATTTTGAGTAGTTTAATTGAGCTTGATGACTCCCTTATTGATGAGTACCCTCTCCATCAACAAACCTTTATCAATTACCTCTTTGAATGTATGCACACATTACAATTCTAGATGATAGGCTATCTCACTATGCAATTTTTTGGTAAACACAGTGGCTAATTTTTTATTTGGTAAAATATGGATGCAATGGCTTGTAAGGGCTCTCCATCACTGTAAATAACTTGTAAAACTTTTCCCTGGTTTTTTGCTTTACTTGTGTTAGGTCTACTAATGAATTCTCATGATTGAGATTATAGGAAAATTTCTACACAAATTTATCAAAAAGATCATCAAAGTCTATTACTGAATTCTTGATCAACTTTAAAAAACACTCCAAGGCTTGTCTAGCCATATTGTTTGGAAACAACAACAAAAGGTATATATCTCTATATGCCACTAGTTGACATGACACAAAACATTTGGTCAAATGAGCCTTAGGGTCACCTTTCCCTTTATATTTATTGAATTTTGGTGGTTCATATCCTGTAGGAAATGGTTTATACAAATACTTCATGTTTAATGGATAAGAATATATGTCATCAAATTTGAAATTTTTGATCTGCTTTCCAACTTGAATGGTAGCAATTGCATCCTTCATCTATTATAATTCTTGGGATAAGAAACTAGATGGAATATTGGTTTGAGGGAGAATTTGGGTTTAAATAGATGGTTGGGAGGTCATAAGTGGGACACTTTGACCAAGGTAGGATGAAGATACATATTAGGGTACATTGGCTAGGTTGGGGAATAGACCACGAATATGCATACATGGATTAGGATGTACATGAAATTGCACATTTGGCTACATGATATTCTAGTTCAAGTTGGTGATAAAGGTTTGACTTGAGGGATTTTGTAGATGGGATGGAGGTATATAACTATACTATGTTTGCAATGGTTGAAAAGGGACATGTTGATTAATCAAACCTTATTATTGAGTGGGAACTTGTGGACCAAGACCCTATATTTGGATTTGTGGCACATTTTGAACCAATGGTTGTCTAGTAGGTACCTAAAAAACATGGGAACCTCCTTATTGCATGATTCCCTATGAGAAAATGAATGCAGGTTACATATTTAACATCTATCATTGACCAATATTTGCATGTTGTTGACTAGTCATTGCTTGGTTTTGGATTGGCATATTAGTCTATGACTAATGAGGTATGTTCATTGTTACTTGGTGAGGTGGAATATTTTTTGCCCCTGATTGAGGTGGCAATGCATTTATCCTCTATTGTGTTGATACACTAGATTGTGTTTATTGTTGTGGAATACTACTCATTACTTTTTGAGGAAGATTAAGATTCACCACATTTTGTCATTGACGTATGACATTGGTCATTATTTGATTACCTGATCCCATAGGTTATATAATTGAGGAAAAAGTTGGTTGAGGATAGGGTGTAGAAACTCCTATTCCTTGGTATGATGATCTACTCATGGGATTAACTATAGGCACATGTTGTTCGCTAATTTTTTGTGAATTAGTACCACTTTGATTAGGACTAGACATTGTTTGCATATTATCTACTACATTTGGTTCACTATTTAGTGTAGAGGCTGAAGACACTTCTTCAATAATGATCCTATGCATCAAGTTATCTATCAAAGCAATTTGTATGAATGGGTTAGAGCTCAAATTCTCTTATCTAGTTAATTATATCAACACTCATGTTGAAAGAACTAGGTCAATGAGAGTCTTATTTACCATGTTCATCTAATTGAAATCGCATGCTAAATTCAAGTAGGTTTGATATGATGTTTGCATTTAGTTAAAGTGTTCTTCCATGATGTTTTTTTCTTGATTAGATATATTAGGATCTTGGTAGGTTGTTTGGAATAGATCCATAAGATTGTTAGAATAAGTATGTTGATCATAAATGATATTATGGGGCACTCTTATTAGACTTGGTAAATTTTCATGGGGGAAGTCTACTGCAAATTTAGCCCCTACCTCTATGGCTCTAACCAAAATCTCATCTTTGTTTTCTAAAATTTTTTGCTCAAACAAAAATTCATCATACATGTAATTTTTATTAGTAAAATATGGCTTTTGAAGAACTAGCTCGTCCACCATGGGTATTGTAGCTAGGTATTTCATAGTTTGCTCTTGGTCTTATTCTATGTAAGGTGGTGTGTTAACCAAATAATTAGCCAATGGATCTTGGCTTTGTGCCCCTAATTGAGTATTATAAAAGGGATAATAATCCATATCATAAGAAACACTATCCACATAGGGGTCTTGCACCATTTCTTCCTATGAAACTACATTACTAATCCTTGGATTGTATACGAGTCCACTACAAGTGTAGGAATACATTTTGCGATCCATAGTCAATGTTTTATGATAAAAGAACAAAGAGTTCTACAAAATCTAAAAAGGACATTGTCTAAAAAAGATGATGTTTTAACTTGATCTATATTTTCCAAAAGGATCAATAGGTTTATGAGGAAACAAGCTAGAGTGAAGTATCTAACATTTCACTATTCACACAAGGGTAAGCAAGTAAATGGACCAAAAATCAAAATACCAAACTCTAAGGTCAAAGTGTTTCAAATAAGTCTAATCTAGGAAATTTAAAAGTTGCTAGGTCTTTTAGACAAACATGGAGTCAAAAGCTAGGCTCAAACAAGGCATGTGCTAGGACTCTTGGCTAAACAATGTCAAAAGCTAGACTTTGAAAATAGATGAAAGTTTTAATCTAATGGATTTGAAACACTTCTAACAAACACTAGGCATTTGATTCTTGGACATGAACTTGACCAACTAGGTATAAGGTATGAAATAAAAGGTACTTTAGCAATAGTTTACTTTATCACAAAAAATGGTATAAAACTTGGTTCTATTGACAAACAAGCTAGACAAAGGTGATTAGTATAACTGTTTTAGATAACAGATCACAAAATTACACTTAGATTGGTCTAAAAATGTAGGAACAAATTTGAAAATCTATGCAAAAAGGTCTATGAAATAATATTAAAAATGTTTTGGGCATCGTAATGATGATATACTACCCAAAAAGGTGTGATAAGAAGGTTTGCTTCAAAAACTTTCTAAGGAAAAGACATTTTCCTATAATTTTGCCAACATAAAAATACCTTTCTCGACTCAAAAATGTTAGGTTGTATAGACTTAAAGTGAAAGTGTTTTAGCATCAAATGGCTTAAGTCTATCAAATGATGTTAATGATTATGAGTCTTTAAACAAACTTCAACCTAAATTGGAAATTAAACCTAAGTTCCCTCAAGTTTAGTGAAAATGGTGAACACACTTAACACATCAACCCTATGAACCTGTAAAGGTGTAATTCTAAATTTAGATTATAAGTGAAGGACTTAAATTTTTTTGGTAAAGGTCTAGACTCAATTGGGTTTCATAACTACACCAAAGTGGATGATATGACTCTCAAGACTTTGATGAACTTTTTAACAAGGCAAATTAATGATCTCACATGGGTAGCATAATGCCTCTTTATTCAAATTAAAATTT
>JARHVA010002376.1:2522500-2560000 GCA_037957365.1 Torreya grandis | reverse complement strand
AACTATCCTTAGTATCCAGTCTTCCATGTTTGCATGCTCAAAAAGTCCATGCTCCCCAGATTGATTCCTATTACTGCCTTGATTGCAAAAATATCCTACATCATCTAAGTCAATCTATAATTCATATGGTTCAACGAGACAAAAGAGATCTAGAACTTCAAAAACTATTTGAAAGAAATCAACAGCTGATCTCTCGAGCTAAAAAAGTCTATATGGAAGGATCCTCTGGTCAGGATGAAGGTCACACTTGGAAAACTCCTTTAGGAGATGAATCCTTCAGTGAGAAAGGATTTCCAAAGTTGTATAATTTTAATCAGTATTCCCTTGATGGGAAAACAATATCTCAAATGTATTATTTGAGAACTTCTGACAAAAGCCTTGATCAGTCTAGCGAAGTCAAACTACTAAACTAGAATAATGTTGCTATGAAGTGTTTAAATACAAAAGTTTCCAATATTCAATCTAGTCTAGATCAGATATCTACTATGATGAAAATCATAGAGTTATACCAAAAAGGTGAACTCTCTAAAGCTATTACTATCTTAAATAGCAATGAGATATCTAGACAGAATTAGGTTATACAAAAGATTGATAGTGAAGCTATAGTACTTAAGAAACAACAGTCTGAGGCTGCTAGAAAAATTGATGAAATAAAAACTCAAGGTGATGAAATAGTACAAGAACAACTTGAGATCAGTTCTCATGTTTCTTTTGTGGAACATAAATTAGAAGAAAAAGCTAGAGAAACTATTTCTAATATTGGCAGTCTTTCTAGAGAAATAGTTAATCAAAATCAGAATGTTGCTTTGATTCCTGAAATTCATCATAAGGTGTCTGATGTATCCTCCTCCTCAATTGATATCTTTTCTACTTCTGATCTTACTTATGATAGAAAAAATTTGTAGAATGTGTTAAAGCATCAGAAATAAGAAATTAAAAAGACCAAAGAGAAAAGAAAACCAGAAAGTGATAGTTTGTTGTGCCTCTTGGTGCACTATGGAAATGTCTAACTATTTCTCATTAGGCTATCTTTCCACTGACTCCTCTAGGTCAAATCTTAAGGATTCCTTCTACTATGTATATGGATCACACCGATATTGAAGATATGAATCATAGTGCAGATAACTCTCCGTATTCATCCTAGGGTAGTTACAAATTTTGTGATGATGATTGATATAATATTATGTGATGACTAATTACGGGGTCTGTCTGTAATCGTGAATGTGGGCATGATATCCCTCTTTATTTATTTTGTGGACCACACCACGTAGGAATTATGTGATGACTAATTACGAGGTCTATCTGTAATCGTGAATATGGGCATGATATCCCTCTTTATTTATTTTATGGACCACACCACTTAGGAATTTTGTGGGCACGATATCCCTCTTTATTTATACTGTCCAAATGGAGTAATGAAGGTTGTTTTATATCTATCTTTTTCAGCAACCTGTATTTGCCAAAAACCAGACTTGAGATCAAATTTGCTGTAAACTCTACTACCACTAATTCATTGTAAAATTTCATCCTTGGATGGAATCGGATGTTAAAATAGAACAACATATTTATTTAGAGGAATATAATTTATAACTAATCTCTTTTTTCCTCTAACCTGTTCAGACCTTTTATTCACATAAAAGGATTCACATCCCCATGGACTATTAGAATCTCTAATTAGTCCCTATTTATTTAACTGAGTAATTTCCTGTAAGCATTCATATTTTAAAGAAGGAGACATACCTGAATGGTGAGCTTTGAACTTAGGCTCAGTTTGTCTTCCATTCTTATCTTTGATCATCTTTAATTTAATAGAACATTGATGGCACTTTCTGTGTTGAAAAACAAGAGGATTCTCATAACAACAGTCAATAATAATCTTATAAATAATAGAATTAATATCTGACTGATAGAGATTTATCTTATGATGAATCTAGGAATTATTTATAACTTTCTTGGTCTTTTCTCTAAGAGGAATTCTGCATTCATATATACCTTTCTTATACAGAGAATATTTCTATGCTAATATGATTTCATGTGGCTGAATGATGATAGGATAAAAACTTGTTAGATTGTCTGAACCAATAATCATATCAAACATTAGAATTTCATGCTGAACAACTTTAAACTGATACACATAATCTCCTAAAACAATAGGTACATGAGCAAATAATTCAGAGACTATTGTCTTGGTATTGAATGTCAATCTATGGAAATCACTTTTCCACATATCTGTAGGAGTAGAGTGGTATCGGGCAAGAGATATTTCAGCACCGGTATCAATCAAGACATCAAGATTATATGCTTTAAATCCATTCTACTTAATAGTAAGCTCACAGACTAGATTGTTAGTAGTGTGCACTGAAACTTGATGAATAATATTATTCATATCTTGATCTTGAGTAGCAAAAAACTGAGAAGAAAATTGATGCATAGTAGAGTCTCCCCCAGGAGAAGAGTAACATTCTGTTACCTGAGCTAACTCTTGTTCAAAAAGTTGTTCATTCTATTCTTCATCATCATCTTCTTTCAATAGCTGTTGGAGTTCCTCCTGAGCATGGGCTAGAAATCATTGCAATTGGGCAAAGCACTTCATTCGCCAGATATTTATTTCATACTTATCAGGTTGATAAGCTACCTGGACATCAAGAGACTGGATAGAAAGCTTTTTAGAAAACTGATTAGACAACTGCTTTTTTTGTTTTTGCTGCTGAGAAACATGCAAAACATATTGTTGCTCAGTATTAGCAATCTGTTGCTGTAAAAATCTTCTCTCAAAAATCATATATATAGGAGTACTATCATATTTTTGCTTTAGATATGAAATTTGCTGAGATAAACTGAGGCTATCTAAAAATTGAGATTTAATCATATGAATCTAAAAACCAATATTGGAATCATATTCTGAAGATTCAGAACTAGAACTAATTTCTTGATGATTCATATTGACTTTTTCATCTTCAAATTTTGAAACTGAATACTCATCCCAAAAAATATCAGAAGAATAATGATTTTGATCATCATCAGAGAGCAAAATATAATCATCTTCATGCAAATCATATCTCTGAAGAAAATTAACTTTCTTTGAATGCTTTTCCTTGTTAGGACACTTGTTAGCATAATGATTTCCTTGACATAGAAAATATTTAACAGGGGCTTTAGAAAACCCATGTTTTCTTTTCCTGAAGACTTTTCTAGGAAAGAACTTCTTATTCTTCTTATAAAACATAGTTCTTGGTCTCCAAGAATATTGTTCTTCTGGAACTGAACATGTACAAGAAGATTGTTTTTTCTTTTTACTTCTAAATTTTCTATACTAATTAATATCAGTACATCCAAAATAATCACCAAGGAAGTTACAAAACTTAACTCCTAGCTGCTTATGAAACTTCATTGTTTCTTTGTGTGCTTTTTTTCTAAACATAACTTTTCATTCATAGCTTTGATATTTTGGTTTATCCTATCAAAGGACATTGTAGACAATTCTTCACCCATTGCTTCTTTGTACTTAGCAAAAAAATATTTTGGAAAGGATTCTACATACCTTGTTTTATAAGTAGGGTTGAAGATTTCACTAGAGCTGTAAAATAGATTTTCCATGTAGCACATATACTCATCTAACCAAGTCATATCACATAATTGTGATTTTATAAATCTAGCTTTGTTAGCAGCCTTTTCATTATCTATGATGCCTACAAATTTAGAATACAAGGCATTACACAGGGTAACTACTGTTATAGCATCTCTAGTTATTGTATCTTGAAATGCTTGTCCACAAGCATCCCACCAATCTTTGATATTACCAATGAATCCATTGGCAATCTGTTGGGTTACATTAACGGGATCTTTCTTAAGACCAAAAATCTGAACATTAGCCCATGAAAGCATATCATGTATCATCTCCTTTCTTATGGCTGGAGACTCACAATTAAATTTCTAGAAGAATGGCTGAAGATTTAATGTTATAATATGAGAATCTAGAGGAGGCCTTGAATTATAAGATTCTCCTATCTCAAAAATTCCTTCTTTTTCTAACTCTTCTATCTTTGCCATACCAATCTGAAATATCTTATCAGCTATACTATCACTTTCTGATTTTTTTTTCTCTTTGGTCTTTTTAATTTCTTCTTTCTAATGCTTTACCACATTCAGCCAATTTTGTCTATCATAAGTAAGATCAGAAGTAGAAAAGATATCAATTGAGGAGGAGGATGCATCAGACACCTTATGATGAATTTCAGGAATGAAAGCAACATTCTGATTTTGTTTAACTATTTATCTAGAAAGACTGTCAATATTAGAAATAGTTTTTATAGCTTTTTTTTCTAATTTTTGTTCCATAGAAAAAACATGAGAACTAATCTCAAGTTGTTCTTTTACTAATTCATCACCTTGAGTTTTTATTTCATCAATTTTTCTAGCAGCCTCAGACTGTTGTTGCTTAAGTACTGTAGCTTAAGTATCAATCTTTTGTAAAACTTGATTCTGTCTAGATATCTCATTGCTATTTAAGATAGTAATAGCTTGAGAGAGTTCACCTTTTTGGTATAACTCTATGCCTTTCATCGTAGTAGATATCTAATCCAGACTAGATTGAATACTGGAAACTTTTGTATTTAAACACTTCATAGCAACATTATTCCAGTTTAGTAGTTTGACTTCGCTAAACTAATCAAGGCTTTTGTCAGAAGTTCTCAAGTAATACATTTGAGATCTTATTTTCCCATTAGGGGAATACTGATTAAAATTAGATAGCTTTGGAAATCCTTTCTCACTATAGGATTCATCTCCTAAAGGAGTTTTCCAAGTGTGACCTTCATCTTGACCAGAGGATCCTTCCATATATACTTTTTTAGCTCGAGAGATCAACTGTTGATTTCTTTCAAACAGTTTTTGAAGTTCTAGATCTCTTTTGTCTCATTGAACCATATGAATTAAAAATTGACTTGGACAACGTAGGATATTTTTGCAATCAAGGTAGTAATAGGAATAAATCTGGGGATCATGGACTTTTTGAGCATGCAGACATGGAAGACTAGGTACTGAGGATAGTTCTGAGGATGAATTAAAATGAATCATAGACTCGTCTGGAAGGTCTTTTACAGAGGTGACCATAGATAGAGATTTCCTATGTTGTTGAATAAAATCAGTATCAACAATCCATTTTTTTGGAAACTTTAATTTAGACCATGAAATAGCTTCGACAAGAAGTATTTGGCTATTTGGTGTTGCTCGACCCACCACGCTTTAGCCTTGTACTGGGGTATGCTTAACAACAGGGTAAAGAGTATTGGTTAAGCGATACATGACTTTATACTGGATAGCCAAGGGACACGAACCAGAAATCATATGTAAACTAGAGGTTTGGAGAAATAGCTTAAAGATCTTATTAAAATTAGATTCTTGGTGAATGGCTATAGGGTAATTAGGATAAACTGTAGTATAGACTAGATCATCATGTAAACCAGTTTGAATAGTAAACTGTAAATAGGTAGAAAAGGACATATGATGGTTATCTAGAAGACACGTAAGTAGACTAACTGGTTATCTAGAAGACATGTAAGTAGACTAACATTAAGACCACGATGGAAAAGAGGATGGATGTTGATAGAAATAGCTCTTATATGAATAATCTTATATTTTTGCTGAGAACGAAGTTGAACAATAGTTTTATCATCAAACAATTGTAAATAATACTTATTCTAATCAATTGTTTTAACTTGCAAAACATAATCAGAGATTTTAATGTTGGTTTTAGCAATCAAGTGGAAAGGGGAAAGCTTATCATAAACATCAGTAGGCTTAAGACTAGGTAAATTCCAACCTAGACTAGGATTGGATTCTTGTATTTCAATTGTAGTATCACTAACAAAACATTGAGAAAGTTTAGATAAGGTACAGACTTTAGATGTACCTGAAATATCACCTAAAGATTGATCTAGAGCTTCCATTAGTCTTCTTAGCTTTGGTACTTAATCAAATCCACACACACCTATCCATGGCTTTAAAGGACCTCGCCACTTCCCTATTTTCAGAAGATTAATTAAATATGATACCAGAATAATGAAATCAAGGATATTCAGACAATGAAAAATTTAATCTAATGAACTTAACTCAAATAAGATTTCAGCATGATACTAACAAAGTTGAACATGGATTTCAAGGATTAAACATGGAAACATGGCTTAACCAAGAACTGAACTTGACTCTGATACCATTACGGATGTAGAGATAAATCACAAATAAAGCACAACAAAAGATACTCAAAATAATCACACTTTCTATTAAGAAGCAGGATAATATTACAAACTAAAGATAGACTTAGACTCTAAGACACAATTCTTAGACTCACTTAGCCTAGCACAACTTCTAAGATCTTTTCTCTCAAAATGACTTGCTTAAAATGTGTGAGACCTCTCATATTTATAACAAAGAGATGAGAAGATTGATGGTTGTCAGCAAGCAATGAGATCGACGATCAAAACAAAAGATGCCAAATAAAGTGGGGAATGGGCCGACCTTGCTTCGACAACACGAAAACAACAAACACTAGAAAATTCTATCTAGAGACTTCTATCGACACGGCCGACAGAATACTACCTTTAAAAAGTGGTGTGGTCCACAAAATAAATAAAGAGGGATATTGTGCCCACATTCACAATTACAGATAGACCCCGTAATTAGTCATCACATAAAATTATATCAATCATCATCACAAAATTTCTAACTACCCTGAGGTGAATACGGAGATTAATCTCCACTGTGATCCATATCTTCAATATTGGTGTGATCCATATACATAGTAGAAGGAATCCTTAAGATGTGACCTGGAGGAGTCAGTGAAAAGATAGCCTGATGAGAAATAGTTAGATGTTTCCATAGTGCACCAAGAGGCACAGGAACCCTTCGTGTAGCATGATCATTTCCTTTCTGATTGTTGACTAAATGAAGTTCAAACTTGATAGGAAATGGAATTCTTAAGGCAATAAAAATATTTCTCACCTGTCTAGGAGGTATTCTTACCATAAGATCATTAGAGGCTTTTATATGTAGAATATAATCTAGAAATTCAAACAAATAGTCTGGAATTTCTCCATATTTTGAAAAATTCTCACTGCTTGGATTATAGCTCAACCAGAAGGTAGACCAATGGAAAATGAATTTTGTTCCTTGCCTTCATATCAATTGCATGAATGGATTATTAATTCATGAGTAATCACTATTGTCACCTTCACGATAGAGAACTATGGTAGAACAAGTATTTGATCCATTTGGCTCTGTAAAATATGAAGTCCATGCCAAATTTTTTGTCATTCATGAAATTACCACCTTCAAAATATTTTGCTTTTAGAAGAGAAACTTTATTTCTAAGATGATTTGAAACTGAAGGAACACTTCTCCATATGTGTTAATGAAACTCATCTCGAACTTCTACTGTGACTATCATTACCTTCTTATCTATTTCTGGATGAAATTCCTTAGTCATGAAATCTGTAAGAGAATTATTTTTACCAAAAATATGCTCAACTAAAAAATCAAAATCAGACAAATATGTAGCCCAACGAACCGATCTGCTGATTGATCCTTTTTTCAGGTTGTCTGTAGAATGCAATATACTCATGAAATTCTTTAAGTTAGATCTGATCAAGAATTTCTCTTACATAACAAAGAACATAAAAGACTAAATTTCTTTAATGACAACAAGAATTTCCTTATGCATGGAGTGATAATTTTTTTTCTCTTGCTTAAAACTTCTAGATGCATACCTGCAAGGTCTTTCAGTTCCATCTACCATTTTCTCTTTTTACACTACTCCCCAATATAAGTTAGAAGCATCAGTTTCTATAATCTTTAAACCAGTACCTGGTAAGGTTAATGGAGGCATATTCTGGCACTTTTCTTTGATCCTTTATACTTCTTGAGTCATAATTGGATACCAATCTAGGGTATTCTTAGACAATCTTTTATTTAACAACATTCTGTCTTGAGCAAGCTGAAAATAATGACCGGCAACATAATTCACACATCCCAAGAATCTTTGTAATATCTTTTTATTTGTTAAAACATTAGGAAAATTACTAATAGATTTAAGCACATGTTCTTGAACTGTAACTTCTCCTGACCTTATTGTAATACCAAGAAAATCTATCTCATCTTTAAATGTTACCATTTTCTTGGTCTAAGCACCAGACCATTTTCAAACACAATTTTGTAAAACTATTCTAGATGTTCTAGATGTTCCTTGGGAGATTTACTAAACATGATAATATCATCTATGTAAACAATAATGAAATTAGAATATACAGTAAATTAGAATTCAACTCATACTATCCAAATGGAGTAATGAAGGTTGTTTTATATCTATTTTTTTCAGCAACCTGTATTTGCCAAAAACCAGACTTGAGATCAAATTTGTTGTAAACTCTACTACCACTAATTCATTGTAAAATTTCATCCTTGGATGGAATTGGATGTTGAACTAGAACAACATATTTATTTAGAGGAATATAATTTATAACCAATCTCTTTTTTCCTCTATCCTGTTCAGACCTTTTATTCACATAAAATGCTTCACATCCCCATGGACTATTAGAATATCTAATTAGTCCCTATTCCTTTAACTAAGAAATTTCCTATAAGCATTCATCTCTTAAAGAATGAGACATAACTGAATGGTGAGCTTTGAACTTAGGCTCAGTTTGTCTTCCATTCTTATCTGTGATCATCTTTAATTCAATAGAACATTCATGGCACTTTCTGTGCTGAAAAGTAAGAGGATTTTCAGAACAACAATAGGTAATAATCTTAGAAATAATAGAATTAATATCTGACTAATAGATATTTATCTTCTAATGAATCCAAGAATTATTTATAACTTTCTTGGTCTTTTCTCTAAGAGGAATTCTGCATTCATATCTGCCTTTCTTGTACAGAGAATATTTCTTTGCTAATATGATTTCATGTGGCTGGATGATGATAGGATTAAAACTTGTCAAATTTTCTGAACCAATCATCATATCAAACATTGGAATTTCATGCTATATAACTTTGAAATGATACACAAAATCTCCTAAAACAATAGGTACATGAGCAGATAATTCAGAGACTATTATCCTGGTATTGAATGTCAATCTATGGAAATCACTTTTCCACATATATATAGGAATAGAGTGGTAGCAGGCAAGAGAAATTTCAGATTTGGTATCAATCAAGACATCAAGATTATATGCTTTAAATCCATTCCACTTAATAGTAAGCTCACAGACCGGATTATTAGTAGTGTGCACTGAAACATGATGAATACTATTATTCATATCTTGATCTTGAGTAGCAGAAAATTGAGAAGAAAATTGATGCATAGTGGAGTCTCCCCCTAGGAGAAGATCAATATTATATTACCTGGGCTAATTCTTGTTCAAAGAGTTGTTCATTCTCTTCTTCATTAGCTTCTTCTTTCAATAGATGTTGGAGTTCCTCTTGAGCATGGGCTAGAAACTGTTGCAACTGCGCAATGCACTTCATTCGCCGAATATTTCTTTCATACTTATTAGGTTGATAAGCTACTTGGACATCAGGAGACTGGATAGAAATCCTTTTAGAAAATTGATTAGACAACTGCTCTTTTTGTTTTTGCTGCTAAGAAACATGCAAAACATACTGCTGCTCAGTATTAGCAATCTGTTGTTGTAAAAATCTTCTCTCATAAATCATGTATATAGGAGTACTATCATATTTTTGCTTTAGATATGAATTTTTTTGAGATAAACTAAGACTATCTAAAAATTGAGCTTTAATCATATGAATCTGAAAACCAATATCAAAATCATATTCTAAAGATTCAAAACTAGAACTAATTTCTTGATGATTCATATTGACTTTTTCATCTTCAGATTCTGAAACTGAAGACTCATCCCAAAAAATATCAGAAGAATAATGTTTTTGATCATCATCACAGAGAAAAATATAATCATCTTCATGCAAATCATATCTCAAAAGAAAATTAACTTTCTTTGAATGATTTTCCTTGTTAGGACACTTGTTAGCATAATGATTTCCTTGATATCGAAAACATTTAACAGGGGCTTTAGAAAACCCATGTTTTCTTTTCCTAAAGACTTTTCTAGGAAAGAAATTCTTCTTCTTCTTATAAAACTTAGTTCTTGGTCTCCAAGAATACTGGTCTTTTGGAACTGAACATGTACAAGAAGATTGTTTTTTCTTTTTACTTCTAAATTTTCTATACTGATTAATATTAGTACAACTAAAATAATCACCAAGAGAGTTACAAAACTTAACTCCTAGCTACTTATGAAACTTCATTGTTTCTTTGTGTGCTTTTTTTTTCTAAAGATAACTTTTCATTCACAGCTTTGATATTTTGGTTTACCCTACCAAAGGACATTGTAGACAATTCATCACCCATGGCTTCTTTGTACTTAGCAGAAAAATATTCTGGAAAGGATTCTACATACCTTATTTTATAAGCAGGGTTGAAGATTTCACCAGAGCTACATAATAGATTTTCCATGTAGCACATATACTCATCTAACTGAGTCATATCACATAATTGTGCTTTTAGAAATTTAGATTTGTTAGTAGCCTTTTCATTATCTATGATGCCTACAAATTTAGAATACAAGCAATTACACAGGGAAAATACTGGTGCAACATCTCTAGTTATTGTATCTTGAAATGCTTGTCCACAAGCATCCCACCAATATTTGATATTACCAATGAATCCATTGGTAATCTGTTGGGTTACATTAACGAGATCTTTCTTAAGACCAAAAATCTGAACATTAGCCCATGAAAGCATAGCATCTATCATCTCCTTTCTTCTGGTTAGAGACTCACAATTAAATTTCTAGAAGAATGGATGAAGATTTAATGTTCTAATCTGAGAATCTAGAAGAGGCCTTGATTTATAAGATTCTCCTATCTGAAAAATTCCTTCTTTTTTTGACTCTTCTATCTTTGCCATACCAATCTAAAATATCTTATCAACTATACTATCACTTTCTGATTTTCTTTTCTCTTTGGTCTTTTTAATTTCTTCTTTCTGATTCTTTACCACATTCTACCAATTTTGTCTATCATAAGTAAGATCAGAAGCATAAAAGATATCAATTGAGGAGGAGAATGTATTAGACACCTTATGATGAATTTTAGGAATCAAAGCAACATTTTGATTTTGATTAACTATTTCTCTAGAAAGACTGTCAATATTAGAAATAGTTTCTCTAGCTTTTTCTTCTAATTTTCATTCCAAAGAAGAAACATGAAAACTGATCTCAAGTTGTTCTTGTACTATTTCATCACCTTGAGTTTTTATTTCATGAATTTTTCTAGCAGCCTCAGACTGTTGTTGCGTAAGTACTGCAGCTTCAGTATCAATCTTTTGTATAACCTGATTCTATCTAGATATCTCATTGCTATTTAAGACAGTAATAGCTTTAGAGAGTTCACCTTTTTGGTATAACTATACACTTTTCATCATAGTAGATATCTGATCCAGACTAAATTGTATATTGGAAAATTTTGTATTTAAACACTTCATATCAACATTATTCCAGTTTAGTAGTTTGACTTTGCTAGACTGATCAAGGCTTTTGTTAGAAGTTCTCAACTAATACATTTGAGATCTTGTTTTCCCATCAGGGGAATATTGATTAAAATCAAACAGCTTTGGAAATCCTTTCTCACTGTAGGATTCATCTCCTAAATGAGTTTTCCAAGTGTGACCTTCATCATGACCAGAGGATCCTTCCATATAGACTTTTTTAACGCGAGAGATCAGCTATTGATTTCTTTCAAATATTTTGTGAAGTTTTAGATCTATTTTGTCTCATTAAACCATATGAATTATAGATTGACTTGGATGACGTAGGATACTTTTGCAATCAAGGCAGTAATAGGAATCAATCTAGGGATCATGGACTTTTTGAGCATGCAGACATGAAAGACTGGGTACTGAGGATAGTTTTGAGGATAAATTAAAATGAATCATAGACTTGTCTGGAAGGTCTTTTACAGAGGTGGCCATAGACAGAGATTTCCTAGGTTGTTGAATAAAATTAGTATCAACAATCCATTTTTTTGGAAATTTTAATTTAGACCATGAAATAGCTTCTACAAGAAGTATTTGGTTGTTTGGTGTTGCTCGACTCACCACACTTTGGCCTTGCAATAGGGTATGCTTAACAACAGGGTAAAGAGTATTGGTTGAGTGATACATGAATTTATACTGGATATCCAAGGGATACGAACCAATAATCATACGTAAACCAGAGGTTTGGAGAAATAGCTTAAAGATCTTATTAAAATTAGCTTCTTGGTGAATGGCTATAGGGTAATTAAGATAAACTGTAGTATAGACTGGACCATCATCTAAACCAATTTTAATAGAATACTATAAACAAGCAAAAAAGGACATATGATAGTTATCTAGAAGACATGCAAGCAGACTAACATTAAGACCACGATGGAAAAGAGGATGGATGTCGATAGAAATAGCTCCTATATCAAGAAACTTATATTTTTGCTGAGAATGAAGTTAAACAATAGTTTTATCATCAAACAGCTGTAAATAATACTTATTTTGATCAATTATTTTAACTTGCAGAACATTCTCAGAGATTTTAATGTTGGTTTTAGCAATCAAGTGGAAAGGAGAAAGCTTATCATAAACATCAGTAGGCTTAAAACTAGATAAAGTCCAACCTAGACTAGGATTGGATTCTTCTATTTCAATAGTAGTATCATTAACAGAACATTGAGAAATTTTAGATAAGGTACAGACTTCAGATGTACTTAATAAGATCCACACATGCCTATCCATGACTTCAAAGGACTTCGCTACTTCCCTATTTTTAGAAGAGTAATTAAACGCGATACCAAGCCAATGCAATGAAGGATATTCAAACAATGAAGAATGTAATCTAATGAACTTAACTCAAACAAGATTTCAGCATGATACTAACAAAGTTGAGCATGGCTTTCAAGGATTAAACATGGAAACATGGCTTAACCAAGAACTGAACTTGGCTCTAATACCATTACGGATGTAGAGATAAAGCACAACTAAATCACAATGAAAGATACTCAAAATAATTGCACTTTCTATTAAGAAGTAGGACAATATTACAAACTAAAGATAGACTTAGACTCTAAGACACAATTCTTAGACTCCCTTAGCCTAGCACAACTTCTAAGATCTTTTCTCTCAAAATGACTTGCATAAAATGCGTGAGACCTCTCATATTTATAAAAAAGAGATGAGAAGATCTATGGTTTTTAGCAAGTGGTGAGATCAAAGATTAAAACAAAATATGCTAAATAAAGTGGGGAATGGGCCCACCTTGTTTCGACAACACGAAAACAACAAATTCTAGAAACTTCTATCTAGAGACTTCTATCAACACGGCCGACAGAATATCGCCTTTAAAAAGTGGTGTGGTCCATAGAATAAATACAGAGGGATATCGTGCCCACATTCATGATTACAGACAGACCCCATAATTAGTCATCACATAAAATTGTATCAATCATCATCATAGAATTCATAACTACCCTGAGGTGAATATAGAGAGTTATCTCCACTGTGATCCATATCTTCAATATCGATGTGATCCATATACATAGTAGAAGGAATCCTTAAGATGTGACCTAGAGGAGTTGGTTGAAAGATAGCCTGATGAGAAATAGTTAGATGTTTCCATAGTGTACCAAGAGGCACAACAACCCTTCATGTAGCATGATCATTTCTTTGTTGATTGTAGACTAAATGAAGTTCAAACTTTACACGGAATGGAATTCTTAAGGCAATAAAAATATTTCTCACCTGTCTTGGAGGTATTCTTACCATAGGATCATCAGAGGCTTTTACAGGTAGAATATAATCCAAAAATTCAAACAAGTAGTCTGGAATTTCTCCAAATTCCCGAAAATTCTCACTGCCTGGATTATACCTCAGCTAGAAGGTAGACCAATGGAAAAGGAATTACGTTCTTTGCCTTCGTATCAATTGCATGAATGGATTATTAATTCCTGAGTAATCACTATTGTCACCTTCACGATAGAAAACTATGGTTAAATAGGTATTTGATCCATCTGGCTCAGTAAAATATGAAGTCCATGCCAAATTTTTATCATTCATGAAATTAGTACCTTCAAAAGATTTTGATTTTAGAAGAGCAACTTTATTTCTAAGCTGATTTGAAACTGAAGGAACACTTCTCCATATGTGCTCATGAAACTCATCTCGAACTTCTACTGTGACTATCATTACCTTCTTATCTATTTCTGGATGAAATTCCCTAGTCATGAAACCTACAAGAGAATTATTCTTACCATAAATATGCTCAAATAAAAAATCAAAATTAGACAAATATGTAGCCCAACGAACCAATCTGTTGATTGATCCTTTTTTTAGGTTGTCTGTAGAATGCAATATACTCATGAAATTCTTTAAGTCAGATCTGATCAAGAATTTCTCTGACCTAACAAAGAACATAAAAGACTAAATTTCTTTAATGACAGTAAGAATTTCCTTATGCATGGAGTGATAATTTTTTTTCACTTGCTTAAAACTTCCAGATGCATACCTGCAAGGTCTTTTAGTTCCATCTACCATTTTCTCTTTTAACACTACTCCCCAATATAAGTCAGAAGCATCAGTTTCTATAATCTTTAAGCCATTACCTGGTAAGGTTAATAGAGGTAGATTTTGGCACTTTTCTTTGATCCTTTGTACTACTTGATTCATAACTTGAGACCAATCAGGGGAATTCTTAGGCAATATTTTATTTAACAACATTTTGTCTTGAGCAAGCTGAAAATAATGACAGATAACATAAGTCACACATCCCAAGAATCTTTGTAATATCTTTTTATCTATTAAAACATTAGGAAAATTACTAATAGATTTAGGCACATGTTCTTAAACTGTAACTTCTCCTGACCTTATTGTAATACAAAGAAAATCTATCTCATCTTTAAATGTTACCTTTTTCTTGGCTAAAAGCACAAGACCATTTTCAAACCCAATTTTATAAAACTCTTCTAGATGTTCTAGATGTTCCTTGGGAGATTTACTAAACACTAGAATATCATCTATGTAAACAATAATGAAATTAGAATATACAACAAATATCTGATTCATCATTTGCTGGAATATACTGGGAGCTATCTTCAAACTGAAAGGTAAAACATTCCACTCATATTGTCTAAATGGAGTAATGAAGGCTATTTTATATCTATCTTTTTTAGCAACCTGTATTTGCTAAAAACCAGACTTGAGATCAAATTTGTTGTAAACTCTACTACCACTAATTCGTTGTAAAATTTCATCCTCTAGAATCCAATCGTAGTCCAAGTTGGACTTTACCTAGTCTTAATCTTATTGATGTTTATGATAAGCTTTCCCCTTCCCACTTGATTGCTAAAACCAACATTAAAATATCTGAGAATGTTTTTCAAGTTAAAACAACTGATCAGAATAAATATTATTTACAGTTGTTTGATAATATAACTATTGTTCATCTTCGTTCTCAGCAAAAATATAAGTTTCTTCATATAGGAGCTGTTTCTATCAGCATCCATCCTCTTTTCCATCATGGTCTTAATGTTAGTCTTCTTGCATGTCTACTAGATAATCGTCATATGTACTTTTCTACCTATTTATAGTCTGCTATTCAAAATAGTTTACATGATGGTCCAGTCTATACTATAGTTTATCCTAATTACCCTATAGCCATTCACCAAGAAGCTAATTTAAATAAAATCTTTAAGCTGCTTCTCCAAACCTCTAGTTTACATATGATTTCCGGTTCGTGTCCCTTGGCTATCTAGTATAAAGTCATGTATCGCTTAACTAATACTCTTTACCCTACTGTTAAGCATACCCCAATGCAAGGTCAAAGCGTGGTGAGTCGAGCAACACCAAATAGCCAAATACTTATTGTAGAAGCTATTTCATGGTCTGAATTAAAGTTTCCAAAAAAATGGATTGTTGATATTGATTTTATTCAAAAACCTAGGAAATCTCTATCTATGGCCACCTCTGTAAAAGACCTTCCAGACAAGTCTGTGATTCATTATAATTAATCCTTTGAACTATCTTCAGTACCCAGTCTTCCATGTCTACATGCTCAAAAAGTCCATGATCCCTAGATTGATTCCTATTACTGCCTTGATTGAAAAAATATACTACGTCGTCCAAGTCAATCTATAATTCATATGGTTAAATGAGACAAAAGAGATCTATAACTTCAAAAACTATTTGAAAGAAATCAATAGCTGATCTCTCGAGCTAAAAAAGTCTATATGGAAAGATCCTCTGGTCAGGATGAAGGTCACACTTGGAAAACTCCTTTAGGATATGAATCCTAAAGTGAGAAAGGATTTCCAAAGCTGTCTGATTTTAATCAGTATTCCCCTAATGGAAAAACAAGATCTCAAATGTATTACTTGAGAACTTCTGACAAAAGACTTGATCAATCTAGCGAAGTTAAACTACTAAAATGGAATAATGTTGCTATGAAGTGTTTAAATACAAAAGTTTCCAGTATTCAATCTAGTCTAGATTAGATATCTACTATGATGAAAAGCATAGAGTTATAACAAAAAGGTGACCTCTCTAAATCTATTACTGTCTTAAATAGCAATGAGATATCTAGACAGAATCAGGTTATACAAAAGATTGATACTGAAGCTGCAGTACTTAAGCAACAATAGTCTGAGGCTGATAGAAATATTGATGAAATAAAAACTCAAGGTGATGAAATAGTACAAGAACAACTTGAGATCATTTCTCATGTTTCTTTTGTGGAACATAAATTAGAAGAAAAAGCTAGAGAAACTATTTCTAATATTGACAGTCTTTCTAGAGAAATAGTTAATCAAAATCAAAATGTTGCTTTGATTCTTGAAATTCATCATAAGGTGTCTGATGCATCCTCCTCCTCAATTGATATCTTTTTTGCTTCTGATCTTACTTATGATAGATAAAATTGGCAAAATGTGGTAAAGCATCAGAAAAATCCTTGGCATGAGTATCAAGAGAGATAGGAAAAATCACAGTTTGATTTTGTCTCAAGAGGATTATGTGAACAAAGTGTTGGAGAGGTTCAATATGTAGGATGCAAAACCAGTAAGCACACCTATGGCTGGACACTTCAAGTTGAGCAAAGAACAGTGTTCTAAATTACATGATGAAGTTGAGTACATGAGTAGAGTTCCATATGCTTCAGCAGTAGGGAGCTTGATGTATGTAATGGTATGTACTAGACCTGACATTGCCCAAGTAGTGGGAGTTGTCAGCAAGTTTATGGACAATCCAGGAAAAGAACACTGGAAAGCAGTTCAGTGGATTCTAGGATATCTGAGAAGGACCAACAGTAGGCATTTATGCTATGGAGGGTCAAACACTTCTCTACATGGGTATGTAGATTCAGATATGGCAGGGGACTTGGATGGTAGGAGAAGCACCACATGATATGTGTTCACTGTTGGTGGAATGGTGGTTAGCTAGATTTTAAAGTTGCAAAAGGTTGTTGCCTTGTCTAATATAGAGGTAGACTACATTACAGTTATAGAGGCTAGCAAAGAAATGATATGGATGACACGGTTCATGGAAGAGTTGGGAAAGGAGCAAAAGAGTTATAGATTGTGCAGTGATAGTCAAAGTGCAATTCATTTGGTAAAGAATTCAGCCTTTCATTCAAGAACCAAACATATATAGCTTAGGTACCACTTCATTAGATAGGTATTGGAGGATGGTGAGTTGAAGCTGGAAAAGATCCATACGGATGAGAACCCTGCCGATATGTTAACAAAGCAGGTAAAAAAGGAGAAGTTGAATCTTCATTCAACTTTTGTTGGTCTTCAAGATTGAACTTGAAAATGGAGAAACAAGCTAGAGGATGTTGCTATACAGATATAGGTGCAGCTGTTTATCTCCAAGTGGGAGATTGTTGAGTTGTGGAGCTAAAAGCTTCACTAGATGAGCAAATGCAAGGTTTTTGGAGTTACACAGTCACTGACATCGATCAGGAGTCGACTAGAAGCTGTCGACATTGGTTATGTATCGGCTGACATCAGTCATGTGCAGACAGACAGGGACCGACGTCGGTCACCTGTGCATTCTAAAAGTCTATTTTCGAGGGAGAACAGATTGTTTGCATGAAAAGAGTAACAATTAGTATTGAGTTTGCATTTATATTTTTGGCAGGATAGATTTGAACCTTTTATTAAGAGGTGTATCTAACAGTGGAGAATGCATAGCTCATGAATCCTAGTATTATATAATAGGGTTAGATCTTCATAGCTTGTATGAGAAAAATGGTGAGACAATTCAAGGATTGAATTGTGTTTTTAATTGAGAGAGAGAACTCTTGAGGGAAAGAGATCTGTACATCTGAGAGGTGTGAAAAGAAAGAGAGATTTCTTCAATTATATTTTCTTCTAGAAGAGTTTAATACAAGTTTTTGTCATTTCTTGTATCTCATATTCTTTACTGATTTTGAATTCTAGTTACTTATTAATTCTGATTTAATTCCGTGTTTAGTTGCTTATACAAAAGTAATCAATTGTGTTGTAAGATCCTAACATATATATGTGTATATGCATACACACACACACACACACACATACATATACATATACATATACATATATAAATATACATATACATATATATATACATACATATATATACACACACACATAAACACATAAACACACACACACACACACACACACACACACACACATATATATATATATAAATAATTCTGATATTTTGGTTGTACTGATATTAATCAAGCAACTTGAGATCAGTTCTCATATATATATATGTGTATGTATATATATACATATATATGTATATATATATATATATACATACATATATACATATTCTAATATATATATATATATATATATATCTAAAGTATATATATGTATATGTATATGTAGGACCAAGAATCATATATATATATACATATATATATATATACATATACATATACATATATATATATATATATATACATACATATCCATATACATACATATACATATATATATATACATACATATATATATGTGTGCGTGTGTATATACATATATACATATATATATATATATATATATATATATACATACATATATATATATATATACATACATATATATATATATATATGTATATACATATATACACACATTCTAATATATATATATATATATCTGAAGTATATATATGTATATGTATGTAGGACCAAGAATCATATATATACATATACATATACATATACATATATATATATATATATATATATGTATATGTATATGTATATGTATATATGTATATATGTATATATATATATATATATAATTAGTCATCACATAATATTATATCAATCATCATCACAGAATTCGTAACTACCCTGAGGTGAATACGAAGAGTTATCTCCACTATGATCCATATCATCAATATCCGTGTGATCCATATACATAGTAGAAGGAATCCTTAAGATGTGACCTAGAGGAGTCGGTGGAAAGACAACCTGATGAGAAATAGTTAGACGTTTCCATAGTGCACCAAGAGGCACAGAAACCCTTCATGTAGCATGATCATTTCTTTGTTGATTGTAGACTAAATGAAGTTCAAACTTGACACGAAATGGAATTCTTAAGGAAATAAAAATATTTCTCACTTGTCTAGGAGGTATTCTTACCATAGGATCATCATAGGCTTTAATAGGTAGAATATAATCCAAAAATTCAAACAAATAGTCTGGAATTTCTCCAGATTCCCAAAAATTCTCACTGCCTGGATTATAGCTCAGCCAGAAGGTAGACCAATGGAAAAGGAATTCTATTCCTTGCCTTTGTATCAATTGCATGAATGGATTATTAATTCCTGAGTAATCACTATTGTCACCTTCACGATAGAGAACTATGGTAAAATAGGTATTTGATCCATCCGGCTTGATAAAATATGAAGTCCATGCCAAATTTTTATCATTCATAAAATTAGCGGCTTCAAAATATTTTTCTTTTAGAAGAGCAACTTTATTTCTAAGCTGATTTGAAACTGAAGGAACACTTCTCCAAATCTGCTCATGAAACTCATCTCGAACTTCCACTGTGACTATCATTACCTTCTTATCTATTTCTGGATGAAATTCCCTAGTCATAAAATCTGCAAGAGAATTATTCTTACCAGAAATATGCTCAACTAAAAAATCAAAATCAAATAAATATGTAGCCCAACGAACCGATCTGCTGATTGATCCTTTTTTCAAGTTGTCAGTAGAATGCAATATACTCATGAAATTATTTAAGTCAGATCTAATCACGAATTTCTCTGATCTAATAAAGAACATAAAAGACTAAATTACTTTAATGACAGCAAGAATTTCCTTATGCATGGAGTGATAATTTTTCTGTGCTTGCTTAAAACTTCTAGATGCATACCTGCAAGGTCTTTCAGTTCCATCTGCCATTTTCTCTTTTAACACTGCTCCCCAATATAAGTCAGAAGCATCAGTTTCTATAATCTTTAAACCATTATTTGGTAAGGTTAACAGAGGCAAATTTTAGCACTTTTCTTTGATCCTTTGTACTGCTTGAGTCATAACTAGAGACCAATCTAGGGCATTCTTAGACAATCTTTTATTTAACAACATTTTATCTTGAGCAAGTTGATAATAATGACCGGAAACATAATTCACACATCCCAAGAATCTTTGTAACATCTTTTTATCTATTAAAACATCAAGAAAATTACTAATAGCTTTAAGCACATGTTCTTAAACTGTAACTTCTCTTAACCTTATTGTAATACCAAGAAAATCTATCTCATCTTTAAATGTTACCATTTTCTTGGCTGAAAGCACCAGACCATTTTCAAACACAATTTTATAAAACTGTTCTAGATGTTCTAGATGTTCCTTGGGAGATTTACTAAACACTAGAATATCATCTATGTAAACAATAATGAAATTAGAATATAAGTCAAATATCTAATTCATCATTTGCTGGAATATATTGGGAGCTGTCTTCAAATCGAATGGTAAAACATTCCACTCATACTTTCCAAATGGAGTAATGAAGGCTGTTTTATATCTATCTTTTTCAGCAACCTGTATTTGCCAAAACCCAGACTTGAGATCAAATTTGCTGTAAACTCTACTACCACTAATTCATTGTAAAATTTCATCCTTGGATGGAATCAGATGTTGAACTGGAACAACATATTTATTTAGAGGAATATAATTTATAACCAATCTCTTTTTTCCTCTAACCTCTTCAAACCTTTTTATTCACATAAAAGGCTTCACATCCCCATGGATTATTAGAATCTCTAATTAGTCCTTGGTCCTTTAATTGAGTAATTTCCTATAAGCATACATCTCTTAAGGAAGGAGACATACCTGAATGGTGAGCTTTGAACTTAGGCTCAGTTTGTCTTCCATTCTTATTTGTGATCATCTTTAATTCAATAGAACATTCATGGCACTTTCTATGTTGAAAAAAAAGAGGATTTTTAGAACAATAGTCAGTAATAATCTTATAAATAATAGAATTAATATCTGACTGATAGAGATTTATCTTCTGATGAATCCAGGAATTATTTATAACTTTCATGGTCTTTTCTCTAAGAGGAATTCTGCATTCATATCTGCCTTTCTTGTATAGAGAATATTTTTGTGCTAATATGATTTCATGTGGCTGGATGATGATAGGATAAAAATTTGTCAGATTGTCTGAACCAATCATCATATCAAACATTGGAATTTCATGCTGAACAACTTTAAACTGATACATAGAATCTCCTAAAACAATAGGTACATGAGCAGATAATTCAGAGACTATTGTCCTGGTATTGAATGTCAATCTATAGAAATCACTTTTCCACATATCTGTAGGAATAAAGCGGTAGTAGGCAAGAGATATTTCAGAATTGGTATCAATCAAGACATCAAGATTATATGCTTTAAATCCATTCCACTTAATATTAAGTTCACAGACTGGATTGTTAGTAGTGTGCACTGAAACCCGATGAATACTATTATTCATATCTTGATCTTGAGTAGCAAAAAATTGAGAAGAAAATTGATGCATAGTAGAGTCTCCCCCCAGGAGAAGAGTAACATTCCATTACCTGAGCTAACTCTTGTTCAAAGAGTTGTTAATTCTCTTCTTCATTAGCTTCTTCTTTCAATAACTGTTGGATTTCCTCTTAAGCACGGGCTAAAAACCGTTACAACTGGGCAATGCGCTTCATTATCCAGATATTTCTTTCATACTTATCAGGTTGATAAGCTGCTTGGACATCAAGAGACTGGATAGAAATCTTTTTAGAAAATTGACTAGACAACTGCTCTTTTTGTTTTTTCTATTGAGAAACATGCAAAACATATTGATGCTCAGTATTAGCAATTTGTTGCTATAAAAATCTTCTCTTAGAAATCATATATACTAGAGTACTATGATATTTTTGCTTTAGATATGAAATTTGCTGAGATAAACTAGAGACTATTTGAAAATTGAGCTTTAATCATATGAATCTAAAAACCAATATCAAAATCATATTTTGAAGATTCAGAACTAGAACTAATTTCTTGATGATTCATATTGACTTTTTCATCTTTAGATTCTGAAATTGAAGACTCATCCCATAAAATATCAAAAGAATAATGTTTTTGATCATCATCAGAGAGCAAAATATAATCATCTTCATGCAAATCATATCTCTGAAGAAAATTAACTTTCTTTGAATGCTTTTATTTATTAGGACACTTTTTAGCATAATGATTTCCTTGACATAGAAAACATTTAACACGGGCTTTAGAAAACCCATGTTTTCTTTTCCTAAAGACTTTTCTAGGAAAGAACTTCTTCTTCTTCTTATAAAACTTAGTTCTTGGTCTCCAAGAATACTGGTCTTTTGGAACTGAACATGTACAAGAAGATTTTTTTTTCTTTTTACTTCTAAATTTTCTATATTGATTAATATCAATATAACCAAAATAATCACCAAGGGAGTTACAAAACTTAACTCCTAGCTGCTTATGAAACTTCATTGTTTATTTGTGTGCTTTTTTTCTAAACATAACTTTTCATTCACAGCTTTGATATTTTGGTTTCTCCTACCAAAGTGACATTGTAGACAATTCTTCACCCATGGCTTCTTTGTACTTAGCAAAAAAATATTCTGGAAAGGATTCTACATACCTTATTTTATAAGCAGGGTTGAAGATTTCACCAGAGCTGTAAAATAGATTTTCCATGTAGCACATATACTCATCTAACCGAGTCATATCACATAATTGTGCTTTTATAAATTTAGCTTTGTTAACAGCCTTTCATTATCTATGATGCCTACAAATTCAGAATACAAGGCATTACACAGGGCAACTACTGGTGCAGTATCTCTAGTTATTATATCTTGAAATGCTTGTCCACAAGCATCCCACCAATATTTGATATTACCAATGAATCCATTGGCAATCTGTTGGGTTACATTAACGAGATCTTTCTTAAGACCAAGAATCTGAACATTAGCCCATGAAATCACAACATGTATCATCTCCTTTCTTCTGGTTGGAGACTCACAATTAAATTTCAAAAAAAATGGTTGAAGATTTAATGTTCTAATCTGAGAATCTAGAGGAGGCCTTGAATTAGAAGATTCTCCTATCTCAAAAATTCCTTCTTTTTCTGACTCTTCTATCTTTGCCATACCAATCTGATATATCTTATCAGCTATACTATCGCTTTCTCATTTTCTTTTCTCTTTGGTCTTTTTAATTTCATCTTTTTGATGCTTTACCACATTCTGCCAATTTTGTCTATCATAAGTAAGATCAGAAGTAGAAAAGATATCAATTGACGAGGAGGATGCATTAGACACCTTATGATGAATTTCAGGAATCAAAGAAACATTCTGATTTTGATTAACTATTTCTCTAGAAAGACTGTCAATATTAGAAATAGTTTCTCTAGCTTTTTCTTCTAATTTCTATTCCATAGAAGAAACATGAGAACTGATCTCAAATTGTTCTTATACTATTTCATCACCTTGAGTTTTTATTTCATGAATTTTTCTAGCAGCCTCAGACTGTTGTTGCTTAAGTATTGTAGCTTCACTATCAATCTTTTGTATAACTTGATTCTATCTAGATATCTCATGCCTATTTAAGATAGTAATAACTTTAGAGAGTTTACCTTTTTGGTATAACTCTATGCTTTTCATCATAGTAGATATCTGATCCAGACTAGATTGAATACCGGAAACTTTTGTATTTAAACACTTCATAGCAACATTATTCTAGTTTAGCAATTTGACTTCGCTAGACTGATCAAGGCTTTTGTCAGAAGTTCTCAAATAATACATTTGAGATCTTGTTTTCCCATCAGGAGAATACTGATTAAAATCAGACAACTTTGGAAATCTTTTCTCACTGTAGGATTCATTGCCTAAAAGAGTTTTCCAAGTGTGACCTTCATCCTGACCAGAGGATCCTTCCATATAGACTTTTTTAGCTCGAGAGATCAGTTGTTTATTTCTATATATATATATATATATATATATATTCCTCCTCAATAGATAAAATATATGCTTAAACGCATATATATATATACATGTTCACACACACACACACACACACATATATATATATATATATGTATATATATATATATATATATATATATATATATATATATACATACCTATGTCAATACTATATATATACATGTATAGTCAAAAATGATCCAGTCTGTGAGAAAAAAGAATCTTCTTGTACATGTTGAGTTCCAAAAGACCAGTATTCTTGGAGACCAAGAACTAAGTTTTATAAGAAGAAGAAGAAGAAGTTCTTTCCTAGAAAAGTCTTCAGGAAAAGAAAACATGGGTTTTCTAAAGCCCGTGTTAAATGTTTTCTATGTTAAAGAAATCATTATGCTAACAAGTGTCCTAAAAAGGAAAAGCATTCAAAGAAAGTTAATTTTCTTCAAAGATATGATTTGCATGAATATGATTATATTATGCTCTCTAATTATGATCAAAAACATTATTATTTTGATATTTTTTGGGATGAGTCTTTAGTTTTAGAATTTGAAGATGAAAAAGTCATATGAATCATCAAGAAATTAGTTCTAGTTCTGAATCTTTAGAATATGATTCCGATATTTGTTTTCAGATTCATATGATTAAAGCTCAATTTTTAGATAGTCTCAGTTTATCTCAACAAATTTCATATCTAAAGCAAAAATATGATAGTACTCCTATATATATGATTTCTGAGAGAAGATTTTTACAGCAACAGAGTGCTAATACTGAGCAACAATATGTTTTGCATGTTTCTCAGCAGCAAAAACAAAAAGAGTAGTTGTCTAATCAGCTTTCTATCCAGTCTCCTAATGTCTAGGAAGCTTATCAACCTGATAAGTATGAAAGAAATATCTGGTGAATGAAGCGCATTTCCTAGTTGCAATAGTTTCTAGCCCGTGCTCAGGAGGAACTCCAACATCTATTGAAATAAGAAGCTGATGAAGAAGAGAATGAACAACTCTTTAAACAAGATTTAACTCAGGTAATGAAACATTACTCTTCTCCTAGGAGGGGAGACTCTACTATGCATCAATTTTCTTCTCAATTTTCTGCTACTCAAGATCAAGATACGAATAATAGTATTCATCAGGTTTCAATGCACACTACTAACAATCTAGTCTGTGAACTTACTATTAAGTGGAATGGATTTAAAGCATATAATCTTGATGTCTTGATTTATACCGGTGTTGAAATATCTCTTACTTACTACCACTCTATTCCTATACATATGTGGAAAAGTGATTTCCATAGATTAACATTCAATACCAAGACAATAGTCTCTGAATTATCTACTCATGTACCTATTATTTTAGGAGATTATGTGTATCAGTTTAAAGTTGTTCAGCATGAAATTCCAATGTTTGATATGATGATTGTTTCAGACAATCTGACAAGTTTTTATCCTATCATCATCCAGCCACACGAAATCATATTAGCACAGAAATATTCTCTATACAAGAAAGGAAGATATGAATGCAAAATTCCTCTCAGAGAAAAGACCAAGAAAGTTCTAAATAATTCCTAGATTTATCAGAAGATACATATCTATCAGTCAGATATTAATTCTATTATTTCTAAGATTATTATTGACTATTGTTCTGATAATCCTCTTGCTTTTCAGCACATAAAGTGCCATGAATGTTCTATTGAATCAAAGATGATCACAGATAAGAATGGAAGACAAACTGAACTTAAGTTCACAGCTCACGATTTAGGTATGTCTCTTTCTTTAAGAGATGAATGCTTATAGGAAATTACTCAGTTAAAAGAATAGGGACTAATTAGAGATTCTAATAGTCCATGGGGATGTGAAGCCTTTTATGTGAATAAAAGGTCTGAAGAGGTTAGAGGAAAAAAGAGATTGGTTATAAATTACATTCCTCTAAATAAATATGTTGTTCCAGTTCAACATTTGATTCCATCAAAGGATGAAATTTTACAACGAATTAGTGGTATTAGAGTTTACAGCAAATTTGATCTCAAGTCTGGTTTTTGGCAAATATAGGTTGCTGAAAAAGATAGATATAAAACAACCTTCATTACTCCATTTGGACAGTATAAGTGGAATGTTTTACCATTTGGTTTGAAGACAACACCCAATATATTCTAGAAAATGATGAATCAGATATTTGCTATATATTCTTATTTCATTATTGTTTACATAGATGATATTATGGTGTTTAGTAAATCTCCCAAGGAACATCTAGAACATCTAGAATAGTTTTATAAAATTGTGTTTGAAAATGGTAACATTTAAAGATGAGATAGATTTTATTGGTATTACAATAAGCTCATGAGAAGTTACAGTTCAAGAACATGTGCTTAAAGCTATTAGTAATTTTCTCGATGTTTTAACAGATAAAAAGATGTTACAAAGATTCTTGGGATGTGTGAATTATGTTGCTAGTCATTAGTATTAGCTTGCTCAAGACAAAATGTTGTTAAATAAAAGATTGTTTAAGAATGCCCTAGATTGGTCTCGAGTTATGACTCAAGCAGTACAAAGGATCAAAGAAAAGTGCCAAAATCTACCTCCATTAACCTTACCAGGTAATGGTTTAAAGATTATAGAAACTGATGCTTTTGACTTATATTGGGGAGTAGTGTTAAAAGAGAAAATGGTAGATGGAAATGAAAGACCTTGCAGGTATGCATTTGGAATTTTTAAGCAAGCGCAAAAAAATTATCACTCCACGCATAAGGAAATTCTTGTTGTCATTAAAGCAATTTAGTCTTTTATGTTCTTTGTTAGGTTAGTGAAATTCTTGATCAGATCTAACTTAAAGAATTTCATGAGTATATTGCATTCTAAAGACCACCTAAAAATAGGATCAATCAACAGATTGGTTCATTGGGCTACATATTTGTCTGATTTTGATTTTTCAGTTGAGTATATTTCTGGTAAGAATAATTTTCTTGCAGATTTCATGACCAGGGAATTTCATCCAAAAATAAACAAGAAGGTAATGATAGTCACAGTGGAAGTTCGAGATGAGTTTCATGAGCACATATGGAGAAGTGTTCCTTCAGTTCCAAATCAGCTTAGAAATGAAGTTGCTCTTCTAAAAGCAAAATCTTTTGAAGCCACTAATTTCATGAATGATAAAAATTTGGCATGGACTTCATATTTTATCGAGCTAGATGGATCAAATACCTATTCTATCATAGTTCTCTATTGTGAAGGTGACAATAGTGATTACTCAAGAATTAATAATCCATTCATGCAATTGATACAAAGGCAAGGAACATAATTCCTTTTCCATTGGTCTACCTTCTCACCGAGCTATAATCCAGGCAGTGAGAATTTTTGGAATCTAGAGAAATTCTAGACTATTTGTTTGAATATTTGGATTATATTCTACCTATAAAAGCCTCTAATGATCTTATGGTAAGAATACCTCCTAGAAAGGTGAGAAATATTTTTATTGCCTTAAGAATTCCATTCTGTGTCAAGTTTGAACTTCATTTTGTCTACAATCATCAAAGAAATGATCATGATACACGAAGGGTTGATGTGCCTCTTAGTGCACTATGGAAACATCTAACTATTTCTCATCAAGCTGTCTTTCCACCGACTCCTCTAGGTACATCTTAAGGATTCCTTCTACTATGTATATGGATCACACCAATATTGAAGATATGGATCATAGTGGAGATAACTCTCTGTATTCACCTCAGGGTAGTTACAAATTCTATGATGATGATTGATATAATATTATGTGATGAATAATTACAGGGTCTATCTGTAATTGTGAATGTGGGCACGATATCCCTCTTTATTTATTCTGTGGACCACACCATTTTTTAAAGATAGTAGTCTGTCAGCCGTGTCGATAGCAGTCTCTAGATAGAAATTTCTAGTGTTTGTTTATTTCGTGTTGTTGAAGTAAGGTGGGCCCATTCCCTAATTTAATCGGCATCTATTGTTTTGATCATTGATCTCATCACTTGGTGACAACCGTAGATTTTGTCATCTCTTTGTTATAAATATGAGAGGTCTCATGCATTTCAGGCAAGTCATTTGGAGAGAAATGATCTTAGAAGTTGTGCTAGGATAAGCGAGTCTAAGAATTGTGTCTTAGAGTCTAAGTCTATCTTCAGTTTGTAATATTGTCCTGCTTCTTAAAAGAAAGTGCGATTATTTTGAGTATCTTTTATTGTGCTTTATCTTTGCATCTGTAATGGTATCAGAGCCAAAAGACCATAAACATCAGTAGGCTTAAGACTGGGTAAATTCCAACCTAGACTAGGATTGGATTCTTCTATTTCAATAGTAGTATCATTAACATAACATTGAGAACATTTAGATAAGGTACAAACTTTAGATGTACCTAAAATATCACCTGAAGATTGATCTAGACCTTCCATTAGTCTTCTTAGCTTCGGTACTTAATCGGATCCACACACGCCTATCCACAGCTTCAAAGGACCTCGCCACTTCCCTATTTTTAGAAGAGTAATTGAACATGATACTAGACCAATGCAATCAAGGATATTTAGACAACGAATAATTTAATCTAATGAACTTAACTCAAACAAGATTTCAGCATGATACCAACAAAGTTGAACATGGCTCTGATACCATTACGGATAGACCCCGTAGTGGTATATATGAAGATACCATATATATATAATATATACATATATGTGTATATATTATAATACTATATATATACCATAATTATATACATAATATATATATATATATATATATATAAACTGAAACTTGATGAGATTAATATATATTATATTATACAGATGCTATAATATATATATATATATATATATATATATATATATATATATATATATATATATATATATAATAGTATTCATATATATATATGTGTGTATGTATACATCAGGGTATTTATCTATATATATATATATATATATGTATGTATGTATGTATACAGGATATCTATATACCTATAATATATAATATGAAGTTTTATATACATATATATAAGATATCAGGTGTATATATTTATATATGTTGCATGGGTTAGAATGAAGTTGAATAATAGTTTTATCATCAAACAAATGTAAATAATACTTATTCTGATCAGTTATTTTAACTTGCAAAACATTCTCAGATATTTTAATGTTAGTCTGCTTGCGTGTCTTCTAGATAACCGTCATATGTATTTTTCTACCTATTTATAGTCTACTATTCAAACTGGTTTACATGATGGTCTAGTCTATACTATAGTTTATCCTAATTACTATATCCATTCACCAAGAAGCTAGTTTTAATAAGATCTTTAAGCTGTTTCTCCAAACCTATGGTTTACATATGATTGCTGGTTCGTGTTCCTTGGATATCTAGTATAAAGTCATGTATCGCTTAACCAATACTCTTTACCCTGTTGTTAAGCATAACCCAGCGCAAGGCCAAAGCATGGTAAGTCGAGCAACACCAAATATCCAAATACTTCCTGTAGAAGCTATTTCATGGTCTTAATTAATAAAACTGAAGATACATGATGGATATACATATTATAGGTAATATATATATATATATATATATATACTTCTGATCTTATATATATATCTGATCTTATACATATATTATATGATAACTTTATAATGTATATACATAATATATATATATATATATATTATAGGTTTTTATCTGTTAAATCATATATCTAAAGATTTAATGTTCTAATCTGAGAATCTAGAGGAGGCCTTGAATTAAAAGATTCTCCTATCTCAAAAATTCCTTCTTTTTCTGACTCTTCTATCTTTGCCATACCAATCTGAAATATCGTATCAGCTATACTATCACTTTTTGATTTTCTTTTCTCTTTGGTCTTTTTAATTTCTTCTTTTTGATGCTTTACCACATTCTGCCAATTTTGTCTATCATAAGTAAGATCAGAAGTAAAAAAGATATCAATTGAGTAGGAGGATGCATCAGACACCTTATGATGAATTTCAAGAATCAAAGAAACATTCTGATTTTGATTAACTATTTCTCTAGAAAGACTGTCAATATTAGAAATAGTTTCTCTAGCTTTTTATTCTAATTTCTGTTCCATAGAAGAAACATGAGAACTGATCTCAAGTTGTTCTTATACTATTTCATCACCTTGAGTTTTTATTTCATGTTTTTTTTTCTAAACATAACTTTTCATTCACAGCTTTGATATTTTGGTTTATCCTACCAAAGGACATTGTAGACAATTCTTCACCCATGGCTTCTTTGTACTTAGCAAAAAAATATTCTGAAAAGGATTCTACATGCCTTATTTTATAAGCAGGGTTGAAGATTTCACCAGATCTGTAAAAGAGATTTTCCATGTAGCACATATACTCATCTAACCGAGTCATATCACATAATTGTGATTTTATAAATTTAGCTTTTTTAGCAGCCTTTTCATTATCTATGATGCCTACAAATTTAGAATACAAGGCATTACATAGGGCAACTACTGGTGCAACATCTCTAGTTATTGTATCTTGAAATGCTTGTCCACAAGCATCCCACCAATCTTTGATATTACTAATGAATCCATTGGCAATCTGTTGGGTTACATTAATGGGATATTTCTTAAGACCAAAAATCTTAACATTAGCCCATGAAAGCATAGCATGTATCATCTCCTTTCTTCATGCTGGAGACTCACAATTAAATTTCCAGAAGAATGGCTGAAGATTTAATGTTCTAATCTGAGAATCTAAAGGAGGCCTTGAATTAGAAGATTCTCCTATCTCAAAAATTCCTTCTTTTTCTGACTCTTCTATCTTTGCCATACCAATCTAAAATATCTTATCAGCTATACTATCACTTTCTGAATTTCTTTTCTCATTTATCTTTTTAATTTCTTCTTTTTGATGCTTTACCACATTCTACCAATTTTGTCTATCATAAGTAAGATCAGAAGTAGAAAAGATATCAATTGAGGAGGAGGATGCATCAGACACCTTATGATGAATTTTAGGAATCAAAGCAACATTCTGATTTTGATTAACTATTTCTCTAAAAAGATTGTCAGTATTAGAAATAGTTTCTCTAGCTTTTTATTCTAATTTATGTTCCATAGAAGAAACATGAAAACTAATCTCAAGTTCTTCTTGTAGTATTTCATCACCTTGAATTTTTATTTTGTCAATTTTTCTAGCAGCCTTAGACTGTTGTTGCTTAAGTACTACAACTTCACTATCAATCTTTTGTATAACCTGATTCTATCTAGATATCATTGATATTTAAGATAGTAATAGCTTTAGAGAGTTCACCTTTTTGGTATAACTCTATGCTTTTCTTTCACTTTCTATTAAGAAGCAGGACAATATTAAAAATTGAAGATAAACTTAGACTCTAAGACATAATTCTTAGACTCACCTATCCTAGCACAACTTTTGAGATCTTTTCTCTCCAAATGACTTACCATGCTTTGGCCTTACACAGGGGTATGCTTAACAATAGGGTAAAGAGTATTGGTTAAGTGATACATGAATTTATACTGGATAGCCAAGGGACACGAACTAGTAATCATATGTAAACCAGAGGTTTGGAGAAACAACTTAAAGATATTATTAAAATTAGCTTCTTGGTGAATGGCCATAGGGTAATTAAGATATATATATATATATATATATATATATAATCTATATCTATATATGTATATTAAGAAGTTTTTTTTCTAAACATAACTTTTCATTCATAGCTTTGATATTTTAGTTTATCCTACCAAAGGACATTGTAGACAATTCTTCACCCATAGCTTCTTTGTACTTAGCAGAAAAATATTCTGGAAAGGATTCTACATACCTTATTTTATAAGTAGGGTTGAATATTTCACTAGAGTTGTAAAATAAATTTTCCATGTAGCACATATACTCATCTAACCAAGTCAAATCACATAATTGTGCTTTTTGTTAAGTTGTGGAGCTAAAAGTTTCACTAATGCAAATAGAGGAGGTCGCTGAATGTTACATTAACTGACATCGGTCTAATCAACCAACGTTAGTCATCTTTAGTGTACGCAGTAACCGACATCGGTTATGGGTTGGTTGACTCGGTCAGATAAGAACTGATGTCGGCAACCTATGTGTGTGCGTTTGCATGCGCTTCCAGAACTGGTCTAATTTTAGACGGACATTTAGTTTGCATGTAAAAGACTAATTTTAGTCTTGAGTCTAGATTTTTAATTATTTTAATTAAGAAATATAATTATTGTTTTTATGGGATCTATTTAAGAGACTCATGGGGCTGTATTGTAATCAAGGATCAAGGACAAGGAAGAGATCCTTCTAATTATAAGATCAGTTGATTTGCAGGTAGCAAGATTAAGGGAGACCTACATGGTAAGTAAGATCAGTTGATTTCCAGGTGTGCAAGATCAGGGAGATCTACTTGGAGTACTTTGAGTACTTGGTGGATTGGCAGTGTTGTTACTCACTGGTGGAGGGAACAACTCAGTGTTGAGTTATGGTTGTAATTGATTGTGTGAGAGAAAGAACTCTTGAGGGAGAATTACTGTATGCCCAAGAGGTGTGGGAAGAGTGTAATTTATTCATTATATTTCCTTCTGAAAGAGTGTTAATACAAGATTGTATTGTCTCTCATATTTTGCGTTGTTTCTGAATTCTAGTTACATATTACTTCTGGTTTAATTCTATGTTTAGTTGCTTATACAAAGGTAATCAAGTGTGCTCTCAAGGAGCAGGATCCTGACAATTGGTATTAGAGCAAGTTTATCAAAGCTTGGTTCAGAGCTTGGTTCACTAACAGGTAGTATCAGGTCGTGTTAGTGTTTGTTGATTACAAGTCACTCTCAGGGGTTTTTGATTGAGTGGGAGTAAAGCAATGGTAGAAAAAAGTATACTAAGAATGAAGAAATTCACAAGAAAAGCATAAGGGAATCATCAGGTAATGCTTTAAGTGTTGAAAGCAGGGAAAGGCAAAGAGAGAAGAGCAAGCAAGGGAAATCAAGGTCAAAGATAGGCAGGAGATCTAGATCCAGGTATGGCAGTATAATCTGCTAGAACTGTGGAAAGAAAGGGCATGTAAAAAAAGATTGTTGGTTGAAAGAAGATCAACATGAAAGAAATGAAGAAGCAGATGTTGCAGGTATTGTTGCACAAGATGCTCTTGTATGTTCCTTGGATAAAGTGGAATCTTGGGTTTTAGATTTTGGTGCCTCTTTCCATGCAACCCCAAATAGAGAATTTTTCCATGATTATGTCCATGGAGACTTTGGAAAGATTTATTTAGGGGATGGTAAGCCTTGTCAAATGGTTGGCAAAGGGAAAGTGCAGCTGAAATTGCAGACAGGCAACACATGGGTGTTGAAATAGGTCATGCATGTCCTAGTCTTGAAGCAGAATTTGATTTTTGTAGGAAAGTTAGGTGATGAGAGATGCACAGTAACTCTCACAGTGGAATCTTAGAAAGTTTCCAAGGGTGCACTTGTTTTAGCAAGAGGTAAGAAAGTAGGTACTCTTTATCTATCTACTTGTATTACTGATTCTCCTTCTAGTTTATCTACTTTAGATGTAGATGCAAAGATGTGGCTCTGTAGACTTGGTCACATGAGTGAGAAGGGGATACATGTTCTTGAGTCAAAAGGTAAGAGTTCATATTCGGAAAGCATAGATCAAGATTTCTATAAGCAACAGAAGAAAGTGAAGTTTCTTGTTACTGATGCTACAAGAAAGGATTGGGTTTATTGCATAAAGAGGAAATTTGATATTTTTAATAAAGTGAAGAACTGGAAAGCCTTGGCTTTCATGGAGAAGATGATGGATAGAGATCAGCTCAAGGGGCTGAATAATTTTGAGCAGGGTAGTTTGGACAAGGTTATGATCCAAAGTGAGCTCGCGAGTAAAAGTCATCACTCACAGGAAAACACAATTACCGACATTAGTCAGGTGAGAACTAACATCGATCAGGTAGGTACCGACATTGGTCATGTGAAGACCAGAGTTGGTGATGTTGAGCAGGTGGACACTGATGTCAGTCAGGGAACTGATGTCGACAATCAGGAGGAATTGACATCGATTAGATGTAGACTGAGGTTAGCTAGATGTGACTGAGATTAGTCACTGTTAAAATGGATTTTGGGCAGACAACAAGCTGTCAAGGTGTCTCAAATGCCCATGAGGAGGACTGAAAGGGTAAGTAAGCCTCAAATTTGTTATTCCCCTTCTTTATACTACTTGTTGCTCACTGATGGTCAAGAACCAAGAAGTTTTGAAGAGGCAATGTAGGTAGAATCTAGGAAATAGTGGGAGCATGGCATGAAAGAGGAAATTGATTCCTTAGAAGAGAAATAAATGGGAGATTTGGTAGAGTTTCTAGCCAAGATGAAAGCACTGAAAGATGAATGGATTCCTAGGTTAAAAAAAGGAGAGAATGGACAGGTGAGATAAAAGGCTAGGTTATATGGTCTTGAGCTAGCTCCAAGACAGTGGTATAAGTTTGACAAGTGTATGTCAAATCATGGCTTTAGTCAATGTCAATGTAATCACTATGTTTATTTTATCAGGTTGGATAATGGTCGTGACATTATCCTATTACTTTATGTAGTGTATATGCTTGTTGCAGGGTCACACATGCAGGGATTTGCTGAGCTAAAGGTAAAAGTAGCTCAGAGGTGTGCTAAGAAGGATTTAGGAGGAGCAAATAAAATCCTTGGCATGAGTATTTCTAGAGATAGGGAAAGTCATAGGTTGATTTTGTCTCGAGAGGATTATGTGAATAAGGTAGTGGAGAGGTTCAATATGCAAGATGCAGAATCGGTTAACACACCTATGGTTGGATAGTTCACAGAACAGTGTCCTAAATCACATGATGAGGTTGAGTACATGAGTACTAGACCTGATATTGTCCAAGCAGTGGGAGTTGTTATAAATTTTATGGCCAATCCAGGAAAGGAGCATTGGAAAGTAGTTCAGTGAATTCTTAGGTATCTGAGAGGGACCAACAGTAGGTATTCATGCTATGCAGGGTCAAGCAATTATCTACATGGGTATGTAAATTTAGATATGGTAGGTTACTTGGATGACAAGAGAAGCACCACAGGATATGTGTTCACTATTGGTGGAACGACGGTTAGCTAGATTTTAGAGTTGCATAGGTTGTTGCAGTCATGGTGGCTAGCAAGGAAATGATATGGATGACTTGGTTCATGGAAGAGTTGGGAAAGGAGCAAGAGAGTTACAAATTATACAGTGATAGTCAAAGAGAAATTCATTTTGTAAAGGATTTAGCCTTTCATTCAAGAACTAGATATATATAGCTTAAGTACCACTTAATTAGATAGGTATTGGAGGATGGTGAGTTAAAGCTGGAAAAGATCCATACGGATAGGAACCCTGCAGGTATGTTAACAAAGTTGAGAATAAAGGAGAAGTTGAATCTTCATTCAACTTCTGTTGGTCGTCAAGATTGAACTTGAAGAGGGATACAAGCCAGAAACAAAATTAGAGGATGTATAGGTACAGGTATAGGTCCAGCTATTTATCTCCAAGTGGGAGATTATTAAGTTGTAGAGTTAAAAGCTTCACTTATGCAAATGGAGGAGGTTACTAAGTGTTATAGTAATTGATGTCAGTTTGATCAACTAACATCGCTCATCTTCAATATACCCAGTAACCGACATCGGTTATGGGTCAGCTGACATCAGTCAGATAGGAACCAACATCGACAACTTGTGTGTGTGTGCATTTACATGCACTTCTAGAACTAGTCTAATTTTAGACGGACAGTTAGTTTGCATGTAAAAGACTAATTTTAGTTTTGAGTTTGCATTTCTAATTATTGTAATAAGGAAGTCTAATTATTGTTTGTATGGGATCTATTTAAGAGACCCATGGGGCTGTATTGTAATCAAGGATCAAGGACAAGGACGAGAACCTTCCAATTGTAATATCAGTTGATCTATAGGTAGCAAGATTAGGGGAGATCTACATGATAAGTAAGATCAGTTGATCTGTAGGTGTGCAAGATCAGGGAGATCTACTTGGAGTACTTTGAGTACCTGGTGGACTAGCTGTGTTGTTACTAACTAGTGGAGGGAACAACTCAGTGTTGAGTTGTGGTTGTAATTGATTGTGTGAGAGAAAGAACTCTTGAGGGAGAATTATTGTACACCCAAGAGGTGTGGGAAGAGTGTAATTTATTCATTGTATTTCCTTCTGGAAGAGTATTAATACAAGATTGTATTGTCTCTCATATTCTGTGTTGTTTTTGAATTCTAGTTGCATATTACTTTTGGTTTAATTCTGTGTTTAGTTGCTTATAAAAAGGTAATCAAGTGTGCTCTTAAGGAGTTGGATCCTGACACTTTTAGAAATTTATCTTTGTTAGCAGCCTTTTAATTATCTATGATACCTACAAATTCAAAATACAAGGCATTACACAGGGCAACTACTGGTGCAACATCTCTAGTTATTGTATCTTGAAATGCTTGGCCACAAGCATCCCACCAATATTTGATATTACCAATGAATCCATTGGCAATCTGTTGGGTTACATTAATAGGATCTTTCTTAAGACAAAAAATCTAAACATTAGCCCATGAAAGCATAGCATGTATCATCTCCTTTCCTCTAGCTGGAGACTCACAATTAAATTTCCAGAAGAATGACTAAAGATTTAATGTCCTAATATGAGAATCTAGAGGAGGCCTTGAATTAGAAGATTCTCCTATCTCAAAAATTCCTTCTTTTTTTGACTCTTCTATCTTCGCCATACCAATCTGAAATATCTTATCAGCTATACTATCACTTTCTAATTTTCTTCTCTTTGGTCTTTTTAATTTCTTCTTTCTGATGCTTTACAACATTCTACCAATTTTGTCTATCATTAGTAAGATTAGAAGTAGAAAATATATCAATTGAGGAGGAGGATGCATCAGACACCTTAT